>CM038349.1:3316022-3583522 GCA_021464625.1 Proterorhinus semilunaris
TCTATTCATTAAAAACAATATATCATGTACAATCATGAAATGTGCGCACAACAGTTATATTGGAGGAGGAACCTGCACTTCTGAAGTACATTTATGATATTACACGGCTCCCCGGAGGCGTAGAAAGATCAGGGGGGGTTTGTTTGAAAGCTTGAAATCTCCCGTTTCCAACACAAAAGACCACACGTCTCTATCCCTTTCTTTCCCAAAGTTATGTCCGAAAATCGGCGATGTTATAAATGGCAGGTTGAAAAATTAAAGCGTAATTCGGCCCCTCCCTCCAGCAGATGGCGCCATACGCGGCCGCCTGGCTCGCCTATGCTTAGGACCTGCCCTGGTAGTAAAATACTTGAATGATGTATAACAATCAATCAGCACTTGCAGGAGGAGAGAGATTTTTTGTCATGTTGAGTGGAAATCAATGAGATTTAGGTCCTCGTGTTTATGCCTGTTCAAAACTACTTTGCAAATTATTTCACTTTTTTTATGATAAATGTGTTTATTCTTATTATATGAAAGAGACAGCCTCGTGTATTTGCTGAAGACTCCTGCACTTCGATATTAACTTCATGTTGACATTAAAGTGTTTTGCTCCAGTCAGTGAGGGTCCTAATTAGCACTTACAGGCAACAGCTGTGTGCGCACGCGCTGCTTAACGTCACTCTGTGCTGGAATCCGAACGGTAAGCAGTTCCTCTGTTTCTGTATTTAATATTGTCATTTTAAAGGCAGTACTAAGGTTAAAACTCGGAGAATTATATCTGATAGTGATACTGTTCCACAATTGGGCGGTAAAGTCAGTTCAGTTATAATCGTTTTGAGCGTAATTTAACATAAAAAGGTCACAGTTTTCCTGGTCTGTTTGCTACAGTTAGCAACGTTAGCAACATTGGCAACAGCCATTAGCAAACCTTAGCAACAGCCTTGAAAAACATATTCAAGTGCTAATGTTTCAGTCTCGACTTAAATTTAGTTTGACAGTAACTCCTAATTGCTAGTTGTTAGCTAGTTTTAGCTATTTGGGAAAAATGTGGAGATTTACATCTGTTCAATTGACTAACCACTGCCTTTTTTTTCCTTCTTTTTTTTTCATATGGACCTGCCGACCTGCGTCTGGGTTAATTATACTACGTCCTAATGGTGAGTTTAAAAGCTGCAGTTGTATGGTACCTTGGTTTAAGGGAGTAAAGTTCTTTTTTTTTTTTGGTTCTGTATCAGTTTGCTCTTAACCTACAATTTGCTCCTCAAAACTTGTAACTTACAGATACATTATTGTGGTGTTTGAAGGCACTGGCTGTGTCCTAATGTCTACCCTAGTCCCTAACCCCTCATTCACTACATAGGCCCGCACTATATAGTAGACTATATAGTCACTGATTCTGTTTGCTATTCGGACAGAAGCCACTTGTTACAAACGTTTATTTAATGAAACAGAACGACAGTTTTGGAACTTTTACAGGCGTTTTATTTGACATTTAAATTAAAATTAAAACTATCATATAAAAACAAATCACTCCAGCGTTCGCTCAAAGATGTGCAGAAAGTAGGTCAGTCCGAAGCGCTAGCAGAATGAGTGAGTACATCTGCTAAAAGTTCACTAAACTCTGGAAATAATGTGTTTTTCACCGTAACCGTTTATATCCAAGTCATTTATTCATGATAAATACGCAACACACGATTGAAACAGCTGATTTCATTCCGTCGTGTTGTTAAAATACCTGTTGCTGACAGGCATTCTTCTCCGACTCTCGCAATGCATTCTGGGCTGTATTCACCCGTTTAGTGACCACTGATGCTTACTACTTTTCAGAATGCATTGTGGGATATTTTGAGTGCACTACTTTTTTCTCTCTGGACATTCGGACACCCCTACAAAAAGGGCGTGACCACTATATAGGGAGTAGTGTGGACATTCGGACACAGCCACTGTCAATATTTTTAAGGTGATTTCCTGGCTTTTTTTTGTTTGTTTTTTCAATTCAAAAACTTAAAGGTACACCTGTTTTTTTTATTTTTTTTATTCAAAATCCCCTCTAGGCAAAACCTTTTCTCTTGCATGTTACAATATAAAACCATATATTTAAATCTAACCACCCATTATTCAGGTGTTGGCCATTTTTATGCATTATTATTATTATTATTATTATGGCAACATTGGGGAAAATCAAATAATACCACTGTTTTCTAAAAATGTCTACGTTGTAACAGATGGATGTATTGGTTTGTGATAAGTTTATTTCATGTTACTAATCAAACTGTTTTTGTGTTTTATTTTTTTCCCCATGTACCTGTGGGAATTCCTGGCTGCATTGTCCTTCATCTGATTGTGGTGAGTCATGGTATTGTGTTTTGGTGAAGACATTAAACAAGTGCTCAAAGGTCATCCCTCACATGTACTACCTATTTATTTAAGTCACACTTCTGAGGAAGTGTGTGTGATGACATAGGTGAGTGAGAAAACAGAAGCAACACACACCAGAAGTAGTCTCCGAGGTGCAGATGTAGGGGAAAATCTTCATAAATAGAAAAACAGCGCACACTCGTAAACCGATGTCCACATTTTAATTAAAGTGATTACGCATTAGCCTTCATTAGATATTTCTTTTGTTCTTCTTTGAACCAAAATGTATATGTTATCACATAGATGAGTGTCATGTAAATCTGCTCTTTACTCCGACCTTTGAGTGCAACTCATAAAATGACATGGCACAAAATGACTTTGCATATGATCTCATACAGACAGATGCTCAAACGCTACACATTTTACAAATAACCATCTTAGTGATGCTTATTAATTCAAAGTGGAAGTGAAGGATTTTAGGGCTATACATAGTAGAAGAAGAATCTTTATTCATATAGCGCCTTTCACAGACATGGTCACAAAGCGCTTCACATGAGAGCATTTTACATTCCCTCCATACTCGGTGGTGGTAAACTACGTTAGTAGCTTCAGTTTCCCCTGGAGGAGACTGACAGAAGCGCTGTCGCGACTACACACGTCTGCGCCAACGGTCCCTCTGACCACCACCATACATTCACACACATCATTCATCCTGGCCTATTGTACATGTTTTTGGTGATAGGGGAAACCGGAGTACCCGGAGGAAACCTACAACATGCAAACTCTTCACAGAAAGGCCCTGTCCAGGTGGTAATCGAACCTGTGAAGCAAGAGCACTAACCGCTGCGCTACCGTGCCACCAATATACCACTTCATAGTATAGAACTGATGTGATTTATTTTTATGTTCCGATGAGGGAAATGGAAACAAACATTTCCTCTGGCTTTTTTTTTTCTTGTTAGAGTGGGAACAAGTATTTGAACCCTTTAAAACCCTTAAAATTAGTGATGGGAAAATGAAGCCCCATGAAGCGCTGAAGCGTCGCAGCCAACTGCTAGCCTAGTGAGACCAGAATGATTCCCCTCTGTATTTTTTTATCCAGCGGGGGATCAGTCTGGTCACCCCGTCCTCGTTTGCGGCTTCCGCAAAATCAATCCGTTCACGTGCAATCACATTCGTTTATTTGCCGTGACGTGTTGTTAGCGAGCAACGTCACTCACGGGACGCGGAAGTCCCTCAATAACATTCTACGAACGATGCACGAAAGAGAGAAAGCGTGTCTCCAGCAATGGCCGCTGACTGCTCTGCTTTTTGACTACGACACTGGAGGCCGCCATTGCTCCACCTTTGCTGTAGTACCTCCATATGGCCGCTATCCCCCCATTGCAATGCATTGGACTTTAGACACGTTAAAAACAACTTTAATGCCGGTGCCTAATGGTTTAGAAGTGGCTAGAGCTAGATATTCCTCCTGTGATTACGCTGGGTTAAAAACAATATGGGGCACCGGGCTTTTTATTGTAGAAATACATTTTCGAAATCTTGCATAATTAATGAGGGCCTGACTTTGATTGACAGGCCGTTTACGTTGCTGCCTGGCCATGGGCGTGATTACAACAGAAATACACACCCATTACACGCCCCGAGAGGGCCAAGCAGGGCCGGGTCTACAGTCAAGATCCCGCCCTTATGCACTTTATAGGAACATGCTTCGTCAGAGCTGGGGAGGAGGAGCCTGTAAATCCGCCATGATTTCCCCCACGAACGTGGTCATTTTCGTAAACGGGGAGGAGTGAGGTGGAGCTGTCTATTCTTTATACAGTCTATGGTCTCCAGTCGGCGGTAAATGACCAAAAAACACATCGACAGTCGGTGAGTTTCGTTATTCATAATCGTGCGCAAATATTAACGCAAAACCGCTAATAACACCACATCAACAGCAGACGCCCTTCGCTGATTGGTTTACTCCGCTTCCTGTTTGCTTGCGTATCTACCGCTGTGGGAAATGGATTCGACACAACGGTGACCAGACTCACCGGCTGGTACAGCGGTGAGTCTGGATTTTTCCAGGCTAGCCAACTGCGTCACACACGGTTCGAAGCATCAAGGTGCTTTATTTGCTCCACTATGCCATCATGTGGACAAAAAAATGTATAACATTGAAAGACAAAATTTGAGATTTTACAGAGTTGTGATGTAAAATGTGCTTGTGTTACTTTGCTTATGTCTGTGCTTATGCAACAAGTAAATGTGTTTAATAAAGACAAACATTAAATTTATTCATTTTTTATTTAGAAATAATATTTTTTCTAAAGTATTTGGACTCAGGCGGTTTCTTTTTTTGCAAAGGATTTCGCCTCTTTCACAGGGCACAGAAGATGCAGGAGTGCATAAATAAAGTATTCAGAAGCATTCAGAAAAATGTGAACAATAAAAATGCTGTTATAATTGTGCAATCTATTATTACATAATTATTGCTAACCCTAGCCTTATTAGGTGAGATCAGCTCAAAATGCTCCCAAACTGGGGAAAATCTCTTCTTTCTAGCTGGTTCCATCGCAAAACAATGAAGCTCAAATAGAAAACGAAAAGAAGCGCAATAACCCAAAGACACAAAGTGTGAGGGGGAATCCATTGCGTTTCACGGACGCTTTTATTTTGAATCGCGCTTCACACCCGCGAATCATTTCCTGAATCAGTCACGTGGTACGGCCACTTCCCGAGGCTTCGAACGTCACCACATACGTCGTCAACACACGCATCGATACACGCTTCAATAGACACGCCCCTAGATTACTCGGCACACGCCTCGAAGCCTCGACACATCACTGCTTAAAATTGTTTACTCCATTCTTTCATTCAATTAATCAGGGTGCCTATTTTTTTAAGATGATATGTGAAGGAGCTCATGTTCTTACTGTCCAATATATTGTGAATCACAGCTGACCGTTCTTTGTTTTCCAGGTTCATTGTTTTGGAGAAAGGATTGCATTTGGCCTGACCATAAAAGTGTCTCGGTTGTTTCAAGTAAGTAAATGGGTTATAGTCTTCCATGGGTTTATTACTGAATCTAAAAGTTACTTTACTGCAGATAAATTACATGTACAGTGCCTTGCGAAAGTACTAATACACCTTGAACTTTTGCACATTTTGTTATGTTTACCATAAACATAAAGATTTTTCATTTTTTTTCTGAAAGTTTGCACACAAGTAACAGACAACTGTGAAGTGAAAGCAAAATGATATGTGATATTTTTCAAAAAATAGAAAAGTGAAAAGTGGGAGTGCATAAGTATTCATACAGCATGACTTAATACTTTGTGGAACCCCCTTTTGCTGCAAGAACAGCAGCAAGTCTTCTGGGGTTTGACTCTACAAGGTTTGCACATCTAGAGACTGACATTTTAGCCCATTCCTCTTTACAAAACAACTCAAGGAAAAGCAGCCCCATAGCATGATGCTCCCCCACCATATTTGAGCAGTGTTAGGTTTGCAATGTTTGTCTCATCTGACCAAAGCACCTTCTTCCACATGGTAGCTGTGTCCTCCATATGACTTCTAGCAAACTAGAAGTCATTCCGGAATTAAATGCTTGCAGCGGCTCAGTGCGGCTCAGCGTGAGAGAAGGGTAGAGAAGCAGACCGGGGGGAAACTTTGTTTTAGCCAAGGAAACTCCATCACGCACAACAAACACAATGCCTTATAAAGCAGCAGAGATCTCTAGAAAGTCGCTGGCTCGGTTCCGCTGCTGTCATTTTTGAAAAGAGTCGCTACAGAGCGTCTGAAACGCCGCTAAATGGCAGCTCGTCAGGCGGACATGCACATTGTCTGTTTTTAAAAGCATAAATTAATTGAATCAATTCGATTTATCGCCCAGCCCTAGATTACACAAAGGTGGCCTCTATTTAATGGTTAGGCCAAGGTGTGAACTTTCTGCAGTCATTAGGAATGTTATAAAGGCAATTTAATGCACTCAGAAAATGCTGTATGAATACTTATGCACACCCCACTTTTCACTTTTCTATTTAAAAAAAAAATCACAATCATGTCTCATTTTGCTTTCACTTCACTGTGGTCTGTGTGTTAACTTTAAGTAAAAAAATCAACTATATGTTTATGGTGGTAAACATGACAAAATGTGCAAAAGTTTAAGGTGTAAGGGGTAGTACTTTCGCAAGGCACTGAATGTAATCCTATTAAAAGAAAATAACTGGGATTTGCTTCAGTATGTGTTCAGATGTCTTACAAATACATTCTTTCCATGTGGGTTAAAATGAAATCATTATCAAGTGATTTAAAAATTTTTTTCAGTAGCATTTTTAATTCTGGCTTCATGCTAAACGTATGTATTAGAATGTATTCTAATCCTAACAATATATTATAAAATGTTATCAATTGGAATACATAAAGTTAGAAAATTAATGCTGTATCTGAAATGGATCAAGGCTTAATTAACATGTTTACTAATCGGCATTTCTTTTTTTTTTTCTCTTTTGCAAATGACTTCAACGTTGGTTCTGCCATTCTAATCTGCTTTTGGTGAGTACTAATCTAAACATCTGTTTGTGCTCCTAATCATGTCCTAATTGGTGCTAGTGCAGTGAGTTAAAAAGCTGGAAATCTGAAGCTTTCAAATTGGGGTTGTCTTGTCCATATTTGTTTGCGGAAGAAGTGTTTAATATTTTAAAGTAGGTGTACTGTATGGTGTGTAAAACTATCCACTGGCTAATGCTCGTAAAATTTGACTGGTGCTGTTGCGCCAAATATGCCATTTCCCCGTGACCACAGGAGCCAGCTCCATTCTGAGCCCCGCACTCACTCGCACACTTAACCTGGCAGCCTAAAAGCCGCCCGCATCCACCGGCTCTATCTACTCGCTAACCCTGCTCCAACCGACGCATCACTGAGGGCGATGAACAGTATGAGACATCGCTCAGACGCTGAGGTGAAAGTTATACCGCTGTATTTTACGACATGTGAACTTTTCACTGCCGTTAATGCTCTAATGCATCAGTCCGCACAACAAAATTACACCGCAGCTGTACATGAGACTGAGCACCAAACTAATCTAGGCTTTGCAAATATAGGGGGCAGACATAAGTTTTTACTTTCTGCTCCTTTTCATTCATGTTAAATGCTGTTGTTGCATTTCATTTTAAATGAAATCAATGACTGTAGCTTCATATTTGACAATAGTGAAACGTGAAAGCATCTACAAGCTAACCTACAAAGCTACCGGATAGCTATCATTACTGTTAGGCTAACATTGACCAGGCAGGTGCCCGTGGCTCCGTGCGCTCGTAACTGCGATTGTGGTCAGAGAGAGAGGGCTGACCTCTCCATGTGGACCGTGTGGTCATTGGGCTGACCTCTCCATGTGGACCGTGTGGTCAGAGGGAGAGCTATTCAAATATGCCAAACCATTTGTAAGCTTATAGTAGCTACAGTAGCCACACAAAAAAACTGATACCATTTTATTGTGTATGGTATAAGGTGGCATACTCTGTTAATTTGCAACACTTGTCCATAGGAGGCATATATTAAATTACTGCAAACCGCATGTTCCGCCGCTGCTCCGTGAACTGTCACCTTTACTATGTATGTGTTTGCATGTCTGGCAGCTGTTTCTCGATCAAAACAAAACAGCGAGCAGGATTAAACTTGGACTAAACAGGGCTCATTGTTGAGCTGAGAAACACAGCACTGGCACATTGTGTAGCCTATACCAAAAAGTATTTTTACAGTAAAAACAAAACACTAATGAATTGTTGCATTGTTTTTAAAGCACAGGAATTATTCCTGTAAAGTTATGTTCCAGACCTTTGCTTGATTCTATTTTTTGGGGCGATCTCAGTGAAATTAAATTCAGGACCCCTGTTCTAAACTTTAGTTCTCTCCCCTCTCTCTTGCCCTACACGAGGTGAGAGCTGCTCATGTTGGTCAGTGTTTTCTCTCTGCAGCATCAGGCTGAGGTCCATAGTCTGTATCTGAGAGCTGCAGGGGCCGAGTTTAAAGAAGAATCAAGGGCCTGCGCCCGCTGAAAGAACTGAAACATTACCATATTAATGGTAATGTTTCAGCGCGCGCCCCCCGCAGAGTTGCTCACAGTGCCGTACTGATTATAATTTTAGAAAATATTTCTACAGCTGCCAGCAGGAGGATCCCCAGTTCTTTCTTCATTTCATTGTTACTATTTAATTGTTACAGAAACATAATTTCAAATTGTAAAATGTTTTTTTTTTTAAAGCTCCATATGCATGACATGTCCACTTTAAAGAAGCGTCGTCATGCTGATTTATGGAAAACTATCACTGATTGTTTAAAGGCTACTGGTTGTGATGCACAGTTCATGTTTTTTCTCTTTTCCAGGCCCTGTTAACCGTTACCTGTTCTGGATCAAGTTGCACAGTTGGCACTTCGTAGGTTGAAGTAAGTAAATGAGTATGGGTTAACATTTTCTCCAGTTAAGCTTTACCAAAATCTAAACTTCGACTGGAGCTTACAACCTATAGGCCAGTGTAACGCCTCATTTGAAAGCTAAGACCAACAAAACTGACCTTGTCACTTTTCTGTGTTTTCATTTTTGTCGCACGTTTCATGGCTTTCTTGCTGGTTTTGTTTATTCATCACTCTTGTGGTTTTGTCGCTTTTTTTGGTTGTGGTGGTGCTTTTTCCGCAAATTTGTCGCTCTTTTTGCTGCGTTTGTCACATTTTGGAAGTGTTTTTATTGTTTGTTTTTTTTTATCCCTTTTTATTTTTGTGTGTGGCTTTTTTCACTTTTTTGTGTTCTTTTGCCAGTTTTTATTTAAATTTTTCCTTTTTAGATTTTGGTAAAAGCCAAACTGGAGAAAATGTGTTGGGTCATGTGTGGGTTAACATTATTAGCTGAATAACTGAATGATAAATGACAAATTATTGTAGGCTGCTATTGTAAGATAACCTCTTAACCCCCGCCTGAACCAAGCACATTTTCTCCAGTTTGGCTTTACCCAAATCTAAAAGTGACAAAGATGTGACACAAAAGTGACCATAAAGTGGTGAAAATGCAACAAAAAGCCACAAGTTACGACAAATGCAACAGAAATGTGACAACGCATTACCTAACTAAATGTAGTAATGGGCTGTGTAACAACTTGTACCTATGGGTTAGATAAAGTTTGTAGATGCGTAATATAAGACATAACTTAAGCCCTAACCCTAAGGGTCTTGTGTCCCATTACATTATGTAACTCCAAAGTAGTAACGCACATTATTCCATTGTGTATGTACTACATAGGTACAAGTTATTACAGATTGTTACAGAGGAAATTACATTGTACTACATTTAATTTGGGTACAATGTATCAAGGTAGTGTAAAATAAAGTGTTACAAAAAAGTAACAATGTAGTTTTGGGGAAAGCTGAACTGGAGAAAATGCACTCAGTTTAGGGGGGGGATTAAGAGCTTAATCTTAAAACAGTGGGGGAGTTGAGGAATAGTTGCGAGGCAATTGCGGGATAATGGAATAGTTGTGGGACAAAAGTAAGGCTGAAAAAAAAAATCTGCCTTTTGCAGTCAAGTATCAATATTGATGCAATATAGGTTAATAATGCCGCCATTATAGGCCTTAGGTCAGACATTCCATGTCTGCTTGATACTGATATTGTTTGTTTTTTACAATTAGTTGTATCTATTGCACAGTTATGAGTGCATTCATTATTTTTATGAAACAGTGGCTGCTTGTACCGTGAGTTTTATTTTCCTCAGGCTCACAAAAGAACTGCATTTACAGAAAGTATAACAGACAATGGCCTAAAACTATTTGCATATGCTGTTTTTTTTTTTTACATATATAAACGAGTAACAAAAGATGGAAAGCACTCTGGTAAATTAAGGGCACTAGGGCAGGATGTAAAGAGACTATTTGAGGACTGAAATTAAACTGAAGTTCATAATTATGCTGACACATTTTCTCTTTCCTCCACAGCTGAGCCTGTGGACTCATCCTGCTCCCTCAGGTAAAGTTTTGATCAGTTTGTAGAAATGTATCAAATATTTTATGTTTTTATTTCCTTAACATGTCTATCTTGGCACTAAACCTTTTGTGTTTTCTTTGTGTCCTAGTTGCAGACCTGGTGTACACCTGGTGCCTGAGGTCCTCGGCTGTCCTGGGTCGTAGACATTCAAGCTACCCCAGGGTCTTTATGCTGTCCCCTCCTACTGTTAACTTACTATCTTCTACACTGTACAAAACTTAGGTTAACTTCACCACTGTTCCTTTTCTCCTCTCTCCACTCCGAGCCAACTCTAATCTAGGAATCAGTCTTGCTGTCCACCACTCCCCCCCCCTCTCTGCTATTATTCTACGTTCTACCAAGTTGAAAGTTGAAAGTACAAAGTTGAAAGTTGAAAGTTTCATGGTTTGAAAAAGTTTCATGGTTTGAACAAGTTTCATGGTTTGAACAGTTTTTGAAGTGAGATTTTCTCAGTTTTTGAAGAGCATTTTCTCAGTTTTTGAAGAGCATTTTCTCAGTTTTTGAAGAGCATTTTTCTCAGTTTTTGAAGAGCAATTTTCTCAGTTTTTGAAGAGCAATTTTCTCAGTTTTTGAAGAGCAATTTTCTCAGTTTTTGAAGAGCAATTTTCTCAGTTTTTGAAGAGCAATTTTCTCAGTTTTTGAAGAGCAATTTTCTCAGTTTTTGAAGAGCCATTTTCTCTGTTTTTGAAGAGCCATTTTCTCTGTTTTTGAAGAGCCATTTTCTCTGTTTTTGAAGAGCCATTTTCTCTGTTTTTGAAGAGTCATTTTCTCTGTTTTTGAAGAGTCATTCACATTTTGAGAAAGCTTTTGATTACATTACATTCATTATCTACTAAAATACTTTGTGGAAGCCATTTGAGATTTTCACACATTTAAAACTTTTGCATCACATTTAACTCAAGTTTAATTGTAACTAGATTGAGCACCAATACACTTAGTTATTTAAACGTTTTGCTCACA
The DNA here is from genome assembly GCA_021464625.1 of Proterorhinus semilunaris. Classification (NCBI taxonomy): domain Eukaryota; kingdom Metazoa; phylum Chordata; class Actinopteri; order Gobiiformes; family Gobiidae; genus Proterorhinus; species Proterorhinus semilunaris. The sequence continues at coordinate 3,327,339 of CM038349.1, forward strand.
CTTTTTCTACATTTCTAGATTTTGAAACACACTTGGCATATTTAAACATTTAATCTTTTTTGGAGCCAATTTTTCAAAGATCAAAAAGGCATTTGTCGTCTTCTATCCAAGTCTATTCTTTCCAGAGTCTGGTGACTTCTACCTGCAGCTGAGTTGGTGAAAAGGAAGTATTGAAGTGTTTTCTGATTTGAGTGCTGACTGACGACCACAGAGGAGCAAGAAGCGCATATCACATTAATCGAGTGTCAAATAAAGCAAAAGGATTAATTGGTGTCATAAAAGTTATTTGTCAAATTAGACATAAAAGATACATTGGTTTTTGTCCTGAGTAAAGTGAGTCAAAGTAGCTGTGTACTTGGCTACTGCCTCAGTGAAAGAATTGTTTGCAGATATTTATAGGCTATAAATCTTTCATAAAAAAAAGTTTACATACAATATTAAACTTGTCCCATTTGATTAAAATCAGTATTGGAAAAAAAGATAGTTATTGAGCTTTGACATTTTTCCAGATACTTTATTGCTTCATTTCTGTACAGTAACATATCCATTTTGCAAATTGGCATCTGTTTGGTATTTTAATAAAAAACGAATTGTACTTTTGTTTTGCCCTGTTTAATCTAGATATTATAGATTCATTTGGACGAGAGTGAATTGGTTGTAGAAAGGTAGTATTGAACTGTTCCATCTTTATGAAATACTTTTGTCCATAAAAAGTTTCTAGGTTCTGTAGAAAAGGGCAATCTTGCTAGAAATTGTAAACCCGAGATATTAATTTTGAGGGCCTTAAACTATATTGTTTCAAGTTTTTGTTGTAGCCTATTTGACAATATAAGTGGTCAATTCACAGGACAACCTTTTTGTAAGTGTGATTGGTAAAGGTATAGCTTTGGTGGATTAACATTTCTGTAGGTGTGATTTAAAGCACAGGCTAAAGTTCAGAAAACAAAAGCAACATAACAGCAATATTAGATCTTTTGGGTAAACGAATTGCACATATTAAGGGGCATATTTTTCAGAAGTTTGAAATAAACCATCTTTTTTTGTTATTACCAAGTGTGTTCTTTTATAAACACTAAATCTACAAAGGTATCTAACTGCTAGGTATTTCTAATCGATAAGTGCATATTGTGTAAAGAAAAATGCCACGAAAGTCCAAGCGCTCGCTTTCTGCATCGGAGAGATGGAAATCTGCTAAAGATGGTGAACCTACAGCCAAGATGAAGGTAACGATGGCAGACGAGTCCAGTGCAGTTCCATTACAGTCAGCTGTTCCATGTCAAACAAAGGTGATGCTAACTGCTGTGAACCAGGGACCTGCTCCACGTACAGTGACGGCTGATGTAAACACAGGTAAAGGTGATGCTAACTCGCCAGTACAGGCTACAATACCGTCTAAACCAGATCAACCTCATGTTGTACCTTCAGAGTCTCAAGTCTTAACAAACAGTGCTCATAAAACACAGCCAGATGAATGTTGCAGTAAAACTTTGTCACCAGGCAACCATATAGTTGAGATAAAGGTAAACAAACCTATTGTCAAAGTAAATGCTGGAGAATCCTCTAATATGACTGAGCCCAGGTCTGACACAATGAATCTAACACAGCAACATTTTCCAGAGGAAGAGTCAGTCCAAGCATCTTATTCTCAGAACAATAAAAAATACAGCTCACCAAACACACAATGTACTGCAAATTCTGCTGTTTTCCTCGCTTTTCTTCATGAAAATGAAAACCTGACCACAAGTGATTTGGATTTGATTTTGGACAGAGGCGATGCAGTTTATCAAACAAACAAGTACAAATTAAAAGGTAAATTCAGTTGCATGGCAGCTGATGATGTAGATAGAGAGTTTGTGCAAGGAAAGACACACACACATGAACTCATCATGAGGACGTCAGTGAGTGGATGTTTCAAAGATGTTACAGATCCAGCTTGCCCTGCGCTCAAAGAAAGCCTGAACTGTCTACGTAATGAAGTACAGTATGCGCTGTTGATAATGCACGGTTTAACAATAGCAGTCTTCAGAGATAACAGTGGAAGGTACGGTTTGTTCGACTGTCACTCACGAGATAAAAAAGGCTTCTGTCGCGGTAACAATAAAGGCACTGCAGTCATGATCAAATTCAGACAATTGAACAAAATGGTTGACAGAATTGTAGCCATTCACAACCATATTGGAACAGAAGGCAGTTGTCAGTATGAGCTCGTCCAATTCATTTTCCAGAGCAAACCTTTAATAAAAACTGCTCCTCCAGTGCAACCTGTTCCCGTCATCAAACGTACGTCAAATCCTTCACAAAATAGTTCAGAACCAGAACCGAGTGCCAGCTGCAGTAAGTCTCGGTCCTCACGTAAACCACCAGTTAATGTCAAAGTGAATGCTGGAGTGTCTTCAAGTGTGACTGAGCCCAGGTCCTGCACAATGAATCAAACACAGAGACATTTTCCAGAGGAGGTGTATGTCCAAGCGTCTCATTCTCAGAACAATCGGAGATACAGATTACCAAACAGACAGTGTACTGCTAATTCTGCTGCGTTTCTCGCTTTTCTTCACGAAAATGAAAACCTGACCAGTGGAGATTTGGATTTAATTTTGGACAGAGGAGATCAACTGTATCACAAAATCAATAACAGATTACCTGATCAAAGGCGTAACGGTTTCTTGGCAGCTGAAGATGTAGATCAAGAAATGGTGCAGGGAAAAACACACACGCATCAGCTCCACATGTACACACCATTGTGCGGATATTTCAAACATGTTCGAAATCCTGCTTACCCTGCGCTCAAAGAAAGACTCAACTGTCTACGTAATGAACACCAGTATGCATTATTGATCATGTCCAGCTTAACAATAGCTGTGTTCAGAGATAACAGTAATCACTTCGGTCTGTTCGATCCCCACTCCCGAGATTCCAAGGCATTTCCTCATGGTAAAAAGGCAGTGATGATTAAGTTTAGACAACTGAACAAAATGATTGACAGGATTATAGACTTTCACAACAAAATAAAAACAAAAGGTGGACAGCAATATGATCTTGTTCCTGTCATTTTCTCGAGTGAACCTTTGACACCTTTGATAAAAACTGCTCCTCCAGCACAACCTGTTTCCATGATCAAACATGTGCCAGATCCTTCACAAGATACTTCAGAATCACAACCGACTGCCAGCTGCAGTAAGTCTATGTCATCATGCAAACCAGCAGATAATGAAAGAGTCATTGCTCATGTAGACCTGACTGTGTGTGAGGCCAGCTCCTCTACAGCTGATGAAACCCAGTCACATGTTACAAATGTTGAATCAAATGTTCCTGTCCAAGATCAGCCTGTTTTCAAAGACTCCACTGAACAACAGAAACCACACACTGATGAAACTACTGGCCCATGTGTTTCTAAAACAGAACGAGCAAGTGTTGTAACTGTTACTGACATAGGTGTGAATAAAAGGTCAAAACATCAACGACGAAAATATATGAAGAAAATGCAAAACAAAGCAACAGTATCTGCAGTTGATAAAAGAACAAAAAAGTACAGACAAAAGGTTGAAAACATTCTTCAACGTTACCATAGTGACACAGCTTTTAGAGAGAATGTAAAGAGTTCCAGCAAACTGAGGTACTCAAGTGATCCAAGTATCAAAAAGAGACAAAGAAAGTACATTCAGAATAAATATCAAGATGATGCAGATTTCAAACTTAGACAAAGAAAGTACATTCAGAATAAATATCGAGATGATGCAGATTTCAAACTTAGACAAAGAAAGTACATTCAGAATAAATATCGAGATGATGCAGATTTCAAACTTAGACAAAGAAAGTACATTCAGAATAAATATCGAGATGATGCAGATTTCAAACTTAGACAAAGGAAGTACATTCACAATAAATATCGAGATGATGAAAACTTCAAACTTAGACAAAGGAATTACATTCAGAATAAATATCGAGATGATGCAAACTTCAAACTTAGACAAAGGAAATACATTCAGAATAAATATCGAGATGATGAAAACTTCAAACTTCGACAAAGGAATTACATCTGTAATAAATACAAAATGAGTCCCATTTTTAAACAGAAACATAAAGCACAAATAAGACAGCGATATGCAGAGAATGAAGCTTTTAGACAGAGACACAAGTCTGTTATGAGGGAAATGATGCGCTTGAAGTATGAAGACAATTATGAATCAAACATACTTGGGAAAATGAGGTGTGCAACTAACATTAAGAGGAAATACAGAGAGATGAACAGACAGCGTATTGAATCGTCCAAAGTAACACAGAGTGAGAAAAAGGAAACAAAGAAAGATCGACTCTGGGCCAAGTCTTTAAATGCTTTCAGAGCTCATTGTAAAAGCTATCCCACATATGTTTGCACGGTCTGTTTTAAAGCATCATTTGAAAACCAAGTCAAGCGCTGCAAGAGGTCACTCTACAAAATAAATCCTCACGTGGTTGAAAGGTGTTTAACAGGTCGATATGTTCACATTTGTGACAATGAGTGCCTTAAACAATCATGTAATGTACCTGAGGAGAGGAAATCTGAGTGGATTTGTCACACTTGTCATTTATACCTAAAGAGAGGATCCATGCCTGCTCTCGCTGTAGTGAATAACCTGGAACTAGTGGATATTCCCCCTGAGTTGTCTGTTTTAAACACAGCAGAAAGACACATGGTGAAAAAAGTCATTTCATTTCAAAGAGTGGTGATTCTCCCTAAAGGGAAACAGAGAGCGATAAAAGGAAACGTAGTGTTAATCGCTTCTGATGTTGAGGATGTTGTACAGACTTTGCCCCGAGTTATAGGACAGTCTCAGACCATACGGATCAAAATAAAGAGAAAGCAGTCTTATAAAGGACATTACATTATGCAGACTGTAAACTGGCCACGAGTCGTCAGAGCTTTGGAGGTACTGAAGGAGATGAGTCCATGTTACCAGGATATTAAAATCAATCATGATCAACAATTATGTGACCCCACACTCCAACCGGACAGTGACAGTGACAGTGATGACATGAGAGACGGTGATTTTAATGACGCAGATTTAATGGAGATTGATGCTTTTGAGAAAGATGCACTGTGTGATGAGAAATCTGCATCAAATGATGGTGTTGACCATGAAATGGAGATTGAATCAGATAATCACGTTGAGAGGAACAGTGATTTAGATGATGGGATGGAAGCTGAGCCAAGTAATGAGGTGGAAAATGAATCAAACAATCCTGTTGAGAGTTACAGTGAAGTGGATGACAATGAGATGGAAACAGAGTCACATGATCACATGAATGAGATGGACAGTGAACACGATAACCATGAAATAGACAGAGAGTCAAATAATGAAAATGAAACACAGCAGGAAGATGATGAAGCAGATACGCCATGTGGTGGAGTTGCTTTTGAATCATGTCTTCAGCCGCTTGACATTTCAGACGAGGTTTTGTGTCACAATGACTCTGCATACTGCATTGCACCTGCCGAGAAGAACAGCCCAGTTGGTTTCTTCAAAATACCAAATCTTGAATCCAAAGCCTTTCCAGTACAGTTTCCAACCGGTGTGAACACGTTTGATGCAAAGAGACCTATTAAACTGACTCCAAGCAGGTATTTCAAATCCAGACTGTTTCATGTTGATAACAGATTTGCCAGTGAAACTGAGTACTTATTCATGGCTCAATATGTGATTGAAATATATATGGCACGGTCAAATATGAGCATACAGCTACGCAAAGCCAAACCATTCACAAGAGCTGGACACAAAATAACCGCTGCAATGTTGAGAGACCAGAAGGAGGTGGAAAGACTCATCAGCCACAGGGATGTTTTAAGATTCATGATAACACTCAGAGGAACTCCGCCTTACCATCATAAAACTAAGCTGGACTTGTATGCAATCGTTCGAACAATCGATAAGCCCACATACTTTGTGTCCTTCTCAGCAGCTGAGCTAAGCCACTGGCCTGAGTTTGTTGAAGCAATAAAAGCACAACAAGGTGAAACTGTCAAATTTGAGGACCTAGACTGGGAAACAAAGACTGAAATTCTCAGGAGTAACGTAGTAACGACAATGAGAATGTTTGACAAGCGTGTAGAGGGTTTATTCAAATACTTGATCAACTCCCCTGCCCAACCACTTGGTAAAGTTAAGGATTACTTTTACAGAATCGAGTTTCAAGCCCGTGGAAGTCCTCATGTGCACGGACTAGTGTGGACGTCTGACGAAATTGATATCGAGGATGAGCGGAAATTCTGTGAGATTGTTGACAAATATATTTCAGCTAAACTTCCCGATCCAGACAAAGATCCTGAACTGTACAAACTGGTGTGTGAAGTTCAAATGCACAGCAAAAATCACACGAGAACATGTCATATCACCACAAATAAAGGCTGCAGGTTTGGTTTTCCACAGTGTCCAGTCGAACAGACCATGGTCACAAGACCTGAAAATTGTGAAAAAGTGTCAAAAAAATCCATGAAAAAGCTCAAGTCATTCAAGACCTTACTCCATAAACCAGAAAGCACTTGTCAGAAAACAGAGGAGGTTTTGAGCCAATGTGAAATGAATATGGAGGAATATGAACAATGTTTGCATGGCATGACCAAGTCCCCGAAGGTTTTGTACAAGCGTGAGCCGAAAGATGCTTGGGTAAACAATCACAATATCCAACTATTGAAAGCATGGAGAGCAAACATGGACATACAACCAGTTACCGGAGTGTATCCCTGTATACAGTACATCTGTGGCTATATTTCAAAGTCAGAGGCTGGACTCAGTGAACATTTGAATTCTGTTGTGAAGAATATAGGCAAAGAAAAACTGAATGAACGTGATGAGATGAAGGAGGTTATGCAGGCTTATTCCAAAAGCAGAGAAGTGAGCGCTCAGGAATGTGTGGCCAGAGCTTGTGGATTACGTTTAAAAGGGTGCACTCGAAAAGTGGTTTTCATGCCAACAGACACAAGTGTTAAAATGAGCAGACCCATGGCACAACTGGAAGAGTGTGATGATGATGACATCTGGATGACAAATCCTTTGGAGAAATATAGAGCACGACCTGAAACGCAAGAGTTTGAAGAGATGAGCTTCGGTGACTTTATGTCCGAGTACAGATTTGTTTATGGCAGGGATATAAACGGCAAAAATGTGAAACCACTGCTCAACGGTTTGGGATATGTGAAGAAGCTGAGGAAGAATCATATATTCAGATACAAGCGCTGGTCACCATTAAAGAACCCTGAAGAGTTTTATCGCACTCTCTTGACCGCATATTTACCCCACCGTGGAGAATTTCAGCTAAAACCTCCAGGATTTCCAACTTTCAAATCATTCTATGAAGGCGGTTGTGTGAGGTTACCCTACGCAGATGAAGCTGTTGCTGTGAAAGAGATCGTGGATGAAAACTTGCAAAAGTATGAGAAATGTGGTCGAGCTGTAGATGATGCTGTAGCAGATCTGGAGAAGAATGGTGAAATGGTTGATGCATGGTGCAACCTCGCTCCTGAATCTGAAAGAGAGAGACTTGAATGTTTAGCGGAGAGGCAAGACAGAGATGATGATGATGATGATGTCCAAGAGAATGACCCAGATCTTATGCGTCAGTCAAACGTCAAACATGCCACATTCATAATGGAACCTCCAAAACTGGATCCTGCATACAGACAGCAGTTGTATCAGAGTCTCAATCAGATGCAGGCTTCTGTGTTTTATTCTGTAAGAGACTGGTGCATTGAACGAGTAGAGAAACAAAATCCAGAACCGTTCTTTTTGTACATAAATGGTGGAGCTGGAACTGGAAAATCACATCTTATCAAAAGCATCCATGCTGAGGCTTCAGAAATACTGAGCAAGGTTGAAAGACATGCGTTTGAGTCAGACCCATCAAGGCCAACTGTCCTGCTGGCATCATTCACTGGAACTGCAGCGTTCAATATTTGTGGCACAACTCTTCATACATTGTTTAAACTACCCAGAGACATCGAAAAAAAGGGAAAAGAAGGACTTGGGAACAAGTTGGATGAAATGCGAGCTGAGCTAATGGATGTTGAGATTCTAATCATTGATGAAATATCCATGGTGTCTTTAGAGATATTTGAATGTGTGGATCATCGACTCAAGCAGATCAAAGGCAGTAGAAAACCTTTTGGAGGAATCTCAGTTCTTGCAGTTGGTGATTTTTATCAGATACCACCCGTTAGAGGACATCCTCTGTGCATCTATGCAAATCTCAGGCTATGGAACGACAATTTTAAGATGGTAACTCTCACTGAGATCATGAGACAGAAAGACGATGTTGCGTTTGCTGAGATGTTGAATCGCATCAGAGTGAAAGAAAAAGCACAAGAGTTATCAGAGGCTGACAGAGCATTACTCTCACAGGCTGTCACTGAACCTGAAGATTGTCCTAATAATGTACTGCACCTTTTTGCTACGAAAAGATTTGTTAAGGCACACAACTCTCAGACTTTGGCTCAGTTGCACGATGATGTCATCACTGTGAAAGCAGACGATTACAAGAAGGAGGCTCAAACTGGCAGAATGGAGCTACAGTCCAAACCTTTTAAAGGAGATTTTAGTGGATTAGATGCCAAACTGGAGCTTGCAGTCGGTGCCCCTGTTATGCTGACCAGAAACATTAATCTCTCTGAGGGTTTGGTGAATGGAGCTTTTGCTAAACTAGTCACATTTGTTTATTCCTCTACGAATCCAACACATGTTGAGAAGTTGGGACTTGATCTCGATAAGAAAAGCTCAAGCAGCAAATCTGGTCTGGTGTATGTGGAGAGGTGTGAAGAGACTGAAAAGAATAGCTGTGTGCGCAGACAGTTCCCCATTAAGTTGGCTTATGCTTGTACAATACACAAGGTCCAAGGTTTGACGACATCATCAGCTGTGGTATCTTTGAGTCGAATCTTTCAATCTGGAATGGGCTATGTCGCTCTGAGCAGAGTCACTTCTCTCAGTGGTTTACGCATTCTTCACTTGGATGAGTCCAAACTTTGGGCTAATCCACATGTTACAGAGGCTCTAAATAACATGCAGACAGCAAACTTGGATCACATCATGCCGTTTTACCATGTGTCACAAACACTGGACAGAGACACCACATTCTCAGTAATCCATCACAACACTCAAGGCTTACCCTCTCATATACAAGACATCCAGAGTCATCATGAGCTGTGTCTTTCAGATGTTTTATGTTTCACAGAGACCAGACTGCAGTGCTTCGTTGCTCCTGCTCTTCATCTACACGGCTATACAATGTATGAACGCAGCAGACATGTTTCATATACGCAAACCAGTGACATGGCCAACAAAGAGGGTGGTGGAGTTGCGATTTATGTAAAGAATCACATTGTTGCTCATGAAGTTCGATATGTGCATAATGTTACTGATCTGGAGTTTGTGGTTGTGCAGGTTGAAGCTCCGTTCTGTGCATTGATTGTGACTGTTTACAGGCCGCCCACCTACACTGTCAGTGCTTTCCTGAAAAACCTCACAGCCCTTTTGGAGAGCCTCGAGATGTTGGACATTCAGCCAATCATAGTCTGTGGTGATTTTAATGAGAATCTTCTTTTCTATGGAACAAAGCCAATCATGGAGATGTTTGAGTCAAGAGGATATGGACAACTGATCACTGCTGCTACCACGGACAGACATACCCTCCTGGATGCCATTTACATCTCACGACCACAGCTGTGTACCCATTCAGGTGTGTTGCGCACTTACTATAGCTATCATAGCCCTGTGTTCTGTGTTATTTCCATTCCATAAATGATCATGATGTTTTTAATGCTACCTAATATATTTTCATATTTTGTTCACAAAATGTCTGTATTTCAGGAGGAGTTTCAGAAATATATAAATATTTAAAGGAGCACTGCAGTAATATATATATATATATATATTTACAGGTTTATAGACTATGCATGGACACAGGTCCACAGCTGGTGGACCCCTACAGACATCTGCAGGTGGTGTGTGGGAGGGTCATGTCTGTAGGGGTCCACACTGCAGCTGTAGACCTCTGCATTCAATTGGGCGGGATTGGGATTAGGCCAGTTTCACACAAGATATCTCATCTGCAATTTGACATCGTGTGTCTTTTCATTTACATATGAAATAATCATTAATGGATTTTTAATCTCAATAAATGTTATCCTGGTTAAATAGAGGTAAGAAATAGTTTCATATTCTGAATATACTAATACAATCATGTTCTTTAACTTTCTTTGAATTTGGTTCTGGAATAAATGTCTTCATATTAACTGTTACCAATCATGTGCTTTTGTACAGTGTATTTGAGTATTGTAATCATGTAAAACTGTGTGAAACTGGTCTAAGGGTTATTGTATGCAGAGGGCAGCTTGTGTTCCATGCAAGAAATGGTTTCCAGGTGTTATTGATGTTCAGTTTATAGTAATATATCTTTGTATATAGATTTGATTGTTTTTAATGACTCACAGGTTCTGGTTATAGTTGATACTGAGAAACAGGTTCATATTGTTGATACTGAGAAACAGGTTCATATTGTTAATACTGAGAAACAGGTTCATATTGTTAATACTGAGAAACAGGTTCATATTGTTAATTCTGAGAAACAGGTTCATATTGTTAATACTGAGAAACAGGTTCATATTGTTAATACTGAGAAACAGGTTCATATTGTTGATACTGAGAAACAAGTTCATATTGTTAATTCTGAGAAACAGGTTCATATAGTTAATACGAAGAAACAAGTTCATATAGTTAATACGAAGAAACAAGTTCATATTGTTGATACTGAGAAACAGGTTCATATTGTTAATTCTGAGAAACAGGTTCATATTGTTGATACTGAGAAACAAGTTCATATTGTTGATACTGAGAAACAGGTTCATATTGTTAATTCTGAGAAACAGGTTCATATTGTTAATTCTGAGAAACAGGTTCATATAGTTAATACGAAGAAACAAGTTCATATAGTTAATACGAAGAAACAAGTTCATATAGTTAATACGAAGAAACAAGTTCATATAGTTAATACGAAGAAACAAGTTCATATTGTTGATACTGAGAAACAGGTTCATATTGTTAATTCTGAGAAACAGGTTCATATTGTTGATACTGAGAAACAGGTTCATATTGTTAATTCTGAGAAACAGGTTCATATTGTTAATTCTGAGAAACAGGTTCATATAGTTAATACGAAGAAACAAGTTCATATAGTTAATACGAAGAAACAAGTTCATATAGTTAATACGAAGAAACAAGTTCATATAGTTAATACGAAGAAACAAGTTCATATAGTTAATACGAAGAAACAAGTTCATATAGTTTGTAATGAGACACTGGTTTACATCATTTCTATTGATTGACATTCGTCCATATGGTTCATACTGACACATGTAGTCTCAGTATGAATCATATGTAATGGTAATTTTCCCATTATGTTTTTAAGCCCCTGCATGCGTTGGGGGCATGCATGCAGGGGCTTTAAAAAAACATATGGGAAAGTCCATTGGCCCCTGTATCTGGGTGGGATGAGGTCTGACCTGTTTACACAGGACGCCTCATCTGCACCCATTTACTTATTTTTACCTTCTGAAGCTATCATTATCACTAGTAATTAAAATTATTTAATTATTAGTGATAATTTTCCCATATGTTTTTAAGCCCCTGCAGGCATTAGGGGCATGCATGTAGGGGCTTTTTAAAAACATATGGGAAAGTCCTTTGGCCTCTGCATGCATCTGGGTGGGATGAGGTTAGGCCTGTTTCACACAGGACGCCTCATCCTCACCCATCTGCAGTGTGACAGTGTCCTTCTTTTTTATTAACAAACTAAGTTTATATTTTTCCAAATTATAATCATACCATTTAATAAAATTACTGTTATAATGTATAATGTTTTGTAATTATTGTAATTATAGTGCCTAATCAATTGTATTTTATATTAGTAGACACTGTCCCACTGCAGCAGTAAACTGTAGACTTTTACATTAGTAAATATCCAGCCTTTAAACCTAATTGTATGAATATATGATTTAAGCTTCAAGTTATTTAATTTTTAATTTTCTTTGTCATAAAAACTCAATGAGATTAAAAATCTCTTTTTCAAGAGTGTCCTTACCAAGATTTAAGTTTCTATGACTAACGCAGTACTGTGTGAAACAGGCCTATGGGCTGATGCATGCAGAGGCCAAAGTGTCCCACACCGGACACTCATTTTGATTTATTTTAACTTGTTGTGCACCAGCTGACACCCACACCACTGATGTCACTTTGTGTGACATGGCACAGAAAGTGTTATGTTTTTCCTGTTTTGTTTTTTTATGAGGATTTTTATTAATTTATTTATGTTATTAACATTCAGACAGGCATTTGACACCTAATCCTGCCACCTGTCTTCTCTTAGTCTGTGTTGTTTTGATTTTCATTCTCTGTAAAGCACCTTGTGCACCTTTTGGATGTTATTAAGGCGCTATATAAATTAATATTGACATTCAAAAAACACTAAGAATCCCCTACATCATGGACTCTCCAACCACAGCCATCTCCTCCACAACTCCACCTGTTTACCAGCTCCACCTGCTCCACAGCCATCTCCTCCACAACTCCACCTGTTTACCAGCTCCACCTGTTTACCAGCTCCACTTCCATAACTCCACCTGTTTACCAGCTCCACCTGCTCAACAGCGCCATCTACACCATCTCCAGATACTGCTACCGAACCTGATGCTGACCATCAACAACTTCACAGAGAGCATGAGAAGGTAGCTTTGTAATTACAGTGACTATGTATTTATGAAATAGCTAATATTGTATCTTTCCTGTAGGCAGCTGCTTGGTTTGCTTGTATGACTGAAAGGGGAAACCAGAGGATGAACCCTGGACTGTTCCAGATGCTATGCATGCTCCATCCTTCCACCTGCTCCATCTGCTCCAATGCTTCACCTGCTGAAGAAGCTAATTCTGCTCCGCCACTGGTAAAGGCAATACTGCTATCAAACGTGATGCTATCCACAGCGAGCAAGGTAGCTTGACTGATTTATTTTCTCAATGATGTATTGTTATCTTGATATATTTGACCTGTTCTCTTTCTGCTGGTAGCTCTTTGTTAGCTTGCTTTACAGAAAGAGGAAACACATGTGAACCCTGTGAATGAGTCGCTGTGTGGAAGTGAATGCTGTCTCGAGTGTCTACAACGGCCCTAAACAGCTGTTCATGATCATTATTACCAGCAGGAAAAGGTAGATCAACATTAACATTAGTTATCATTTCTCTGAAGTCACTAAATACATTCATATATTTGTTTAGAAGAAGTTCATATGTGATGCACCATGAAGCTGAGCACAGATGGTCAGATTGACAGCAGTGATTAAGGTAAACAGCTTTATTTCATAATCATTATATTTATTTATTTTCTATGCTACATGTGAGGCTTTGATAGAGCCAATGCAAATGTACATTATTTTACAGAGTCACTGCATCAGCAGAAACTCCAGGAAGATTGTTTTCAGCTCAGAAGGCTTGCTGTCTCCCAAACCAACCAGAGTCGATCAGCTCCTCTATGTCCCGGAGCTGGCCCAGTCGCAGTAACTTGGTCTTAAAGCTGCATTTCTGTCAGCAAGAGGTGGATTCTGGAGCAGTCCCATGAACACCGTGAACACGTGGTTATGCCACACAGGTGAAACTGGGCCTTGAAATACTGGAACCAAGGTTTGTGAAACTGCTGTCAGAAGTCTGTGTGTCGACAGTAGCCACAAAAACGGCCACCGAGCCGCTGACAAGGTTAACTTTACTGACATTTCACACTGTGATGTCATCAATGTGGAGAACCATAAAGAGGACACTTAAAGTTTAATGGCCTCCACTTCACAGTCACAACAGGACTTTAACAGCACAAGATATCAAAAACAACTTATTTTACCAAGTGGAAACTTCCCCTTTGCAATAAGGGCGTACATTTGTGTGTGAGACAAATATGATGTGCCATCAAATTCTTTTTCTTTATTCATGTTGACATTGTTATCCACTTTGTCGTATTTAATTTTAAATAGCTACATTAAAGTTACAAAAACGCCAAAGTGAAAATGCACTCGGTTAAGGCGGGGTTCAGAGGTCAACTAGATCTCTATTCTCAATCTGTACCGAACTATTAATTATGAACTTTTAGAGAAATGTGCATGTTATTTCTGTTGCTGCTTATAGGAGTATATTATATACTGTATATACTATATATATCTGTTTATGACACATTGATGTCGTTTGTCACTTTTTAGTATGTGGGTGTCAGCTGGTGCTAACTTCTCTCCCCAAAATATTTTATACCCATTCCTTTTAATAACATACAGCAGTTTCATGTTTTATAGTGACACTCACTGTCGCTAATAGTTTTTTTTACATCCATCCATTTTCTTGCGCGGCCGGGTCGTCCCTTTGCCTCCTTGTGCATTTGAATGGGATATTAGTCCTGCCTCATCCTCATCCAGCTGCAGTATGACAGTATACTGATATTTACAAATTAAAATTCAACAGAATATTTTTATGAATATTGTAATTTGAAATTAAATTTCTAGCATTTAATAACTAATTAAAGTGCATAATCAGTGTATTTCATATTTCTTTGCAGACAGTGTTCCACTGCAGTAGCTGACTCTGGATTGGTTCAGTTAATCGCCACTGTTAAAGGCCCTATTCTTAATTTGTATCGTTTTTAGTCAAAATGTGACAAAATGTGTATTTTTACCATCACGGCTGTCTTTCAGAGTCAATATGGTAAAAGTACTCCTTTGTGTCACATACTGTTTCTTTGGGTTGGCTTTACAGAACATTAACTATTTTTGTCACAAATTACTACTTTTACAACATACTCTCAAAGGGCAAAAAGAACCTGTAAAAACAAAAACAAGACGAGAGGATAAAAAGAGCCAGGTATCGGGCCTTTAATATTGTAGTGGACAGTTGGTACAAAGTCCCTCCCCCTGGGGATTTTGTACCAACTTTATTTAACACTGTCTGAACAGAAAAAGGTGAAACAGTAACATTTAGTTGAACTCATTTACAGCTCCATTCTTTGTGGCATTGTTTGATCAGCTTCTTGAGTGTTAAATTATCCAGTGCTGCATTCATTTTTCACAAAGATCTTGTATTGAGGATGGGAGAGTGTGACCATTGAGCTTCTCCAGAACATCCCAAAGATTCTCAATAAGGATCTGGACTCTGTGGCTGATCCATTTGAAAATAATGTCTCAGGGCCATCAGGGAAAAAGAAACCTGATGATGGAATAACCTGGTCATTCAGGATGTTCCGATACTCAGTCGATCTCATGCTTTGGGCTCATAGCATTGCTCAGTTTAGGACATGTGTACATTTAATCTATTTTAGTTTGTGTGTACCTACACTTTCATGAAATTCTTATTTGTGCAAATGCATATGGCTCTGTTATATTATATTAGTACGAATGTAGTGTTTTGTTTACATTTTGACACGTCAATTGCTTATTATTTACTTTTATTACTTTTTCATAATGTGACTATCATCTGATATGGTTTCTCTGTTTTTTGTGTTTTTTTTTCTTTTTTGTTAGGGTCTACCCTCAAACACTAGTGTTTTGTTATGAATGGAAAAATACTACTAGATACAAATATGCATACATGTACTGTTATGTGCTCTATTATGCCTTTTTGGTTTCATTGCTTGTCTTAAATACAAATACATGATTCTTCCACATTTACTTATTTGTAAAGTTTCACAGTTTCTGCGATATCCGCAAGTTATACTTTAAAACATTCCACATGTTTGGAAGATTCTTTCTAATACTTTTGGGAATTCTTAAATTTACGGATTTTCCACAATCGGCTGGAATTCTTACAATGGGGCTTCTGCAATCTATGGTTTAATAAAGTTATACTTTTTCTACATTTTCTGCAGTTTGTGAATGTTCAGTTTGTGCAACTTGTCTGTTGTCTACAGTTTTTTTCTATGCTATTGATACACATTCATTTGTATGGGGAAGCTTCCATATCCATTTTAATAGGACTTTTGGTACAGTTAAGTCTGTCAGCGATTTATGCAAAGTAAAGAGTTGATGCAATTTCAACAGTTTCAAGGATTTAGGAGTTTCAAGAATTTCAGGCGTTTCCAGGATTTAGGAGTTTCAAGGATTTCAGGCGTTTCCAGGTTTCAACAGTTTCAAGGATTTTAGGAGTTTCAAGGATTTCAGGAGTTTCAAGGATTTAGGAGTTTCAAGGATTTAGGAGTTTCAAGGATTTCAGGAGTTTCAAGGATTTAGGAGTTTCAAGGATTTCAGGCGTTTCAAGGATTTAGGAGTTTCAAGGATTTCAGGAGTTTCAAGGATTTAGGAGTTTCAAGGATTTAGGAGTTTCAAGGATTTAGGAGTTTCAAGGATTTCAGGAGTTTCAAGGATTTAGGAGTTTCAAGGATTTCAGGAGTTTCAAGGATTTAGGAGTTTCAAGGATTTTAGGAGTTTCAAGGTTTCAACAGTTTCAAGGATATCAGGAGCTTCAAATACTTCAGGAGTTTATAAGATGTTTCAAGTATTTTAACAGTTTCAAGGATTTCAAGGATTTTTCAGGTAAATTCCACATTAGATCTGTTCCGCAGTCAATCGCAATGGCTTCAGCCATTGCAAGTTTCTAGTTGATTGACTGCGGAACTTTCCGCAGTCAATAATTGGTTTTCATGTTCTTTATTATTATTATATTTTTTTCCAGTTTTTCGGTAACTTTCACAGCTTTCACAGTTTCAGCAATTTCAACAAGTTATACATCAAAACGTTCATCATGTTCAAGAGAATATTGCTATTACTTTTGGGACTTCAGCGATTTCCGGTTTAGCCGCAATTGGCCGATATTCAACCGATTTTTCCCATTGACTTATAATGGGGCTTCCGCAAATTCATCGTTTTCAGCATTTTTTTCAACATTTTCAAAAATTTCTGCAGTTTGTACATGTTCAGCTTCCACAACTTGTGAGTTTTCAGAAAAAAATCGAGTTCTGCAGTTTTCCAGTTTTTTTTCTACGGGCTTGGGAATTCTGCCATTAATTTGCATTGAGAATTCTGCCATGCATTTTAATAGGACTTCAGGTCTTTCAGACATTTCAGCAGTTTCAAGGATTCAACAGTTTCAAGGTTTCCAGGAGTTTCAAGGACTTCAGTGCAATAATGCAACTTAATAGGGTTTTTCCATGTAAACCAGTATAATGCAACTTAATGGGTTTTTTTACATGTAAACCACTATAATGCAACTTAATAGGGTTTTTTACATGTAAACCAGTATAATGCAACTTAATAGGGTTTTTTACATGTAAACCAGTATAATGCAACTTAATGGGTTTTTTTACATGTAAACCAGTATAATGCAACTTAATAGGGTTTTTTACATGTAAACCAGTATAATGCAACATAATAGGGTTTTTTACATGTAAACCAGTATAATGCAACTTAATAGGGGTTTTTACATGTAAACCAGTATAATGCAACTTAATAGGGTTTTTTACATGTAAACCAGTATAATGCAACATAATAGGGGTTTTTTACATGTAAACCAGTATAATGCAACTTAATAGGGTTTTTTACATGTAAACCAGTATAATGCAACTTAATAGGGGTTTTTACATGTAAACCAGTATAATGCAACTTAATAGGGTTTTTTACATGTAAACCAGTATAATGCAACTTAATAGGGGTTTTTACATGTAAACCAGTATAATGCAACTTAATAGGGGTTTTTACATGTAAACCAGTATAATGCAACAGTTTCAAGGATTCAACAGTTTCAAGGTTTCAACAGTTTCAAGGTTTCAACAGTTTCAAGGACTTCAACAGTTTCAAGGATTCAACAGTTTCAAGGACTTCAACAGTTTCAAGGTTTCAACAGTTTCAAGGACGTCAACAGTTTCAAGGACTTCAGCAGTTTCAAGGATTTAACAGTTTCAAGGACTTCAACAGTTTCAATGTTTCAACAGTTTCAAGGACTTCAGGAGTTTCAAAAATCTGTCAAGTATTTTAACAGTTTCAAGGCCTTTTCAAGGATTTCAAGGATTTTTCAGCTAAATTCCACATTAGATCTGTTCCGCAGTCAATCGCAATGGCTTCAGCCATTGCAAGTTTCTAGTTATTATTAAACTATTTTTTTCCTGATTTTCAAAAGCTTTCAACTCTTTCACAGTTTCAGATATTTCCACAAGTTATACATCAAAACGTTCCACATGTTTGAGAGATTTCTGCTATTACTTTTGGGAATTCTACAATTCACGGTTTTTCCACAATCGGCCAAAAATCGGTCGATTTTTCCCATTGACTTATAATGGGGCTTCCACAAATTCATAGTTTCAGCATTTTTTTCCACATTTTCTGCAATTTCTGAAGTTTGTACATGTTCAGCTTCCACAACTTGTCAGTTTTCAGAAAAAATTCGAGTTCTGCAGTTTTCCATTTTTTTTATACGGGCTTGGGAATTCTGCCATTAATTTGCATTGAGAATTCTGCCATTCATTTTAATAGGCCCATGCATTTTAATAGGACTTCAGGTCTTTCAGACATTTCAACAGTTTCAATGATTCAACAGTTTCAAGGATTCAACAGTTTCAAGGATTCAGCAGTTTCAAGGATTCAGCAGTTTCAAGGATTCAACAGTTTCAAGGATTCAACAGTTTCAAGGACTTCAGCAGTTTCAAGGATTTAACAGTTTCAAGGACTTCAGCAGTTTCAAGGATTCAACAGTTTCAAGGATTCAACAGTTTCAAGGATTCAACAGTTTCAAGGATTCAGCAGTTTCAAGGATTCAGCAGTTTCAAGGATTCAACAGTTTCAAGGACTTCAGCAGTTTCAAGGATTTAACAGTTTCAAGGACTTCAGCAGTTTCAAGGATTCAACAGTTTCAAGGATTCAACAGTTTCAAGGACTTCAGCAGTTTCAAGGATTTAACAGTTTCAAGGACTCAACAGTTTCAAGGATTCAACCGTTTCAAGGACTTCAACCGTTTCAAGGATTCAACAGTTTCAAGGACTTCAGCAGTTTCAAGGACTTCAGCAGTTTCAAGGATTCAACAGTTTCAAGGATTCAACAGTTTCAAGGATTCAACCGTTTCAAGGACTTCAACCGTTTCAAGGATTCAACAGTTTCAAGGACTTCAGCAGTTTCAAGGACTTCAACAGTTTCATAGATTCAACAGTTTCAAGGTTTTCAGGAGTTTCAAGGACTTCAGCAGTTTTAAAGACAGTCAATCTCCATGGCGTCAGCCATGGAGAAACTGTTGAAACCTTGAAAACTGCAGTTTCAAGGTTTCAACAGTTTCAAGTTTTCAATGAGTTTCAAGGTTTCCAGGAGTTTCAAGGACCTCAGTGCAATAATGCAACTTAATAGGGTTTTTTACATGTAAACCAGTATAAACCAGTATAATGGAACCTAATAGGGATGTTTACATGTAAACCAGTATAATGCAACTTAATAGGGATGTTTACATGTAAACCAGTATAAACCAGTATAATGGAACCTAATAGGGATGTTTACATGTAAACCAGTATAAACCAGTATAATACAACCTAATAGGGTTTTTTACATGTAAACCAGTATAATGCAACTTAATAGGGATTTTTACATGTAAACCAGTATAAACCAGTATAATGGAACCTAATGGGGTTTTTTCCATGTAAACCAGTATAATGCAACTTAATAGGGATTTTTCCATGTAAACCAGTATAATGCAACTTAATGGGGGTTTTTACATGTAAACCCGTATAATGCAACTTAATAGGGGTTTTTACATGTAAACCAGTATAAACCGGTATAATGCAACCTAATAGGGGTTTTTACATGTAAACCAGTATAATGCAACTTAATAGGGGTTTTTACATGTAAACCAGTATAATGCAACTTAATAGGGATTTTTTACATGTAAACCAGTATAATGCAACTTAATAGGGATTTTTCCATGTAAACCAGTATAATGCAACTTAATAGGGTTTTTTACATGTAAACCAGTATAATGCAACTTAATAGGGTTTTTTACATGTAAACCAGTATAATGCAACTTAATAGGGGTTTTTACATGTAAACCAGTATAATGCAACTTAATAGGGGTTTTTACATGTAAACCAGTATAATGCAACTTAATAGGGGTTTTTCCATGTAAACCAGTATAATGCAACTTAATAGGGGTTTTTCCATGTAAACCAGTATAATGCAACTTAATAGGGGTTTTTCCATGTAAACCAGTATAATGCAACTTAATAGGGGTTTTTACATGTAAACCAGTATAATGCAACTTAATAGGGTTTTTTACATGTAAACCAGTATAATGCAACTTAATAGGGTTTTTTACATGTAAACCAGTATAATGCAACTTAATAGGGTTTTTTACATGTAAACCAGTATAATGCAACTTAATAGGGATTTTTACATGTAAACCAGTATAATGCAACAGTTTCAAGGACTTCAACAGTTTCAAGGATTTCAACAGTTTCAAGGACTTCAACAGTTTCAAGGATTTAACAGTTTCAAGGACTTCAACAGTTTCAAGGTTTCAACAGTTTCAAGGACTTCAGGAGTTTCAAATATCGATCAAGTATTTTAACAGTTTCAAAGCCTTTTCAAGGATTTCAAGGATTTTTCAGCTAAATTCCACATTAGATCTGTTCCGCAGTCAATCGCAATGGCTTCAGCCATTGCAAGTTTCTAGTTATTATAGTATTTTTTTCCTGATTTTCTGCAGCTTTCACAGCTTTCACAGTTTCAGCGATTTCCACAAGTTATACATCAAAACGTTCCGCATGTTTGGGAGATTATTGCTATTACTTTTGGGAATTCAGCGATTTCCGGTTTTTCCGCAATCAGCCGATATTCAACCGATTTTTCCCATTGACTTATAATGGGGCTTCCGCAAATTCATGGTTTTCAGCGATTTTTTCAACTTTTTCTGCAATTTCTGCAGTTTGTGCATGTTCAGCTTCCACAACTTGTGAGTTTTCAGAAAAAAAATGAGTTCTGCAGTTTTCCAGTTTTTTTCTACGGGCTTGGGAATTCTGCCATTCATTTGCATTGAGAATTCTTCCATGCATTTTAATAGGACTTCAGGTCTTTCAGACATTTCCGCAGTTTCAAGGTTTCAAGGTTTCAACAGTTTCAAGGATTCAACAGTTTCAAGGACTTCAACAGTTTCAAGGACTTCAACAGTTTCAAGGATTCAACAGTTTCAAGGACTTCAACAGTTTCAAGGATTCAACAGTTTCAAGGATTCAACAGTTTCAAGGATTCAACAGTTTCAAGGATTCAACAGTTTCAAGGATTTAACAGTTTCAAGGATTCAACAGTTTCAAGGACTTCAACGGTTTCAAGGACTTCAACGGTTTCAAGGACTTCAGCGGTTTCAAGGACTTCAGCGGTTTCAAGGACTTCTGCAGATTCAAGGACTTCAGCAGTTTCAATGACTTCAGCGGTTTCAAGGACTTCAGCGGTTTCAAGGACTTCAGCGGTTTCAAGGACTTCTGCAGATTCAAGGACTTCAGCGGTTTCAAGGACTTCAGCGGTTTCAAGGACTTCAGCGGTTTCAAGGACTTCAGCGGTTTCAAGGTCTTCAGCGGTTTCAAGGTCTTCAGCGGTTTCAAGGACTTCTGCAGATTCAAGGACTTCAGCGGTTTCAAGGACTTCAGCTGTTTCAAGGACTTCTGCGGTTTCAAGGACTTCTGCAGATTTAAGGTCTTCAGCGGACCAAAACCTAGACCGAGGCCCGAACCAAGACCCTAACCAAGTCCCAGACCAAAAGCTGAATCAAGACCTGAACCAAGACCCAAACCAAGACACAAAGTCCCAGACAAAGTCCCAGACCAAGTTGCCATAGTTACCGGAACCAAAACCATATCCAGGTAAACCACAGAAGTAAGGCCAAGTCTAGACCAGGTTACCATAGTTACCGGAACCAAAACCATATCCCGGTAAACTACAGAGAGCAGGCCTTGGTCCTGACCAGGTTACCATAGTTACCGGAACCGAAACCAGATCAAGGTAAACCAGAGAAGCCAGGCCAATTCCAGACCAGGTTACCATAGTTACCGGAACCAAAACCATATTCAGGTAAACCAGAGAAGCCAGACAAAGTCCAGACCAGGTTTCCATAGTTACCGGAACCAAAACCATATCCCGGTAAACTACAGAAAGCAGGCCTTGCTCCTGACCAGGTTACCATAGTTACCTGAACCGAAACCAGATCAAGGTAAACCAGAGAAGCCAAACAAAGTCCAGACCAAGTTTCCATAGTTACCGGAACCCAAACCATTTCTAGGTAAACCACAGAAGCCAGACCGAGTCCTGACGAGGTTACCATAGTTACCGGAACCGAAACCAGATCAAGGTAAACCAGAGAAGCCAGACAAAGTCCAGACCAGGTTACCATAGTTACTGGAACCAAAACCAGATCAAGGTAAACCAGAGAAGCCAGGCCAATTCCAGACCAGGTTACCATAGTTACCGGAACCAAAACCATATTCAGGTAAACCAGAGAAGCCAGACAAAGTCCAGACCAGGTTTCCATAGTTACCGGAACCGAAACCATTTCTAGGTAAACCACAGAAGCCAGACCGAGTCCTGACGAGGTTACCATAGTTACCGGAACCAAAACCAGATCAAGGTAAACTATAGAAACCAGGCTGAGTCCAGACCAAGTTACCATAGTTACCGGAACCAAAACCATATCCAGGTAAACCACAGAAGTAAGGCCAAGTCTAGACCAGGTTACCATAGTTACCGGAACCAAAACCATATCCCGGTAAACTACAGAAAGCAGGCCTTGGTCCTGACCAGGTTACCATAGTTACCGGAACCGAAACCAGATCAAGGTAAACCGGAGAAGCCAGACAAAGTCCAGACCAGGTTACCATAGTTACCGGAACCAAAACCATATTCAGGTAAACCAGAGAAGCCAGGCCAAGTCCAGACCAGGTTTCCATAGTAACCAGAACCAAAACCAGATCAAGGTGCACCACAAAAGGTGGACAAAGTGCAGACCAAGACCAGAACCCAGACCAAGACCGAGACAAGATTCCAGACCAAGACCCAGAGACAGACCTGAACCAAGAACCAGACCAAGCCCAGACCAGGTTTGCATAGTTACCGGAACCAAAACCATTTCCAGGTAAACCACAGAAGCCAGACCAAGTCCAGACAAAGTTACCAAAGATACCGGAACCAAAGCATTTCAGTGGTGTGTGGAATTTAAAGTTCAAAGGACAATTTTTTTTCAAGAGGTTAAAGGATTTCAACTGTTTAAAGTGTTTAATCAGTTTAATGAATTTCAGGAGTTTCTAGGTTTCAAGGATTTCAGGAGGAGTTTCAAGGTTTCAAAAGTTTCAGGGATTTCAGGAGTTTCAATGATTTTAGTAGTTTTAAGGTTTCAAAAGTTTCAAGGATTTTAAGAGTTTCAAAGTTTCAAGGATTTCAGGAGTAGTTTCAAGGTTTCAACAGTTTCAAGGATTTCAGGAGCTTCAATGTTTCAACAGTTTCAAGGTTTCAACAGTTTCAAGGACTTCAACAGTTTCAAGGTTTCAACAGTTTCAAGGTTTAAACAGTTTCAAGGTTTAAACAGTTTCAAGGATTTCAGGAGTTTCAATGTTTCAACAGTTTCAAGGATTTCAGGAGTTTCAAGGTTTCAACAATTTCAAGGACTTCAGGAGTTTCAAATATCTATCAAGTATTTTAACAGTTTCAAGGCCTTTTCAAGGATTTCAAGGATTTTTCAGCTAAATTCCACATTAGATCTGTTCCGCAGTCAATCGCAATGGCTTCAGCCATTGCAACGGTTTCTAGTTGATTGACTGCGGAACTTTCCGCAGTCAATAATTGGTTTTCATGTTCTTTATTGATTGACTGCGGAACTTTCCGCAGTCAATAATTGTTTTTCAAGCTCTTTATTATTGATTGACTGCGGAACTTTCCGCAGTCAATAATTGGTTTTCATGTTCTTTATCTTTTATTATTATTATTCAACTTCCGTCTTTTTCCTGATTTTCAGCAGCTTTCACAGCTTTCACAGTTTCAGCGATTTCCACAAGTTATACATCAAAACGTTCCGCATGTTTAAGAGAATTCTGCTATTACTTTTGGGACTTCAGCGATTTCCGGTTTTTCCGCAATCGGACAAAAATCGGTCGATTTTTCCCATTGACTTATAATGGGGCTTCCGCAAATTCAACGTTTTCAGCATTTTTTCCACATTTACTGCAGTTTGTAACCAGTATAATGCAACTTAATAGGGGTTTTTACATGTAAACCAGTATAATGCAACTTAATAGGGGTTTATGCAATTTCTGCATTAGAGTCCCGCATTTCCGCAGTCAATCGCAATGGCGCAGCCATTGCAACGGTTTCTAGTTGATTGACTGCGGAACTTTCCGCAGTCAATAATTGGTTTTCATGTTCTTTATTGATTGACTGCGGAACTTTCCGCAGTCAATAATTGGTTTTCATGTTCTTTATTGATTGACTGCGGAACTTTCCGCAGTCAATAATTGGTTTTCATGTTCTTTATTGATTGACTGCGGAACTTTCCGCAGTCAATAATTGGTTTTCATGTTCTTTATTGATTGACTGCGGAACTTTCCGCAGTCAATAATTGGTTTTCATGTTCTTTATTGATTGACTGCGGAACTTTCCGCAGTCAATAATTGGTTTTCATGTTCTTTATTATTGATTGACTGCGGAACTTTCCGCAGTCAATAATTGGTTTTCATGTTCTTTATTATTATTATATTTTTTTCCAGTTTTTCGGTAACTTTCACAGCTTTCACAGTTTCAGCAATTTCAACAAGTTATACATCAAAACGTTCATCATGTTCAAGAGAATATTGCTATTACTTTTGGGACTTCAGCGATTTCCGGTTTAGCCGCAATTGGCCGATATTCAACCGATTTTTCCCATTGACTTATAATGGGGCTTCCGCAAATTCATCGTTTTCAGCATTTTTTTCAACATTTTCAAAAATTTCTGCAGTTTGTACATGTTCAGCTTCCACAACTTGTGAGTTTTCAGAAAAAAATCGAGTTCTGCAGTTTTCCAGTTTTTTTTCTACGGGCTTGGGAATTCTGCCATTAATTTGCATTGAGAATTCTGCCATGCATTTTAATAGGACTTCAGGTCTTTCAGACATTTCAGCAGTTTCAAGGATTCAACAGTTTCAAGGTTTCCAGGAGTTTCAAGGACTTCAGTGCAATAATGCAACTTAATAGGGTTTTTCCATGTAAACCAGTATAATGCAACTTAATGGGTTTTTTTACATGTAAACCAGTATAATGC
Source organism: Proterorhinus semilunaris (assembly GCA_021464625.1). Taxonomy (NCBI): domain Eukaryota; kingdom Metazoa; phylum Chordata; class Actinopteri; order Gobiiformes; family Gobiidae; genus Proterorhinus; species Proterorhinus semilunaris. The sequence goes on from CM038349.1 coordinate 3,352,625, forward strand.
AACTTAATATGGTTTTTTACATGTAAACCACTATAATGCAACTTAATAGGGTTTTTTACATGTAAACCAGTATAATGCAACTTAATAGGGTTTTTTACATGTAAACCAGTATAATGCAACTTAATGGGTTTTTTTACATGTAAACCAGTATAATGCAACTTAATAGGGTTTTTTACATGTAAACCAGTATAATGCAACATAATAGGGTTTTTTACATGTAAACCAGTATAATGCAACTTAATAGGGGTTTTTACATGTAAACCAGTATAATGCAACTTAATAGGGTTTTTTACATGTAAACCAGTATAATGCAACATAATAGGGGTTTTTTACATGTAAACCAGTATAATGCAACTTAATAGGGTTTTTTACATGTAAACCAGTATAATGCAACTTAATAGGGGTTTTTACATGTAAACCAGTATAATGCAACTTAATAGGGTTTTTTACATGTAAACCAGTATAATGCAACTTAATAGGGGTTTTTACATGTAAACCAGTATAATGCAACTTAATAGGGGTTTTTACATGTAAACCAGTATAATGCAACAGTTTCAAGGATTCAACAGTTTCAAGGTTTCAACAGTTTCAAGGTTTCAACAGTTTCAAGGACTTCAACAGTTTCAAGGATTCAACAGTTTCAAGGACTTCAACAGTTTCAAGGTTTCAACAGTTTCAAGGACGTCAACAGTTTCAAGGACTTCAGCAGTTTCAAGGATTTAACAGTTTCAAGGACTTCAACAGTTTCAATGTTTCAACAGTTTCAAGGACTTCAGGAGTTTCAAAAATCTGTCAAGTATTTTAACAGTTTCAAGGCCTTTTCAAGGATTTCAAGGATTTTTCAGCTAAATTCCACATTAGATCTGTTCCGCAGTCAATCGCAATGGCTTCAGCCATTGCAAGTTTCTAGTTATTATAGTATTTTTTTCCTGATTTTCTGCAGTTTTCACAGCTTTCACAGTTTCAGCGATTTCCACAAGTTATACATCAAAACGTTCCACATGTTTGGGAGATTATTGCTATTACTTTTGGGAATTCAGCGATTTCCGGTTTTTCCGCAATCAGCCGATATTCAACCGATTTTTCCCATTGACTTATAATGGGGCTTCCGCAAATTCATGGTTTTCAGCGATTTTTTCAACTTTTTCTGCAATTTCTGCAGTTTGTACATGTTCAGCTTCCACAACTTGTGAGTTTTCAGAAAAAATTTGAGTTCTGCGGTTTTCCAGTTTTTTTCTACGGGCTTGGGAATTCTGCCATTAATTTGCATTGAGAATTCTTCCATGCATTTTAATAGGACTTCAGGTCTTTCAGACATTTCAGCAGTTTCAAGGACTTCAACAGTTTCAAGGTTTCAACAGTTTCAAGGTTTCAACAGTTTCAAGGTTTCAACAGTTTCAAGGATTCAACAGTTTCAAGGACTTCAACAGTTTCAAGGACTTCAACAGTTTCAAGGACTTCAACAGTTTCAAGGTTTCAACAGTTTCAAGGATTCAACAGTTTCAAGGACTTCAACAGTTTCAAGGTTTCAACAGTTTCAAGGACTTCAACAGTTTCAAGGATTCAACAGTTTCAAGGTTTCAACAGTTTCAAGGACTTCAGCGGTTTCAAGGACTTCAACAGTTTCAAGGATTCAACAGTTTCAAGGACTTCAACAGTTTCAAGGATTTCAACAGTTTCAAGGACTTCAACAGTTTCAAGGATTCAACAGTTTCAAGGATTCAACAGTTTCAAGGTTTCAACAGTTTCAAGGTTTCAACAGTTTCAAGGATTCAACAGTTTCAAGGATTCAACAGTTTCAAGGACTTCAACTGTTTCAAGGACTTCAACAGTTTCAAGGACTTCAACAGTTTCAAGGATTCAACAGTTTCAAGGACTTCAACAGTTTCAAGGATTCAACAGTTTCAAAGATTCAACAGTTTCAAGGATTCAACAGTTTCAAGGATTCAACAGTTTCAAGGATTCAACAGTTTCAAGGACTTCAACAGTTTCAAGGACTTCAACAGTTTCAAGGATTCAACAGTTTCAAGGTTTTCAGGAGTTTCATGGACTTCAGTAGTTTTAAGGACAGTCAATCTCCATGGCGTGAGCCATGGAGATTGACCTTCAGCAGTTTCAAGGACTTATACAGTTTCAAGGTTTCAACAGTTTCAAGTTTTCCAGGAGTTTCAAGGTTTCCAGGAGTTTCAAGGACTTCAGTGCAATAATGCAACCTAATAGGGTTTTTTCCATGTAAACCAGTATAAACCAGTATAATGGAACCTAATAGGGTTTTTTCCATGTAAACCAGTATAAACCAGTATAATGCAACCTAATAGGGTTTTTTACATGTAAACCAGTATGATGGAACCTAATAGGGTGTTTTACATGTAAACCAGTATAAACCAGTATAATGGAACCTAATAGGGTTTTTTCCATGTAAACCAGTATAAACCAGTATAATGGAACCTAATAGGGTTTTTTCCATGTAAACCAGTATAAACCAGTATAATGGAACCTAATAGGGTTTTTTCCATGTAAACCAGTATAAACCAGTATAATGGAACCTAATAGGGTTTTTTTCCATGTAAACCAGTATAAACCAGTATAATGCAACCTAATAGGGTTTTTTCCATGTAAACCAGTATAAACCAGTATAATGGAACCTAATAGGGTTTTTTCCATGTAAACCAGTATAAACCAGTATAATGCAACCTAATAGGGGTTTTTACATGTAAACCAGTATGATGGAACCTAATAGGGTTTTTTACATGTAAACCAGTATAAACCAGTATAATGGAACCTAATATGGTTTTTTTCCATGTAAACCAGTATAAACCAGTATAATGCAACCTAATAGGGTTTTTTACATGTAAACCAGTATAATGGAACCTAATAGGGTTTTTTACATGTAAACCAGTATAAACCAGTATAATGGAACCTAATAGGGTTTTTTTCCATGTAAACCAGTATAAACCAGTATAATGGAACCTAATAGGGTTTTTTCCATGTAAACCAGTATAAACCAGTATAATGGAACCTAATATGGTTTTTTCCATGTAAACCAGTATAAACCAGTATAATGCAACCTAATAGGGTTTTTTACATGTAAACCAGTATAATGCAACTTAATAGGGATTTTTACATGTAAACCAGTATAATGCAACTTAATAGGTTTTTTTTACATGTAAACCAGTATAATGCAACTTAATAGGGTTTTTTACATGTAAACCAGTATAATGCAACTTAATAGGGTTTTTTACATGTAAACCAGTATAATGCAACTTAATAGGGTTTTTTACATGTAAACCAGTATAATGCAACTTAATAGGGTTTTTTACATGTAAACCAGTATAATGCAACTTAATAGGGTTTTTTACATGTAAACCAGTATAATGCAACTTAATAGGGTTTTTTACATGTAAACCAGTATAATGCAACTTAATAGGGGTTTTTTACATGTAAACCAGTATAATGCAACTTAATAGGGGTTTTTACATGTAAACCAGTATAATGCAACTTAATAGGGTTTTTTACATGTAAACCAGTATAATGCAACTTAATAGGGTTTTTTACATGTAAACCAGTATAATGGAACTTAATAGGGGTTTTTACATGTAAACCAGTATAATGCAACTTAATAGGGGTTTTTACATGTAAACCAGTATAATGCAACTTAATAGGGTTTTTTACATGTAAACCAGTATAATGCAACTTAATAGGGTTTTTTACATGTAAACCAGTATAATGCAACTTAATAGGTTTTTTTACATGTAAACCAGTATAATGCAACTTAATAGGTTTTTTTACATGTAAACCAGTATAATGCAACTTAATAGGGTTTTTTACATGTAAACCAGTATAATGCAACTTAATAGGGTTTTTTACATGTAAACCAGTATAATGCAACTTAATAGGGTTTTTTACATGTAAACCAGTATAATGCAACTTAATAGGGTTTTTTACATGTAAACCAGTATAATGCAACTTAATAGGGGTTTTTACATGTAAACCAGTATAATGCAACTTAATAGGGTTTTTTATATGTAAACCAGTATAATGCAACTTAATAGGGTTTTTTACATGTAAACCAGTATAATGCAACTTAATAGGGGTTTTTACATGTAAACCAGTATAATGCAACTTAATAGGGATTTTTACATTTAAACCAGTATAATGCAACAGTTTCAAGGATTTAACAGTTTCAAGGACTTCAACAGTTTCAAGGATTTCAACAGTTTCAAGGACTTCAACAGTTTCAAGGTTTCAACATGCAACTTAATAGGGGTTTATGCAATTTCTGCATTAGAGTCCCGCATTTCCGCAGTCCGCATATAATAATAACTAGAAACTTGCAATGGCTGAAGCCATTGCGATTGACTGCGGAACAGATCTAATGTGGAATTTAGCTGAAAAATCCTTGAAATCCTTGAAAAGGCTTTGAAACTGTTAAAATACTTGATCGATATTTGAAACTCCTGAAGTCCTTGAAACTGTTGAAACCTTGAAACTGTTGAAGTCCTTGAAACTGTTGAAATCCTTGAAACTGTTGAAGTCCTTGAAACTGTGTAAATCCTTGAAACTGTTGAAGTCCTTGAAACTGTTGAAATCCTTGAAACTGTTGAAGTCCTTGAAACTGTTGCATTATACTGGTTTACATGTAAAAATCCCTATTAAGTTGCATTATACTGGTTTACATGTAAAAAACCCTATTAAGTTGCATTATACTGGTTTACATGTAAAAAACCCTATTAGGTTGCATTATACTGGTTTACATGTAAAAAACCCTATTAAGTTGCATTATACTGGTTTACATGTAAAAACCCCTATTAAGTTGCATTATACTGGTTTACATGTAAAAAACCCTATTAAGTTGCATTATACTGGTTTACATGTAAAAAACCCTATTAAGTTGCATTATACTGGTTTACATGTAAAAAACCCTATTAAGTTGCATTATACTGGTTTACATGTAAAAAACCCTATTAAGTTGCATTATACTGGTTTACATGTAAAAAACCCTATTAAGTTGCATTATACTGGTTTACATGTAAAAACCCCTATTAAGTTGCATTATACTGGTTTACATGTAAAAACCCCTATTAAGTTGCATTATACTGGTTTACATGTAAAAACCCCTATTAAGTTGCATTATACTGGTTTACATGTAAAAACCCCTATTAAGTTGCATTATACTGGTTTACATGTAAAAAACCCTATTAAGTTGCATTATACTGGTTTACATGTAAAAACCCCTATTAAGTTGCATTATACTGGTTTACATGTAAAAACCCCTATTAAGTTGCATTATACTGGTTTACATGTAAAAAGCCCTATTAAGTTGCATTATACTGGTTTACATGTAAAAAACCCTATTAAGTTGCATTATACTGGTTTACATGTAAAAAACCCTATTAAGTTGCATTATACTGGTTTACATGTAAAAACCCCTATTAAGTTGCATTATACTGGTTTACATGTAAAAAACCCTATTAAGTTGCATTATACTGGTTTACATGTAAAAAACCCTATTAAGTTGCATTATACTGGTTTACATGTAAAAAACCCTATTAAGTTGCATTATACTGGTTTACATGTAAAAAACCCTATTAAGTTGCATTATACTGGTTTACATGTAAAAAACCCTATTAAGTTGCATTATACTGGTTTACATGTAAAAACCCCTATTAAGTTGCATTATACTGGTTTACATGTAAAAACCCCTATTAAGTTGCATTATACTGGTTTACATGTAAAAACCCCTATTAAGTTGCATTATACTGGTTTACATGTAAAAACCCCTATTAAGTTGCATTATACTGGTTTACATGTAAAAAACCCTATTAAGTTGCATTATACTGGTTTACATGTAAAAACCCCTATTAAGTTGCATTATACTGGTTTACATGTAAAAAACCCTATTAAGTTGCATTATACTGGTTTACATGTAAAAAACCCTATTAGGTTGCATTATACTGGTTTATACTGGTTTACATGTAAAAATCCCTATTAAGTTGCATTATACTGGTTTACATGTAAAAAACCCTATTAGGTTGCATTATACTGGTTTATACTGGTTTACATGGAAAAAACCCTATTAGGTTCCATTATACTGGTTTATACTGGTTTACATGGAAAAAACCCTATTAGGTTCCATTATACTGGTTTATACTGGTTTACATGTAAAAAACCCTATTAGGTTCCATTATACTGGTTTACATGTAAAAAACCCTATTAGGTTGCATTATACTGGTTTATACTGGTTTACATGGAAAAAACCATATTAGGTTCCATTATACTGGTTTATACTGGTTTACATGTAAAAAACCCTATTAGGTTCGATCATACTGGTTTACATGTAAAAACCCCTATTAGGTTGCATTATACTGGTTTATACTGGTTTACATGGAAAAAACCCTATTAGGTTCCATTATACTGGTTTATACTGGTTTACATGGAAAAAACCCTATTAGGTTGCATTATACTGGTTTATACTGGTTTACATGCAAAAAAACCCTATTAGGTTCCATTATACTGGTTTATACTGGTTTACATGGAAAAAACCCTATTAGGTTCCATTATACTGGTTTATACTGGTTTACATGGAAAAAACCCTATTAGGTTCCATTATACTGGTTTATACTGGTTTACATGGAAAAAACCCTATTAGGTTCCATTATACTGGTTTATACTGGTTTACATGTAAAACACCCTATTAGGTTCCATCATACTGGTTTACATGTAAAAAACCCTATTAGGTTGCATTATACTGGTTTATACTGTTTACATGGAAAAAACCCTATTAGGTTCCATTATACTGGTTTATACTGGTTTACATGGAAAAAACCCTATTAGGTTGCATTATTGCACTGAAGTCCTTGAAACTCCTGGAAACCTTGAAACTCCTGGAAAACTTGAAACTGTTGAAACCTTGAAACTGTATAAGTCCTTGAAACTGCTGAAGGTCAATCTCCATGGCTCACGCCATGGAGATTGACTGTCCTTAAAACTACTGAAGTCCATGAAACTCCTGAAAACCTTGAAACTGTTGAATCCTTGAAACTGTTGAAGTCCTTGAAACTGTTGAAGTCCTTGAAACTGTTGAATCCTTGAAACTGTTGAATCCTTGAAACTGTTGAATCCTTGAAACTGTTGAAGTCCTTGAAACTGTTGAATCCTTGAAACTGTTGAAGTCCTTGAAACTGTTGAAGTCCTTGAAACAGTTGAAGGAACTTTCCGCAGTCAATAATTGGTTTTCATGTTCTTTATTATTGATTGACTGCGGAACTTTCCGCAGTCAATAATTGGTTTTCATGTTCTTTATTATTAAACTTCTTCCATCTTTTTCCTGATTTTCGACACGTTTCACAGCTTTCACAGTTTCAGATATTTCCACAAGTTATACATCAAAACGTTCCACATGTTTGAGAGAATTCTGCTATTACTTTTGGGAATTCTACAATTCACGGTTTTTCCACAATCGGCCAAAAATCGGTCGATTTTTCCCATTGACTTATAATGGGGCTTCCACAAATTCATAGTTTTCAGCATTTTTTTCCACATTTTCTGCAATTTCTGCAGTTTGTACATGTTCAGCTTCCACAACTTGTCAGTTTTCAGAAAAAATTCGAGTTCTACAGTTTTCCATTTTTTTTATACGGGCTTGGGAATTCTGCCATTAATTTGCATTGAGAATTCTGCCATGCATTTTAATAGGCCCATGCATTTTAATAGGACTTCAGGTCTTTCTAAAGTTTATGTAGTTTCAACAGTTTCAAAGATTCAACAGTTTCAAGGATTCAACAGTTTCAAGGACTCAACAGTTTCAAGGACTCAACAGTTTCAAGGACTCAACAGTTTCAAGGACTTCAGCAGTTTCAAGGACTTCAGCAGTTTCAAGGATTCAACAGTTTCAAGGTTTTCAGGAGTTTCAAGGACTTCAGCAGTTTTAAGGACAGTCAATCTCCATGGCGTCAGCCATGGAGATTGACCTTCAGCAGTTTCAAGGACTTATACAGTTTCAAGGTTTCAACAGTTTCAAGTTTTCCAGGAGTTTCAAGGTTTCCAGGAGTTTCAAGGACTTCAGTGCAATAATGCAACCTAATAGGGAGTTTTACATGTAAACCAGTATAATGCATTCTAATAGGGATTTTTACATGTAAACCAGTATAAACCAGTATAATGGAACCTAATAGGGTTTTTTCCATGTAAACCAGTATAAACCAGTATAATGGAACCTAATAGGGTTTTTTCCATGTAAACCAGTATAAACCAGTATAATGCAACCTAATAGGGGTTTTTACATGTAAACCAGTATGATGGAACCTAATAGGGTTTTTTACATGTAAACCAGTATAAACCAGTATAATGGAACCTAATAGGGTTTTTTCCATGTAAACCAGTATAAACCAGTATAATGCAACCTAATAGGGGTTTTTACATGTAAACCAGTATAATGGAACCTAATAGGGTTTTTTACATGTAAACCAGTATAAACCAGTATAATGGAACCTAATAGGGTTTTTTATATGTAAACCAGTATAAACCAGTATAATGGAACCTAATAGGTTTTTTTACATGTAAACCAGTATAAACCAGTATAATGGAACCTAATAGGGTTTTTTACATGTAAACCAGTATAAACCAGTATAATGCAACCTAATAGGGTTTTTTACATGTAAACCAGTATAAACCAGTATAATGCAACCTAATAGGGTTTTTTACATGTAAACCAGTATAAACCAGTATAATGGAACCTAATAGGGTTTTTTTACATGTAAACCAGTATAAACCAGTATAATGCAACCTAATAGGGTTTTTTATATGTAAACCAGTATAAACCAGTATAATGGAACCTAATAGGGTTTTTTACATGTAAACCAGTATAAACCAGTATAATGGAACCTAATAGGGTTTTTTACATGTAAACCAGTATAAACCAGTATAATGCAACCTAATAGGGTTTTTTATATGTAAACCAGTATAAACCAGTATAATGGAACCTAATAGGGTTTTTTACATGTAAACCAGTATAAACCAGTATAATGGAACCTAATAGGGTTTTTTACATGTAAACCAGTATAAACCAGTATAATGGAACCTAATAGGGTTTTTTACATGTAAACCAGTATAAACCAGTATAATGCAACCTAAGAGGGTTTTTTACATGTAAACCAGTATAAACCAGTATAATGGAACCTAATAGGGTTTTTTACATGTAAACCAGTATAAACCAGTATAATGCAACCTAATAGGGTTTTTTACATGTAAACCAGTATAAACCAGTATAATGCAACCTAATAGGGTTTTTTACATGTAAACCAGTATAAACCAGTATAATGGAACCTAATAGGGTTTTTTACATGTAAACCAGTATAAACCAGTATAATGGAACCTAATAGGGTTTTTTACATGTAAACCAGTATAAACCAGTATAATGGAACCTAATAGGGCTTTTTACATGTAAACCAGTATAAACCAGTATAATGCAACCCAATAGGGTTTTTTACATGTAAACCAGTATAAACCAGTATAATGGAACCTAATAGGGTTTTTTACATGTAAACCAGTATAAACCAGTATAATGGAACCTAATAGGGTTTTTTACATGTAAACCAGTATAAACCAGTATAATGGAACCTAATAGGGGTTTTTACATGTAAACCAGTATAATGCAACTTAATAGGGATTTTTACATGTAAACCAGTATAAACCAGTATAATGCAACCTAATAGGGTGTTTTACATGTAAACCAGTATAATGCAACCTAATAGGGTTTTTTACATGTAAACCAGTATAAACCAGTATAATGGAACCTAATAGGTTTTTTTTTACATGTAAACCAGTATAATGCAACTTAATAGGGATGTTTACATGTAAACCAGTATAAACCAGTATAATGGAACCTAATAGGGTTTTTTACATGTAAACCAGTATAATGCAACTTAATAGGGATGTTTACATGTAAACCAGTATAAACCAGTATAATGCAACTTAATAGTGATTTGTACATGTAAACCAGTATAAACCAGTATAATGCAACCTAATAGGGATTTTTACATGTAAACCAGTATAATGCAACTTCATAGGGATTTTTCCATGTAAACCAGTATAATGCAACTCAATAGGGATTTTTCCATGTAAACCAGTATAATGCAACTTAATAGGGATTTTTACATGTAAACCAGTATAAACCAGTATAATGCAACTTAATAGGGGTTTTTACATGTAAACCAGTATAATGCAACTTAATAGGGATTTTTCCATGTAAACCAGTATAATGCAACTTAATAGGGTTTTTTACATGTAAACCAGTATAATGCAACAGTTTCAAGGATTCAACAGTTTCAAGGACTTCAACAGTTTCAAGGATTCAACAGTTTCAAGGACTTCAACAGTTTCAAGGACTTCAACAGTTTCAAGGACTTCAGCAGTTTCAAGCTTTTAACAGTTTCAAGGACTTCAACAGTTTCAATGTTTCAACAGTTTCAAGGACTTATGGAGTTTCAAATATCTATCAAGTGTTTTAACAGTTTCAAGGCCTTTTCAAGGATTTCAAGGATTTTTCTGCTAAATTCCACATTAGATCTGTTCCGCAGTCAATCGCAATGGCTTCAGCCATTGCAAGTTTCTAGTTATTATTATATTTTTTTCCAGTTTTTCGGTAACTTTCACAGCTTTCACAGTTTCAACAATTTCAACAAGTTATACATCAAAATGTTCAGCATGTTCAAGAGATTATTGCTATTACTTTTGGGACTTCAGCGATTTCCGGTTTTTCCGCAATCGGACAAAAATCGGTCGATTTTTCCCATTGACTTATAATGGGGCTTCAACAAATTCATAGTTTTCAGCATTTTTTTCAACATTTTCAACAATTTCTGCAGTTTGTGCATGTTCAGCTTCCACAACTTGTCAGTTTTCAGAAAAAAATACAGTTCTGCAGTTTTCCAGTTTTTTTCTACGGGCTTGGGAATTCTGCCATTAATTTGCATTGAGAATTCTGCCATGCATTTTAATAGGCCCATGCATTTTAATAGGACTTCAGGTCTTTCAGACATTTCAACAGTTTCAAGGATTCAACAGTTTCAAGGATTCAACAGTTTCAAGGTTTCAACAGTTTCAAGGATTCAACAGTTTCAAGGACTTCAACAGTTTCAAGGACTTCAACAGTTTCAAGGATTCAACAGTTTCAAGGACTTCAACAGTTTCAAGGATTCAACAGTTTCAAGGTTTCAACAGTTTCAAGGATTCAACAGTTTCAAGGACTTCAACAGTTTCAAGGACTTCAACAGTTTCAAGGATTCAACAGTTTCAAGGACTTCAACAGTTTCAAGGATTCAACAGTTTCAAGGTTTCAACAGTTTCAAGGATTCAACAGTTTCAAGGACTTCAACAGTTTCAAGGACTTCAACAGTTTCAAGGTTTCAACAGTTTCAAGGTTTCAACAGTTTCAAGGATTTCAGTGTAATCATGCAACTTAATAGGGGTTTTTACATGTAAACCAGTATAATGCAACCTAATAGGGGTTTTTACATGTAAACCAGTATAATGCAACTTAATAGGGATTTTTCCATGTAAACCAGTATAATGCAACTTAATAGGGTTTTTTACATGTAAACCAGTATAATGCAACTTAATAGGGTTTTTTACATGTAAACCAGTATAATGCAACTTAATAGGGTTTTTTACATGTAAACCAGTATAATGCAACTTAATAGGGGTTTTTACATGTAAACCAGTATAATGCAACTTAATAGGGTTTTTTACATGTAAACCAGTATAATGCAACTTAATAGGGTTTTTTACATGTAAACCAGTATAATGCAACTTAATAGGGTTTTTTACATGTAAACCAGTATAATGCAACTTAAATGGTAAATGGTAAATGGTTTCAACTTATACAGCGCTTTTCCACCTACATTTAGGCACTCAAAAGCGCTTTACAGCAAGGAACCTCTCACCCATTCATACACCAATGTACGCAGACACTGGAGGCAAGGTGGGTGAAGTGTCTTGCCCAAGGACACAACGACAGCGTGCACCTTCAGGAGGCGGGATTCGAACCCCCAACCTTCCGATCATGAGACGACCCGCTCTACCATCTGCGCCACCGTCGCCCCACTTAATAGGGGTTTTTTACATGTAAACCAGTATAATGCAACTTAATAGGGTTTTTTACATGTAAACCAGTATAATGCAACTTAATAGGGTTTTTTACATGTAAACCAGTATAATGCAACTTAATAGGGTTTTTTACATGTAAACCAGTATAATGCAACTTAATAGGGGTTTTTACATGTAAACCAGTATAATGCAACTTAATAGGGGTTTTTACATGTAAACCAGTATAATGCAACTTAATAGGGATTTTTCCATGTAAACCAGTATAATGCAACTTAATAGGGTTTTTTACATGTAAACCAGTATAATGCAACTTAATAGGGGTTTTTACATGTAAACCAGTATAATGCAACTTAATAGGGGTTTTTACATGTAAACCAGTATAATGCAACTTTATAGGGTTTTTTACATGTAAACCAGTATAATGCAACTTTATAGGGTTTTTTACATGTAAACCAGTATAATGCAACTTAATAGGGTTTTTTACATGTAAACCAGTATAATGCAACTTAATAGGGGTTTTTACATGTAAACCAGTATAATGCAACTTAATAGGGGTTTTTACATGTAAACCAGTATAATGCAACTTAATAGGGGTTTGTACATGTAAACCAGTATAATGCAACTTAATAGGGGTTTTTACATGTAAACCAGTATAATGCAACAGTTTCAAGGATTCAACAGTTTCAAGGACTTCAACAGTTTCAAGGATTCAACAGTTTCAAGGACTTCAACAGTTTCAAGGTTTCAACAGTTTCAAGGACTTCAGCAGTTTTAAGGATTTCAACAGTTTCAAGGACTTACACAGTTTCAAGGTTTCAACAGTTTCAAGGACTTCAGCAGTTTCAAGGATTTAACAGTTTCAAGGACTTCAACAGTTTCAATGTTTCAACAGTTTCAAGGACTTATGGAGTTTCAAATATCTATCAAGTATTTTAACAGTTTCAAGGCCTTTTCAAGGATTTCAAGCATTTTTCAGCTAAATTCCACATTAGATCTGTTCCGCAGTCAATCGCAATGGCTTCAGCCATTGCAAGTTTCTAGTTATTATTATAGTATTTTTTTCCTGATTTTCAACAGCTTTCAACGCTTTCACAGTTTCAGCGATTTCCACAAGTTATACATCAAAACGTTCCACATGTTTGGGAGATTATTGCTATTACTTTTGGGAATTCAGCGATTTACGGTTTTTCCGCAATCAGCCGATATTCAACCGATTTTTCCCATTGACTTATAATGGGGCTTCCGCAAATTCATGGTTTTCAGCGATTTTTTCAACTTTTTCTGCAATTTCTGCAGTTTGTACATGTTCAGCTTCCACAACTCTTGTGACTTTTCAGAAAAAAATTGAGTTCTGCAGTTTTCCAGTTTTTTTCTACGGGCTTGGGAATTCTGCCATTCATTTGCATTGAGAATTCTTCCATGCATTTTAATAGGACTTCAGGTCTTTCAGACATTTCCGCAGTTTCAAGGTTTCAACAGTTTCAAGGTTTCAACAGTTTCAAGGATTCAACAGTTTCAAGGTTTCAACAGTTTCAAGGACTTCAACAGTTTCAAGGATTCAACAGTTTCAAGGACTTCAACAGTTTCAAGGATTCAACAGTTTCAAGGACTTCAACAGTTTCAAGGTTTCAACAGTTTCAAGGTTTCAACAGTTTCAAGGATTCAACAGTTTCAAGGATTCAACAGTTTCAAGGACTTCAACAGTTTCAAGGATTCAACAGTTTCAAGGACAGTCAATCTCCATGGCGTCAGCCATGGAGATTGACCTTCAGCAGTTTCAAGGTTTCAACAGTTTCAAGTTTTCCAGGAGTTTCAAGGTTTCCAGGAGTTTCAAGGACTTCAGTGCAATAATGCAACTTCATAGGGATTTTTACATGTAAACCAGTATAAACCAGTATAATGGAACCTAATAGGGTTTTTTCCATGTAAACCAGTATAAACCAGTATAATGCAACCTAATAGGGGTTTTAACATGTAAACCAGTATAATGCAACTTAATAGGGATTTTTACATGTAAACCAGTATAAACCAGTATAATGCAACTTAATAGGGATGTTTACATGTAAACCAGTATAAACCAGTATAATGCAACTTAATAGGGATTTTTACATGTAAACCAGTATAATGCAACTTCATAGGGATTTTTACATGTAAACCAGTATAAACCAGTATAATGCAACCTAATAGGGTTTTTTACATGTAAACCAGTATGATGGAACCTAATAGGGTTTTTTACATGTAAACCAGTATAAACCAGTATAATGGAACCTAATAGGGGTTTTTCCATGTAAACCAGTATAAACCAGTATAATGCAACCTAATAGGGTTTTTTACATGTAAACCAGTATAATGGAACCTAATAGGGTTTTTTACATGTAAACCAGTATAAACCAGTATAATGGAACCTAATAGGGTTTTTTACATGTAAACCAGTATAAACCAGTATAATGGAACCTAATAGGGATGTTTACATGTAAACCAGTATAAACCAGTATAATGCAACCTAATAGGGTTTTTTACATGTAAACCAGTATAAACCAGTATAATGGAACCTAATAGGGATGTTTACATGTAAACCAGTATAAACCAGTATAATGCAACCTAATAGGGATTTTTACATGTAAACCAGTATAATGCAACTTAATAGGGATTTTTACATGTAAACCAGTATAATGGAACCTAATAGGGATTTTTACATGTAAACCAGTATAAACCAGTATAATGGAACCTAATAGGGTTTTTTACATGTAAACCAGTATAAACCAGTATAATGGAACCTAATAGGGATGTTTACATGTAAACCAGTATAAACCAGTATAATGCAACCTAATAGGGATTTTTACATGTAAACCAGTATAAACCAGTATAATGGAACCTAATAGGGTTTTTTACATGTAAACCAGTATAAACCAGTATAATGGAACCTAATAGGGTTTTTTACATGTAAACCAGTATAAACCAGTATAATGGAACCTAATAGGGATGTTTACATGTAAACCAGTATAAACCAGTATAATGCAACCTAATAGGGATTTTTACATGTAAACCAGTATAAACCAGTATAATGGAACCTAATAGGGTTTTTTACATGTAAACCAGTATAAACCAGTATAATGGAACCTAATAGGGATGTTTACATGTAAACCAGTATAAACCAGTATAATGCAACCTAATAGGGATTTTTACATGTAAACCAGTATAAACCAGTATAATGGAACCTAATAGGGTTTTTTACATGTAAACCAGTATAAACCAGTATAATGGAACCTAATAGGGATGTTTACATGTAAACCAGTATAAACCAGTATAATGCAACCTAATAGGGATTTTTACATGTAAACCAGTATAAACCAGTATAATGGAACCTAATAGGGATTTTTACATGTAAACCAGTATAAACCAGTATAATGGAACCTAATAGGGTTTTTTACATGTAAACCAGTATAAACCAGTATAATGGAACCTAATAGGGATGTTTACATGTAAACCAGTATAAACCAGTATAATGCAACCTAATAGGGATTTTTACATGTAAACCAGTATAAACCAGTATAATGGAACCTAATAGGGATTTTTACATGTAAACCAGTATAACCCAGTATAATGGAACCTAATGGGGTTTTTTACATGTAAACCAGTATAATGGAACCTAATAGGGATTAGGTTCCCTATAAACCAGTATAATGCAACTTAATAGGGATTTTTACATGTAAACCAGTATAATGCAACCTAATAGGGATTTTAACTAACCCCATGCATTTTAATAGGACTTCAGGTCTTTCAGACCTTTCAGCAGTTTCAAGTATTCAACAGTTTCAAGGATTTCAACTTTTTTAAGAATTTAACCAATTTCAAAGACATCAGGAGTTCCAAGGATTTCAACTTTTTTAAGAATTTAACCAATTTCAAAGACATCAGGAGTTTCAAGGATTTCAGGAGTTTAAAGACTTAACAGTTTCAAGGACTTAAGGAGTTTCAAATATCTATCAAGTATTTTAACAGTTTCAAGGCCTTTTCAAGGATTTCAAGGATTTTTCAGCTAAATTCCACATTAGATCTGTTCCGCAGTCAATCGCAATGGCTTCAGCCATTGCAAGTTTCTAGTTATTATTATTATAGTATTTTTTTCCTGATTTTCAACAGCTTTCAACGCTTTCACAGTTTCAGCGATTTCCACAAGTTATACATCAAAACGTTCCACATGTTTGGGAGATTATTGCTATTACTTTTGGGAATTCAGCGATTTACGGTTTTTCCGCAATCAGCCGATATTCAACCGATTTTTCCCATTGACTTATAATGGGGCTTCCGCAAATTCATGGTTTTCAGCGATTTTTTTCAACTTTTTCTGCAATTTCTGCAGTTTGTACATGTTCAGCTTCCACAACTCTTGTGACTTTTCAGAAAAAAATTGAGTTCTGCAGTTTTCCAGTTTTTTTCTACGGGCTTGGGAATTCTGCCATTCATTTGCATTGAGAATTCTTCCATGCATTTTAATAGGACTTCAGGTCTTTCAGACATTTCCGCAGTTTCAAGGTTTCAACAGTTTCAAGGTTTCAACAGTTTCAAGGATTCAACAGTTTCAAGGTTTCAACAGTTTCAAGGACTTCAACAGTTTCAAGGATTCAACAGTTTCAAGGACTTCAACAGTTTCAAGGATTCAACAGTTTCAAGGACTTCAACAGTTTCAAGGTTTCAACAGTTTCAAGGTTTCAACAGTTTCAAGGATTCAACAGTTTCAAGGATTCAACAGTTTCAAGGACTTCAACAGTTTCAAGGATTCAACAGTTTCAAGGACAGTCAATCTCCATGGCGTCAGCCATGGAGATTGACCTTCAGCAGTTTCAAGGTTTCAACAGTTTCAAGTTTTCCAGGAGTTTCAAGGTTTCCAGGAGTTTCAAGGACTTCAGTGCAATAATGCAACTTCATAGGGATTTTTACATGTAAACCAGTATAAACCAGTATAATGGAACCTAATAGGGTTTTTTCCATGTAAACCAGTATAAACCAGTATAATGCAACCTAATAGGGGTTTTTACATGTAAACCAGTATAATGCAACTTAATAGGGATTTTTACATGTAAACCAGTATAAACCAGTATAATGCAACTTAATAGGGATGTTTACATGTAAACCAGTATAAACCAGTATAATGCAACTTAATAGGGATTTTTACATGTAAACCAGTATAATGCAACTTCATAGGGATTTTTACATGTAAACCAGTATAAACCAGTATAATGCAACCTAATAGGGTTTTTTACATGTAAACCAGTATGATGGAACCTAATAGGGTTTTTTACATGTAAACCAGTATAAACCAGTATAATGGAACCTAATAGGGGTTTTTCCATGTAAACCAGTATAAACCAGTATAATGCAACCTAATAGGGTTTTTTACATGTAAACCAGTATAATGGAACCTAATAGGGTTTTTTACATGTAAACCAGTATAAACCAGTATAATGGAACCTAATAGGGTTTTTTCCATGTAAACCAGTATAAACCAGTATAATGGAACCTAATTGGGTTTTTTCCATGTAAACCAGTATAAACCAGTATAATGGAACCTAATAGGGTTTTTTTCCATGTAAACCAGTATAAACCAGTATAATGCAACCTAATAGGGTTTTTTACATGTAAACCAGTATAATGGAACCTAATAGGGTTTTTTACATGTAAACCAGTATAATGCAACTTAATAGGGTTTTTTACATGTAAACCAGTATAATGCAACTTAATAGGGGTTTTTACATGTAAACCAGTATAATGCAACTTAATAGGGTTTTTTACATGTAAACCAGTATAATGCAACTTAATAGGGATTTTTCCATGTAAACCAGTATAATGCAACTTAATAGGGTTTTTTCCATGTAAACCAGTATACTGCAACTTAATAGGGTTTTTTTTACATGTAAACCAGTATAATGTAACTTAATAGGGGTTTTTACATGTAAACCAGTATAATGTAACTTAATAGGGTTTTTTACATGTAAACCAGTATAATGTAACTTAATAGGGGTTTTTACATGTAAACCAGTATAATGCAACTTAATAGGGGTTTTTACATGTAAACCAGTATAATGTAACTTAATAGGGGTTTTTACATGTAAACCAGTATAATGCAACTTAATAGGGGTTTTTACATGTAAACCAGTATAATGCAACTTAATAGGGTTTTTTACATGTAAACCAGTATAATGCAACTTAATGGGGATGTTTACATGTAAACCAGTATAATGCAACAGTTTCAAGGACTTCAACAGTTTCAAGGACTTCAACAGTTTCAAGGTTTCAACAGTTTCAAGGATTTAACAGTTTCAAGGACTTCAACAGTTTCAAGGTTTCAACAGTTTCAAGGACTTCGGCAGTTTCAAGACTTTCAACAGTTTCCAGGTTTAAAAGTTTAAAGGATTTCAGGAGTTTCAATGTTTCAACAGTTTCAAGGACTTCAGGAGTTTCAAGACTTTCAACAGTTTCCAGGTTTCAAAAGTTTAAAGGATTTCAGGAGTTTCAATGTTTCAACAGTTTCAAGGACTTCAGGAGTTTCAAATATCTATCAAGTATTTTAACAGTTTCAAGGCCTTTTCAAGTATTTCAAGGATTTTTCAGCTAAATTCCACATTAGATCTGTTCCGCAGTCAATCGCAATGGCTTCAGCCATTGCAAGTTTCTAGTTATTATTAAACTATTTTTTTCCAGTTTTTCAACAGCTTTCAACTCTTTCACAGTTTCAGATATTTCCACAAGTTATACATCAAAACGTTCCACATGTTTGAGAGAATTCTGCTATTACTTTTGGGAATTCTACAATTCACGGTTTTTCCACAATCGGCCAAAAATCGGTCGATTTTTCCCATTGACTTATAATGGGGCTTCCACAAATTCATAGTTTTCAGCATTTTTTTCCACATTTTCTGCAATTTCTGCAGTTTGTACATGTTCAGCTTCCACAACTTGTCAGTTTTCAGAAAAAATTCGAGTTCTGCAGTTTTCCATTTTTTTTATACGGGCTTGGGAATTCTGCCATTAATTTGCATTGAGAATTCTGCCATTCATTTTAATAGGCCCATGCAATTTAATAGGACTTCAGGTCTTTCAGACATTTCAACAGTTTCAAGGACTTCAACAGTTTCAAGGATTCAACAGTTTCAAGGACTTCAACAGTTTCAAGGATTCAACAGTTTCAAGGACTTCAACAGTTTCAAGGACTTCAACAGTTTCAAGGACTTCAACAGTTTCAAGGATTCAACAGTTTCAAGGACTTCAGCAGTTTCAAGGATTCAGCAGTTTCAAGGATTCTACAGTTTCAAGGACTTCAGCAGTTTCAAGGATTCAACAGTTTCAAGGACTTCAGCAGTTTCAAGGATTCAGCAGTTTCAAGGATTCAACAGTTTCAAGGACTTCAGCAGTTTCAAGGACTTCAGCAGTTTCAAGGACTTCAGCAGTTTCAAGGACTTCAGCTTTTTCAAGGATTCAACAGTTTCAAGGACTTCAGCAGTTTCAAGGACAGTCAATCTCCATGGCGTCAGCCATGGAGATTGACCTTCAGCAGTTTCAAGGTTTCAACAGTTTCAAGTTTTCCAGGAGTTTCAAGGACTTCAGTGCAATAATGCAACTTAATAGGGATTTTTACATGTAAACCAGTATAAACCAGTATAATGGAACCTAATAGGGATATTTACATGTAAACCAGTATAAACCAGTATAATACAACCTAATAGGGTTTTTTACATGTAAACCAGTATAAACCAGTATAATGGAACCTAATAGGGTTTTTTACATGTAAACCAGTATAAACCAGTATAATGGAACCTAATAGGGGTTTTTACACGTAAACCAGTATAATGCAACTTAATAGGGTTTTTTACACGTAAACCAGTATAATGCAACTTAATAGGGATTTTTACATGTAAACCAGTATAAACCAGTATAATGGAACCTAATAGGGTTTTTTACATGTAAACCAGTATAAATGCAACTTAATAGGGATGTTTACATGTAAACCAGTATAAACCAGTATAATGGAACCTAATAGGGTTTTTTACATGTAAACCAGTATAATGCAACTTAATAGGGATGTTTACATGTAAACCAGTATAAACCAGTATAATGGAACCTAATAGGGTTTTTTTTACATGTAAACCAGTATAATGCAACTTAATAGGGATGTTTACATGTAAACCAGTATAAACCAGTATAATGGAACCTAATAGGGTTTTTTACATGTAAACCAGTATAATGCAACTTAATAGGGATGTTTACATGTAAACCAGTACAAACCAGTATAATGGAACCTAATAGGGTTTTTTACATGTAAACCAGTATAATGCAACTTAATAGGGATGTTTACATGTAAACCAGTATAAACCAGTATAATGGAACCTAATAGGGTTTTTTACATGTAAACCAGTATAATGCAACTTAATAGGGATGTTTACATGTAAACCAGTATAAACCAGTATAATGGAACCTAATAGGGTTTTTTACATGTAAACCAGTATAATGCAACTTAATAGGGATGTTTACATGTAAACCAGTATAAACCAGTATAATGGAACCTAATAGGGTTTTTTACATGTAAACCAGTATAATGGAACCTAATAGGGTTTTTTACATGTAAACCAGTATAATGCAACTTAATAGGGATTTTTACATGTAAACCAGTATAATGCAACTTAATAGGGTTTTTTTTACATGTAAACCAGTATAATGCAACTTAATAGGGTTTTTTACATGTAAACCAGTATAATGCAACTTAATAGGGGTTTTTACATGTAAACCAGTGTAATGCAACTTAATAGGGTTTTTTACATGTAAACCAGTATAATGCAACTTAATAGGGTTTTTTACATGTAAACCAGTATAATGCAACTTAATAGGGTTTTTTACATGTAAACCAGTATAATGCAACTTAATAGGGGTTTTTCCATGTAAACCAGTATAATGCAACTTAATAGGGGTTTTTACATGTAAACCCGTATAATGCAACTTAATAGGGGTTTTTACATGTAAACCAGTATAATGCAACTTAATAGGGATTTTTCCATGTAAACCAGTATAATGCAACTTAATAGGGTTTTTTTACATGTAAACCAGTATAATGCAACTTAATAGGGTTTTTTCCATGTAAACCAGTATAATGCAACTTAATAGGGGTTTTTCCATGTAAACCAGTATAATGCAACTTAATGGGGGTTTTTACATGTAAACCAGTATAATGCAACTTAATAGGGTTTTTTACATGTAAACCAGTATAATGCAACAGTTTCAAGGATTCAACAGTTTCAAGGATTTCAACAGTTTCAAGGACTTCAACAGTTTCAAGGATTTAACAGTTTCAAGGACTTCAACAGTTTCAAGGTTTCAACAGTTTCAAGGACTTCAACAGTTTCAAGGACTTCAACAGTTTCAAGGTTTCAACAGTTTCAAGGACTTCAGCAGTTTCAAGGATTTAACAGTTTCAAGGACTTCAACAGTTTCAATGTTTCAACAGTTTCAAGGACTTCAGGAGTTTCAAATATCTATCAAGTATTTTAACAGTTTCAAGGCCTTTTCAAGGATTTCAAGGATTTTTCAGCTAAATTCCACATTAGGTCTGTTCCGCAGTCAATCGCAATGGCTTCAGCCATTGCAAGTTTCTAGTTGATTGACTGCGGAACTTTCCGCAGTCAACCATTGGTTTACACGTTCTTTATTATTATTCAACTTCCATCTTTTTCCTGATTTTCTGCAGCTTTCACAGCTTTCACAGTTTCAGCGATTTCCACAAGTTATACATCAAACGTTCCGCATGTTTGCAGGAATCCTGCTATTACTTTTGGGAATTCAGCGATTTCCGGTTTTTTCGCAATCAGCCGATATTCAACCGATTTTTCCCATTGACTTATAATGGGGCTTCCGCAAATTCATGGTTTTCAGCGATTTTTTCAACTTTTTCTGCAATTTCTGCAGTTTGTGCAGGTTCAGCTTCCACAACTTGTCAGTTTTCAGAAAAAATTTGAGTTTTGCAGTTTTCCAGTTTTTTTCTACGGGCTTGGGAATTCTGCCATTAATTTGCATTGAGAATTCTTCCATGCATTTTAATAGGACTTCAGGTCTTTCAGACATTTCAGCGGTTTCAAGGATTCAACAGTTTCAAGGATTCAACAGTTTCAAGGATTTCAGCAGTTTCAAGGACTTCAGCGGTTTCAAGGACTTCAGCGGTTTCAAGGACTTGAGCGGTTTCAAGGACTTCAGCGGTTTCAAGGACTTCAGCGGTTTCAAGGACTTCAGCGGTTTCAAGGACTTCAGCGGTTTCAAGGACTTCAGCGGTTTCAAGGTCTTCAGCGGTTTCAAGGTCTTCAGCGGTTTCAAGGACTTCTGCAGATTCAAGGACTTCAGCTGTTTCAAGGACTTCTGCGAGTTCAAGGACTTCAGCGGGTTCAAGGACTTCAGCGGGTTCAAGGACTTCTGCAGATTCAAGGACTTCAGCTGTTTCAAGGACTTCTGCGGTTTCAAGGACTTCAGCAGGTTCAAGGACTTCAGCGGGTTCAAGGACTTCAGCGGTTTCAAGGACTTCAGCGGTTTCAAGGACTTCAGCGGTTTCAAGGTCTTCAGCGGTTTCAAGGACTTCTGCAGATTCAAGGACTTCAGCTGTTTCAAGGACTTCTGCGGTTTCAAGGACTTCAGCAGGTTCAAGGACTTCAGCGGGTTCAAGGACTTCAGCGGTTTCAAGGACTTCAGCGGTTTCAAGGACTTCAGCGGTTTCAAGGACTTCAGCAGATTTAAGGTCTTCAGCGGACCAAGACCTAGACCGAGGCCCGAACCAAGACCCTAACCAAGTCCCAGACCAAAAGCTGAATCAAGACCTGAACCAAGACCCAAACCAAGACACAGACAAAGTCCCAGACCAAGTTGCCATAGTTTCCGGAACCAAAACCATATCCAGGTAAACCACAGAAGTAAGGCCAAGTCTAGACCAGGTTACCATAGTTACCGGAACCAAAACCATATCCCGGTAAACTACAGAAAGCAGGCCTTGGTCCTGACCAGGTTACCATAGTTACCGGAACCGAAACCAGATCAAGGTAAACCAGAGAAGCCAGACAAAGTCCAGACCAGGTTACCATAGTTACCGGAACCAAAACCATATTCAGGTAAACCAGAGAAGCCAGACAAAGTCCAGACCAGGTTTCCATAGTTACCGGAACCAAAATCATTTCCAGGTAAACTATAGAAACCAGGCCGAGCCCAGACCAGGTTACCATAGTTACCGAAACCAAAACCATATTCAGGTAAACCAGAGAAGCCAGACAAAGTCCAGACCAAGTTTCCATAGTTACCGGAACCATTTCCAGGTAAACCACAGAAGCCAGACCGAGTCCTGACGAGGTTACCATAGTAACCGGAACCGAAACCAGATCAAGGTAAACTATAGAAACCAGGCCGAGTCCAGACCAAGTTATCATAGTTACTGGAACCAAAACCAGATCAAGGTAAACTATAGAAACCAGGCCGAGCCCAGACCAGGTTACCATAGTTACCGGAACCAAAACCATATTCAGGTAAACCAGAGAAGCCAGACAAAGTCCAGACCAGGTTTCCATAGTTACCGGAACCGAAACCATTTCTAGGTAAACAGCAGAAGCCAGACCGAGTCCTGACGAGGTTACCATAGTTACCGGAACCGAAACCAGATCAAGGTAAACTATAGAAACCAGGCTGAGTCCAGACCAAGTTACCATAGTTACCGGAACCAAAACCATATCCAGGTAAACCACAGAAGTAAGGCCAAGTCTAGACCAGGTTACCATAGTTACCGGAACCAAAACCATATCCCGGTAAACTACAGAAAGCAGGCCTTGGTCCTGACCAGGTTACCATAGTTACCGGAACCGAAACCAGATCAAGGTAAACCAGAGAAGCCAGACAAAGTCCAGACCAGGTTACCATAGTTACCGGAACCAAAACCATATTCAGGTAAACCAGAGAAGCCAGACAAAGTCCAGACCAGGTTTCCATAGTTACCGGAACCAAAATCATTTCCAGGTAAACTAAAGAAACCAGGCCGAGCCCAGACCAGGTTACCATAGTTACCGAAACCAAAACCATATTCAGGTAAACCAGAGAAGCCAAACAAAGTCCAGACCAAGTTTCCATAGTTACCGGAACCGAAACCATTTCTAGGTAAACCACAGAAGCCAGACCGAGTCCTGACGAGGTTACCATAGTTACCGGAACCGAAACCAGATCAAGGTAAACTATAGAAACCAGGCTGAGTCCAGACCAAGTTACCATAGTTACCGGAACCAAAACCATATCCAGGTAAACCACAGAAGTAAGGCCAAGTCTAGACCAGGTTACCATAGTTACCGGAACCAAAACCATATCCCGGTAAACTACAGAAAGCAGGCCTTGGTCCTGACCAGGTTACCATAGTTACCGGAACCGAAACCAGATCAAGGTAAACCAGAGAAGCCAGACAAAGTCCAGACCAGGTTACCATAGTTACCGGAACCAAAACCATATTCAGGTAAACCAGAGAAGCCAGGCCAAGTCCAGACCAGGTTTCCATAGTAACCAGAACCAAAACCAGATCAAGGTGCACCACAGAAGCCAGACCAAGTCCAGACAAAGTTACCAAAGATACCGGAACCAAAGAATTTCAGTGGTGTGTGGAATTTAAAGTTCAAAGGACAATTTTTTTTCAAGAGGTTAAAGGATTTCAACTGTTTAAAGTGTTTAATCAGTTTAATGAATTTCAGGAGTTTCTAGGTTTCAAAAGTTTCAGGGATTTCAGGAGTTTTAAGGACTTCAGGAGTTTCAATGATTTTAGGAGTTTTAAGGTTTCAAAAGTTTCAAGGATTTTAAGAGTTTCAAAGTTTCAAGGATTTCAGGAGTAGTTTCAAGGTTTCAACAGTTTCAAGGATTTCAGGAGCTTCAAGGTTTCAACAGTTTCAAGGTTTCAACAGTTTCAAGGATTTCAGGAGCTTCAAGGTTTCAACAGTTTCAAGGTTTAAACAGTTTCAAGGATTTCAGGAGTTTCAATGTTTCAACAGTTTCAAGGTTTCAACAGTTTCAAGGACTTCAACAGTTTCAAGGTTTCAACAGTTTCAATGTTTCAACAGTTTCAAGGACTTCAGGAGTTTCAAATATCTATCAAGTATTTTAACAGTTTCAAGGCCTTTTCAAGGATTTCAAGGATTTTTCAGCTAAATTCCACATTAGATCTGTTCCGCAGTCAATCGCAATGGCTTCAGCCATTGCAAGTTTCTAGTTATTATTATAGTATTTTTTTCCTGATTTTCAACAGCTTTCAACGCTTTCAAAGTTTCAGCGATTTCCACAAGTTATACATCAAAACGTTCAGCATGTTTAAGAGAATTCTGCTATTACTTTTGGGACTTCAGCGATTTCCGGTTTTTCCGCAATCGGACAAAAATCGGTCGATTTTTCCCATTGACTTATACAGGGGCTTCAACAAATTCAACGTTTTCAGCATTTTTTCCACATTTTCTGCAGTTTCCACAATGTTAAGAGTTTCCACAATGTTCAGAGTTTCCACAATGTTCAGAGTTTCCACAATGTTCAGAGTTTCCACAATGTTCAGAGTTTCCACAAGGTTCAGAGTTTCCACAATGTTCAGAGTTTCCACAATGTTCAGAGTTTCCACAATGTTCAGAGTTTTCACAATGTTCAGAGTTTCTACAATGTTAAGAGTTTCCACAATGTTCAGAGTTTCCACAATGTTCAGAGTTTCCACAATGTTAAGAGTTTCCACAATGTTAAGAGTTTCCACAATGTTAAGAGTTTCCACAATGTTCAGAGTTTCCACAATGTTCAGAGTTTCCACAATGTTCAGAGTTTCCACAATGTTAAGAGTTTCCACAATGTTAAGAGTTTCCACAATGTTCAGAGTTTCCACAATGTTCAGAGTTTCCACAATGTTCAGAGTTTCCACAATGTTAAGAGTTTCCACAATGTTAAGAGTTTCCACAATGTTCAGAGTTTCCACAATGTTCAGAGTTTCCACAATGTTCAGAGTTTCCGCAATGTTCAGAGTTTCCGCAATGTTAAGAGTTTCCACAATGTTCAGAGTTTCTACAATTTCTACAGCTTTTACAGTTTCTGCAACAACATAGGGATTTTTTGCAATTATACCACAATTTTTACATGTAAACCAGTATAAACCAGTATAATGGAACCTAATAGGGTTTTTTACATGTAAACCAGTATAAACCAGTATAATGGAACCTAATAGGGTTTTTTACATGTAAACCAGTATAAACCAGTATAATGGAACCTAATAGGGTTTTTTACATGTAAACCAGTATAAACCAGTATAATGCAACCTAATAGGGTTTTTTACATGTAAACCAGTATAAACCAGTATAATGGAACCTAATAGGGTTTTTTACATGTAAACCAGTATAAACCAGTATAATGGAACCTAATAGGGTTTTTTACATGTAAACCAGTATAAACCAGTATAATGGAACCTAATAGGGTTTTTTACATGTAAACCAGTATAAACCAGTATAATGGAACCTAATAGGGTTTTTTACATGTAAACCAGTATAAACCAGTATAATGGAACCTAATAGGGTTTTTTACATGTAAACCAGTATAAACCAGTATAATGGAACCTAATAGGTTTTTTTACATGTAAACCAGTATAAACCAGTATAATGGAACCTAATAGGGTTTTTTACATGTAAACCAGTATAAACCAGTATAATGGAACCTAATAGGGTTTTTTACATGTAAACCAGTATAAACCAGTATAATGGAACCTAATAGGTTTTTTTACATGTAAACCAGTATAAACCAGTATAATGGAACCTAATAGGGTTTTTTACATGTAAACCAGTATTAACCAGTATAATGGAACCTAATAGGGTTTTTTACATGTAAACCAGTATAAACCAGTATAATGGAACCTAATAGGGTTTTTTACATGTAAACCAGTATAAACCAGTATAATGGAACCTAATAGGGTTTTTTACATGTAAACCAGTATAAACCAGTATAATGGAACCTAATAGGGTTTTTACATGTAAACCAGTATAAACCAGTATAATGGAACCTAATAGGGTTTTTTACATGTAAACCAGTATAAACCAGTATAATGCAACCTAATAGGGTTTTTTACATGTAAACCAGTATAAACCAGTATAATGGAACCTAATAGGGTTTTTTACATGTAAACCAGTATAAACCAGTATAATGGAACCTAATAGGGTTTTTTACATGTAAACCAGTATAAACCAGTATAATGGAACCTAATAGGGGTTTTTACATGTAAACCAGTATAAACCAGTATAATGGAACCTAATAGGGTTTTTTACATGTAAACCAGTATAAACCAGTATAATGCAACCTAATAGGGTTTTTTACATGTAAACCAGTATAAACCAGTATAATGGAACCTAATAGGGTTTTTTACATGTAAACCAGTATAAACCAGTATAATGGAACCTAATAGGGTTTTTTACATGTAAACCAGTATAAACCAGTATAATGGAACCTAATAGGGGTTTTTACATGTAAACCAGTATAAACCAGTATAATGGAACCTAATAGGGTTTTTTACATGTAAACCAGTATAAACCAGTATAATGCAACCTAATAGGGTTTTTTACATGTAAACCAGTATAAACCAGTATAATGGAACCTAATAGGGTTTTTTACATGTAAACCAGTATAAACCAGTATAATGGAACCTAATAGGGTTTTTTACATGTAAACCAGTATAAACCAGTATAATGGAACCTAATAGGGTTTTTTACATGTAAACCAGTATAAACCAGTATAATGCAACCTAATAGGGTTTTTTACATGTAAACCAGTATAATGCAACTTAATAGGGTTTTTTACATGTAAACCAGTATAAACCAGTATAATGGAACCTAATAGGGGTTTTTACATGTAAACCAGTATAATGCAACTTAATAGGGGTTTTTACATGTACACCAGTATAATGCAACTTAATAGGGTTTTTTACATGTAAACCAGTATAATGCAACTTAATAGGGTTTTTTTTACATGTAAACCAGTATAATGCAACTTAATAGGGGTTTTTACATGTAAACCAGTATAATGCAACTTAATAGGGTTTTTTACATGTAAACCAGTATAATGCAACTTAATAGGGGTTTTTACATGTAAACCAGTATAATGCAACTTAATAGGGATTTTTCCATGTAAACCAGTATAATGCAATTTAATAGGACTTCAGGTCTTTCAGACATTTCTACAGTTTCTACAATGTTAAGAGTTTCCACAATGTTAAGAGTTTCCACAATGTTCAGAGTTTCCACAATCTTCAGAGTTTCCACAATGTTCAGAGTTTCCACAATGTTAAGAGTTTCCACAATGTTAAGAGTTTCCACAATGTTAAGAGTTTCTACAATGTTAAGAGTTTCTACAATGTTAAGAGTTTCAAGGTTTCAACAGTTTCAAGGATATCAGGAGCTTCAAATACTTCAGGAGTTTATAAGATGTTTCAAGTATTTTTACAGTTTCAAGGATTTCAAGGATTTTTCAGGTAACTTCTGCATTAGATCTATTCCGCAGTCAATCGCAATGGCGCAGCCATTGCAACGGTTTCTAGTTATTATTATTCAACTTCCATCTTTTTCCTGATTTTCGACACTTTTCACAGCTTTTAGAGTTTCAGCAATTTCCACAAGTTATACATCAAAACGTTCCACATGTTTGAGAGAATTCTGCTAATACTTTTGGGAATTCTACAATTCACGGTTTTTCCACAATCGGCCAAAAATCGGTCGATTTTTCCCATTGACTTATAATGGGGCTTCCACAAATTCATAGTTTTCAGCATTTTTTTCCACATTTTCTGCAATTTCTGCAGTTTGTGCATGTTCAGCTTCCACAACTTGTCAGTTTTCAGAAAAAATTCGAGTTCTGCAGTTTTCCATTTTTTTTATACGGGCTTGGGAATTCTGCCATTAATTTGCATTGAGAATTCTGCCATTCATTTTAATAGGCCCATGCAATTTAATAGCCATTTCTACAGTTTCTACAATGTAGAGAGTTTCCACAATGTTAAGAGTTTCCATAATGTTAAGAGTTTCTACAATGTTAAGAGTTTCTACAATGTTAAGAGTTTCCATAATGTTAAGAGTTTCTACAATGTTAAGAGTTTCCACAATGTTAAGAGTTTCTACAATGTTAAGAGTTACTACAATGTTAAGAGTTTCTACAATGTTAAGAGTTTCTACAATGTTAAGAGTTTCCACAATGTTAAGAGTTTCTACAATTTCTACAGCTTTTACAGTTTCTGCAACAACATAGGGATTTTTTGCAATTATACGACAATCATGCAACTTAATAGGGATTTTTCTATGTAAACCAGTATAATGCAACTTAATAGGGATTTTTCCATGTAAACCAGTATAATGCAACCTAATAGGGATTTTTCCATGTAAACCAGTATAATGCAACTTAATAGGACTTCAGGTCTTTCAGACATTTCTACAGTTTCTACAATGTTAAGAGTTTCCACAATGTTAAGAGTTTCCACAATGTTCAGAGTTTCCACAATGTTAAGAGTTTCTACAATGTTAAGAGTTTCAAGGTTTCAACAGTTTCAAGGATTTCAAGGATTTTTCCGGTAAATTCCACGTTAGGTCTGTTCCGCAGTCAATCGCAATGGCTTCAGCCATTGCAAGTTTCTAGTTAAATAGTTATAGGCCGCACCCATTAGTACAACAAAGAGCGTGTCTCATCACTGTTTCACTAAGATTTAAAAACTACTATGCACCGCTAATACAAGTAGGCCCACTCCCAACAACTACCACTGCTAAGTTAAAACCACGACAGAGATGGCTACCGTTTGAGCTTAAGTTTGTCCTGACGTGGCACCCTTTCAACCTCTGCTCTCTCATAAACATTAGGCGCTTGCACTGCTGATGGTATAGGGATGGTGCCGCTGTGCTAATTAGTGGTTAGCGCTGCTAGCTATTGTCGCCGGCGTGTTTGGGCCCGGAGTGTTGTTCATACCAGAGGAATTAGAAGTGCTGAGGTTTAACTTAGGCTATATCCACACGAAGACAAAACGCTTATATTTTCAGAAACTTTATTTGTAAGCATGAAGTCAGCTTAATAAATGTGTGCGTCCACATGGGTCGACTCATGTCTGTGAAAACGGCGTGATTCACCTGCCAGGCCTGTGTGTGGCGCTGTGACGCTCAGACAGATAATAGAACAAGATGTAGAGGGCGCATGCGCAGTAAACCTGTGTGGAATGTAAACAGTGAAAATGAAACGGATTCAAGGATTTACGATTTACAGAAGAGACGAGGAGATGAGTTTATTCTTCAGACGTAACGGGACTAAAGCAGAAAAACCTGTCAGTGACCGGACTTTGACTGTCAGTCCAAAAGCACAGACTGTTTTTCTACTTGTCACCTGTGGCTTGCGGATTACAGTGGAGCAAAGAGGAGCGGAGTAAAACCATCATAGATCCATGAGTAAAACTCATTATAAGGTCAGTAGATTATGGATAACAGACTCCACCCCTGTGCTGTGATGTCATCGTCTTAGTAAAAGTTGCGGAGACGTCGTAACAACGGCGCCACGTAAACGGCGTTTTGAGATCTTTCCACTCTGGGACCTAGTTTGGAAAATGTTCGTTTACAGACCCCCAAAACGCCGGACTCGTATGGACGATACACTAGATTGATAAAATATCTTTGCGTTTGGTCCTCAGCTTGACTTCGTATGGACAGGGCCTTAGTCACAGCCACAGCAGCCAACCGTGAGCTCCTATGGTGGATTTAATAAAGCAGCAAAGGTTAGCGGAGCTTGATACCAGGGACGAAAGTGACTTGCAATTTTGAGTACTCTCACTTTCTAAAGATTTACTTGAGTACATTCTGGAGGATTTTTTTTTTTTTTTTAACTTCTCTCTGTTTCTAAAGGGATAAGATTATTTATGGGAAAGATATCACTCGGCTGATGCTTATAATAACAATGGGATTACCGAGTAGCTTCAGGTCAAATGGCACCAGTGGTACTTGGCTTTATCAAAATCTTCTAGGAAAAAAGGGTCAATATAGCGACGGAAACAAGGATGAAAACGCAACAAAGTAAGCAACAAAAGCAAAGGGACCAAAGAGTGACAAAAATGTGGCGAAACACGACCAAAAAGCGATGAAATAGCAACAACAAAAACGCAACTAAAAAGTTAGCTTAGCTTTCAAATGAGGAGTTACACTGTTGCTCTCCAGTCGAGAAGCTTTTAAATTTGGATAAAGCAGAACTGGAAAATGCCCTCAGTTAAGGCGGGGGCTTAAGAGGTTATAAAGTCTTCTGTACTGGGGTGTTTTCGTGTCGCAAAGAGTCACTGACGAAGTTTCAAGAAAAAGAGACAAAATGATCGGCACACAGAAACAACCTAGTACAGACGACGGACATTTATGATGGATGCAATAGAGTTGTTGTAGTTTTCAGCTTGTGTGGTAAAAGTCGAAGTGGTAGTAGTAGCTTAGTAGCAATGCTAATAGTGACTGCTGTAGTGGTGGCGAGATGAACATGGTATTTTTTATGATATAACATAGCCTACATAGACTGACTGAAAGAAATATGGTAATATGTGAAGTTCTGTCTAACATTACATTGAAAATGGAAAATCCCAAACTCTAAAAAAAAAAGTCTTTTATATCAGAATGTCACGCACAATAATGTTGTTACCGCACCATCAACTCTGATCAAATTCTTTTCTGATGTGTTTGCCCCACTTCGAGCCGCATTTGTCCAAAGTTTTGTTTCGTAGCGATGAAACAACAACCACTGGGGGGATGTTATGCTTGGGCTAAGTAAATCTTTTCTCTCTATTCCCGTCCTGTCATCCCAGCGCCGGGGGGGATCATGTTGGGATAGCAGAACACAGACGAATGCTAACGTTTGCGGGAAAGGGAAAAATAACATTGATTATGTGTGGCTGGACGGACAGAATAGCTGCCATTGAGCGCGCCGAGTAGTGAGGACAGATAGGGGATTGTGTTACTACAGCGGGGCGCCGGGCGTAAGGCTCTAGGCATCACAGCACGCCGCTCCACTGTTTACATAGAGACCAATGTGCATTTTAGCGCTAGGACCAACACACGTCACTCACAAGGGGAAAAAAATACACCGGCCAGGGTGCACAGCAGGTTCAGGGGTCAGAGAGGTGACCGGGGCTATGATTGATAATGCGAAAGAGCACATGCAATGCAGCTACAGGAAGGAGAACAAATAGGCCTCTGTTGCTATGTCCCACGATAACATGCAACACATTCTGTGGATGATTACAGAGATTTTATTTCGGCTTCTTCGAATGATTGCAATCTGAAATTTCAAGGATAGTCATGTCAGCAATTATGTTTAAGTTCTTAATGGGACATTTTTATTCCTAAAAAAACATTTGTGGTCCACTTTTGACATAAGGTGTGTTATCTTACAACTCTATTAAAGCAATACATTTGAATATTTTTTTTAACCACAAAGTAGATGCTCTTATGCACGGAAAGTTCAGCACACAGACAACGTTTTGGCCACGATCCAGGAAGTATTCATCATAGTGAAATTTAGTCCAGTCGACAATTTTCACTACGAATAGTTCTCAAAGCATGTTGTACCAAAGAAATATTGAGTACCACAAAAGCCTTCTAAATAATGACTATTGAAGCTCTGAACAACTACCTTTTCTGTAATAGCGTTCAAAAAACAAAACGTCGTCTCTAAATTAGGTGGACTGGTTCTGCCGCTGGAAACATCCCATGCACCATAGGAAGACTGAAGAAAATTGTTGCACATGGGCTGCAAAACAGCTTTACAGCATTGTATATCACAAAGCTGAAGTCTTTCCACTGTAATAACTTGTAATGCATCGATTCCTAATCATGCCAACATAAGTCAAACAATTAAGTAATGTATGTCTCTCTATAAACCTTTAGCAATTGCTTTAGCATGACCTTGGCACAGTGTCTGGCCAGTGCACTAGTAACACACATACCAACGCACTGAAACAGTGAAAGCAATCTAGTAAAAACTACAAGGCGGGGCAGAGATGGCGCAGTGCCTAGTTTCATTCTCTTGCACTTAATCTTACCTGTTTATTCTTCACTGTAATGAATCAATGCCCGGCCAGTTCGGGTCAGCGGCTTAAGCTTACGTCTCACTTTGTCTTTTTTTTCTTTTCTTGTCCCGTGTTTTGGATACAGGTTGACACTGGGCAAGCCCCCAGGTGAAGGCTGCTTTGGCCAAGTTGTAATGGCAGAGGCCCTTGGCATCGATAAGGACAAACCCAAGGAGGCCGTAACAGTGGCAGTCAAGATGCTGAAAGGTAAGAGCATTTCCCCTGCCCCGACTGTGTTACAGGTGGGATGAAACGGTAAACGTCTGGCTTGTGCTGGGACAGAGATACCGGCCCATTCAGATACAGTGTACAGTTGCAATCAAGATAGTGTGATCAAATCTCATATGGCCAGCAGCAAATGTAAATGTCCCAAATCTCCTATGATGCCTTTTCAGGGTTTCCGCAGGGCATTTAAAAGCATTAAATTAATTATTCCTAAACGAAGGCCTTAAAAGTCATTAAAAAGCATTTAATTGGACTCAAATTGGTATTAAATCGACAGCACTCACAACAATGACATTGCTCAACTATTGTTTTACTGCATACGTATGTCACAAACACAAAAGCTATGGTCTGAAAATCAATTCAGCTGCTGTTCGGATTGAAATTTCAGTCTTTTGCTCAAAAGTTTCCCGTTGTGTCCAGTTTAGTTTTGAATATCGAAATATCCCCTCATTCCTCTCTTTGATTGAATGCTTAAAAATCTTACAAAATGAAATACATCAAGATTTTTTTTGGCATTTGTTGCATTAAGAATCTAGTAGCCTACCCAGAATTTAAATGTTATTAAAACACATTACGTTTGCTGCCACCTTTAGAAACGCTGCTTTTGTTTAGAAATGCGTGACCTGGACAACAGTTTTTGTAAATATCTGAAGTTGGGAATTCTATATTTTTTTCAAAGTTTGTATTGCAGTTTGCCTTACTTTGCTCAATTAATAAAATGCAACATCTGTAAAAACACTGTAGTACTAAAAGAGGTATGCAGTCATAATAGAAGTAATAAACAAGTATTACAATAATTTAGTGCTTTTCTCGCTCAAGGAACTATTGACCCTCTCATTCATACACCAGAGCACATAGACGCTGGGGTCAAGGCAGGTCTAAGTGTCTTGCCCAAGGACACAACACCAGCCCTCTTGCTATAAGACGACCCACTCTGTATTTGTAATAGCAGTAGCAGTGTAGGCAGTAGTATTTTCCCATATAATAAGATGCCATTTACTACAGTGAAAATATCACTGACCAGAACAATGTCCAGTAAACGTGATTCATAAGGTTTCACCAAGACATAAAGTTTCACTGCAAGACAATTAAGCCGTGATGTCGAGGTGGAGACAAGTGTCCCTTTAATCATGAAGTCCGCCTGAAAGGCAGAGTCCGAAAGGGGCCCACAGAGGACACTGTTATGGGTTGTGGGCAACCTAACCACACTTTACATGTGATTTATGGGGCTGTGCGTGGGGCGAGCGGAGCCGAGGGGAGCAGAGGGGGGCGGGGCTGTCATTATGATTGGTTATTGGCACTTGCTGAGTGAGGGCAGGCAGATTGGGGAGGAGGCAAGAGTTCAGGTGCGGTCACATACCTGACCCAGAGCAGCTGCTGGCTCTGACTGCACAAAGAGGCGAGTCAGGCTGGCACAAGCAGGGAGAGAATAAGGCACAGGCGAGGGGGAGACCGAGACAGAGAAATGAACAGTAACTTAAAGGTAATACTACGACAGAATACAGACTTCTGTTCTCACTTCGAGACACATGAGATATTCAACTGTGGCTTAAACCGTTCACTCAAGTATCACATCATGAAGTAAATAAAGAATAATCCAAGACATCATTCTAAAAAAGAGACTAAAATAGACCTAAACTTGGACAAATGTCTTAACATGACAAACATGGTGTAAACCAGCATTCCAATACCAAAATTTAAAATCCTCACCCCCCTAGCCAGGTGCATTTCCTTCAGTTTGGTATTAATCTAAACGCTTCTTGACTGGAGCTTGAAGCCTATAGGCCAGAGAGTAACACCTCATTTGAAACTAAGACCTACAAAACTGATCGCAATTGATTTAGTGTCTTTCTTTGTCGTTTTTCGTTGTTTTTTTCCGTCCGGTTTGTGTTGTTTTTTCATCTCTCGAAGTTTTCAGCATGTCCTTGCACGTATTGTTGATCTTCTGTTGTTGGTTTTTTTACTCTTTCTGTTTTGTTATTGTTGCTTTTCTGGCATATTTTTCTTGCTCCTTTGTTGCGTTTTCATCCTTGTTTTTGTCCCTCATTTGACTCTTTTTTTCAAGAAGCTTCTAGGTTTAGCGTAAAACCAATTAAAATAAAGGACGTCTAAATTTTCAGATAACCCCACACACAAAGCTAAAGTGCTACTTTCTATAAAGCACCTATCGCTCAACATTTAGTATCGTACCCAGCAGTGCAGGGCCGTGGACAGAGACATTCGTGGGATGCCGTTTTGACGTTGTGAAAAAACGTTTGTGCCTGGAGATAATGAATCTAGATTGAACATCTTTAATTCCACCTGCTCCTCCCCCGGGCGCTGAAAGCTCCGCTCTGTAGTCTGTGCGGGGAGAAACTTTAGCCCGCATTGTCTGTCAACCGCACTTAATCAGGGGCACCTCCTAAACAAGGTGTTGCCTGACAGAGCCGCTGCTGTGTCCGGGGGTCAGAAGAGGATCGTATTGAGTGCGTTTGTTTTGCCCGCTCTTCAATTACATTCAAGTCACTTTGCATATCTTTGTGCTGCGCAGACGATGCCACAGAAAAGGACCTGTCGGACCTGGTTTCGGAGATGGAGATGATGAAGATGATTGGGAAGCATAAGAACATCATCAATCTCTTAGGAGCCTGCACGCAAGATGGTAACTGACTTTGGTTTCTTCTTAATTGTCATGTCATTATAGAGCTAACAGAAGAAAACAATTGTAGGTCACATAGGTTGCATTGCAGATTGCTGTTTTCATCCTACATACTATTTTCATCGGTCATTACGGTGCGGTAAAGTCAAGTGCAACCAGACCTTACCTCAAAAATGCTTGTAAAGTAACGTTGGCCTTTTGCCCCATGCAGGCCCGCTGTATGTGATCGTGGAGTGCGCCTCTAAAGGAAACCTCAGGGAGTACCTCAGAGCCCGCCGGCCGCCCAGGATGGAATACTCCTACGACATCGCCCGAGTCTGAACAGCTCACCTTCAAAGACCTCGTGTCCTGCACTTACCAGGTGGCCCGCGGCATGGAGTACTTAGCGTCACAGAAGGTAAGAACTGGGCCCTAACCAAATGCGTATTACTGTAATTCATGCACATTCTGGGACCATGGGCTGAATGTTAGTGATGAGCGGATAGACACCAAAGTATAAATAGTGTGAAACTGGGGCCATTATTCAAAATATCAGTCCTCATATCTAAATATTATAACTACCATCCCTTTACATTGTTATTATTTTTCGATCAAATCTATGTATCTGATTGGTTTAATTATTATTTTTATGCTCATTTGTATCTAGTGGGATCTGTGTTTTTTTGTACTTTTTATTCATTCCAATTATTTGAGCATGAGCGATTACGGCCTTGATCCTTTCGAAAGCTTTAATGCATTTTATTATATTAGTATTGTATCTAAATTACTCTCCTAGACCCAGTATTACTTGGTACCCATTCCCTATTGAAAATAGGGGTTCCAGTCACAGGAAACTGACGGACAGTTTAAAGCCATTAAGTCCAACTGATGCACATGAAGAAAATTAGTAGCAAACTCCCATGAAAGAACTAAGTCTTCTACAACTTTATTTTAAGGGCTGCACTACCGCTCTACTGGAAAAAAAATCTGATCTTACAGAAAAATGACTTAAAAGTGCTTGAATCAGAATTGATTCTGATTTTGAGAAGGTTTGGACTATTTTATTGCCTATGGATCTAGACAGATTTTTCTTGCCTTTGACTTGCCTTTTTTTTTGTCTCATTGCAAAGTTTTTTCTCTTATTTTCAACGTTCAAGTTAATATATCTTACTTTAAGCAAATTAATGCATGTCCCAATGGAAATATTATTTCAAGACCCTCTAAACCTACTCAAAATCAGGTTGAATTGTCTCAATTCTCTAAGATAAAGATTTTTTTCCCGCAGAGTCCCCTGTGCACCAAATGTCTTTTACATAAAAGTGATTGTATGGGACGACCCCCCCCCCCCCCCCCCCGTCATTGTCCCCCATTGTCCCACAAAAGCCCCTCTGTGTGGTAGCATTAGGAGCTTTTTTGTAAATAGAGGGGGTGCACCCATGTTGCCTATTCTCTCTCTCACAGGAGGAATGTGACTATTTGAACACGCAAACACACAGGCAACTGCACATGCGCACTCGCCCTGACTTACTGTATGTCAGAAATATGTCAAGAATTTCTACCTATCTGAACACTGAATCAGTGAAGTCACTGTAACAAAGGGTCGCACAGTGGACAGGTAATGTTGAGGCAGCGGCTTGCCTCATAAACGCTTCTAGCCGAGCGCACAGCTGGTTTGAGACATGATTTATATCTATATGAAGAAACTCAGTCACCTTTTCCACAGTAACGCTTGACCTTTCTTGTTTTTCTCGCCTTCAGTGTATACACAGAGACTTGGCGGCCAGGAACGTTCTCGTCACAGAGAGCAACATCATGAAGATCGCAGACTTTGGCCTTGCCCGAGACGTCCACAATATCGACTACTATAAAAAGACAACAAATGTAAGCTCTCACAATAGGCAAGGCCAGTTTATTTGTAGAGCACAAAGCATTTCAAAGTGCTTCACATTTGCATAAAATTACAAGAAAACAGATCAAATCAATCAATAAAACATCTGCATAAAGTGAATCAATGACAGTAAAAGGCCAGAGTGCAGATAAAATACTTTCAGTTTTCATCTGCTCGGGTAAAAAGAGCCGTTTTCAGCCTGGATTTGAACATTGTCAGAGTTGAGGCCTGTCTCACATCCTCATGAAGACTGTTCCAGATTTTAGCTTTAGCCTCAGCGTGTTTAGTCCTGACTCTGGGAACCACCAGGAGACCCCTCCCTGAAGTTCTCAGGGCCCGAGATGGTTCATACGGTGTAGAAAGACCACGCGGAGGGAATACTTTATAAACCGAGTTCTGTTTATTAGCTTCACTCGTACAGCTCTAAGTATCCGGCATCATAGCATAGAATGAATACCCTGCCACTTGCGCATGCGCAGTATACAATAACAAGTACGGTGGCTACAGAGGCACATTAAACTTCAAGCGAGCATTGGGTGAATGCTCTACATCCCCTTTCTTTAGCTTCCAGTACCATCAACAACAAATAACCATACTCAATTTGAACATCCAAACTTCAATGTTTAGGCTGACTGAAACGTGGACATAATAACAAATGTAACATAGAAGGCATGACATCTTTTTTTTTTTTTTTTTTTTTTTTTTTTTTTTTAACTGCAATGTGTAGTACCAAATATACATGGTCCATCAAGTCCGTTCACAATCCAATAATCAGTCTTTGTATTTGGGGTTTGCTCTGACTGTACGACCAAAACGTGTCGTGTATGGGCTCTTACCAGCGTGGGCGGGAGAGTTAGCTACGGGTACCTGGACCGGCGGTGGTACAGTGTCCATGGGAACCCGTTGTTCCTCCCTGTAGATGGGAGGTGTTTCACCGGCAGCTGGGTTGAAGGGCTGTAGGTCGACAGTGTCAGGTTGATTTGGAGATCGCTCGGCGACAGGCAGGAGGTGTCTGCGGTTTCTCCTGTAGTCTCTGCCTCCAGACTGGATGATGTAAGACCGCGGCTCTTCACAGATCTTTCCTACTGTGCCCATGCGATCATAACCCCGGGGGGTCTGCATCCGGACCGCTTCGCCTTCCAGCAGTGGACGAAGAGGACGGCTGGACTTGTCATAGCTCAGCTTCTGGGAGAGCCTCTTCTTCTGGAGCTGGGCTGTGACTTGTTTGGTGTTGAGGGATGCTGGCTGCAATAGCTGTCTGCTGACTGGGAGGGTGGTACGGGTCTGCCTTGACATTAGTCTCTGTGCAGGTGAGCCCAGCTGTGCATCGCGAGGGATGTTCCTCATGTTCAAGAGGTTGAGGAACACATCAGTACCATCCCGTTTTGATTTCTCCATCAGTTGCTTGGCACTTTGCACTGCTCTTTCAGCCAAACCGTTGCACTGTGGGAATTCAGGACTGCTGGTTATATGCTTGAAGTCCCACTGTGTAGCAAAATCTTTGAACTTTTGGCTGGTGTATTGTCTGGCATTGTCTGAGATGAGGAGATGTGGGGAGCCATGCACAGAGAAGTGTCTTTTCAACTTTGTGAGGACTGTTGCTGAGGTGATGTCCTTGAGAAGGTCGATCTCATACCAGCCAGAGTACGAGTCTACAAGCACCTGAAAATACTTGCCATCCCATTCGAAAATGTCAGTTGCTACTGTAGACCATGGTAGGTCCGGAACTGGGTGTGACTGTAGTGGTTCTCTCTGCTGATGGGGCTTCTGACTGTTACAAACAGAGCATGAGAGTACCGCTCTGTCAATGTCACTGCTCATGGTGGGCCAGAACACTATGTCCCGGGCTCTGCGTTTAGTGGACTCCGCACCTGGATGTCCTCTGTGCACGATGCTAGTGTACACTTTCTGCAGTGACTGGGGAACGACAAGTCTGTGACCTTTCATGACGACACCCTCCTCGATGGTGAGCTCGTCTCTGAATGGAAAAAAAGGACTGATGGATGGTGGAGCATTGTGCTGTTTGACGGGCCATCCATGTGTGATGACAGAAGAGAGGATTTGCAGTAGTCCGTCTTCTGCTGTGTGCCTCTTTAGTTCGTCTAAACGGCTGGATGAGACTCGGCTGACTGACATGACCTCAAAGTCGTTCAGCTCGTTTACGTGTTGTAGTGTGGACACTCTGGGTGCGCGTGACAGGGTATCGGCCAGGTACATATGTTTACCTTTTTTGTAGACCAGGTCAATGTTATACTTCTGTAGCTGCAGCATCATGCGTTGCAGTCGTGCAGGCGCCGTGTAGATGGGCTTTCTGATGATGGTGACCAGCGGTTGATGGTCCGTCTCTATGGTGACGGGCTTCCCGTAGATGTAGTCATTGAAACGCGAACACGCAAACACAACCGCCAGGAGCTCTTTCTCGATTTGGGCATAGCGTGTCTCGGTCTCAGTCATTGTCCTAGATGCGTAGGCTATTGGTCTGCCCCCTTGTAAACACGCTGCTCCCAGTCCGTGTTGGGAAGCGTCACACGTGAGTGTGACAGGTTGGTCAACATTGTAGTATGACAGGACGGGCGGACTGGAGATGCACCTCCTCAATGTGTCATATGCATCTTGGTGTTGCTTCAGCCAGCACCACGCTGTGTCTTTGCGTGTCAGCTGATTGAGAGGGGCAGTTAACTCACTCAAGTTTGGTACGAACTTCCCCAGGTAGTTCACCATGCCTAGAAATCGCTGTAGAGCTGTCACATCTCCGGGAACAGGCATTTCAGTAATCGCAGTGGTCTTATC
The DNA here is from genome assembly GCA_021464625.1 of Proterorhinus semilunaris. NCBI lineage: Eukaryota > Metazoa > Chordata > Actinopteri > Gobiiformes > Gobiidae > Proterorhinus > Proterorhinus semilunaris. The sequence goes on from CM038349.1 coordinate 3,393,374, forward strand.
CGGATCCGCTTTCAGGCCTTCACTGGTGAACACATGACCGACATAGGTGACCTCCGTCAGCCGGAACTTGCATTTCAGGGGGTTGAGTCTCAGATTGACTTTGCGCGCACGGTCAAGCACTCTCTTTAAGTTAGCGTCGTGCTCCGCTTCAGTGCGGCCTCCGACAATTATGTCGTCGACAATGATAGCACAGGGGTACCCTGCGAATATCTGTTCCATTGTGCGCTGGAATACTTCGCTGGCTGAGTTTATTCCGAACGGCATTCTGAGGAACCTGTAGCGTCCAAAAGGTGTGCTAAATGTGGTCAACAGTGAAGACTTACTGTCCAGGGAGATCTGCCAAAACGAGCTTTTGGCATCCAATACTGAGAATAGCGTCGCGTTGGCCATCTGTGATGCAACCTCTTCGACCGTGCGCATCGGATGGTGGGGGCGCTTTAAGGCTGTGTTTAGGTCTCTGGGGTCAATGCAGATCCTTATATCCTTTGCTTGCTTCTTGTTTGTTGCTACCATGGATGAAACCCATTCAGTTGGCTCTGACACGGGAACGATGACACCCAGGTCTGCCATTCTCTCTAGCTCCGCTTTCACTCTGTCCTGCATGGCTACAGGGATGCGGCGTGCTGGGCGGACAACGGGCTGCACGTCAGGGTCTATTTTCATAGAATATGTCACCGGTAGCTTGCCAAGTTCATCCTTAAATAGATCTGCATACTCTGTGAAGATCTTGTGTGGCAGGTTGGCCTCTGTGTTCACACTGAGTTGGTGAACATCCTTGCTCAGTTTCACTAGCTTCATGCGCAGGCTTGCTGGTAGGCCTAGTAGTGGCTGGACATTCCTCTCCACAATGTGGAACTGTAGTGTATGCTGCTGACCTGCAAGCTGACATTGTAGGACGACTGAGCCCAAGGTGCTGATCATGTTTCCCCCATATGCGACAAGGTTGGTGATTATCGAACGGTCAATCTGTTCTCCGCTCTCCACATGTTTGAAAGCATCATAGGATAGAACGTTGCACTGTCCACCCGTGTCGACTTTCATCTCGACAGCTTTGCCGTTGATGTGCACGGTGGCGAACGCTACAGTCTTTTCTTGCACATTTGAGCATATTGTGTCTACGACAACTGGTGCTATTCCATCAATACAGAATGAGTCGTCTTCAGCAGTGCTGCCCGTGGCTTGGTCCAGTTCGAGGTGGTGGACGGACTCCCTGGAGCCCTGCATCCTAGGGTATCTCTGCACTGACCTGCAGCATTTCTTGTAGTGGTTCCATTTTTTGCATGCGTGGCATTGTTGACCAAAAGCTAGACAACTTTCCTTCTTGGCATCATGGCTGCCACCACAATTGTTACAGTTGACAATGGGCTGACCGTTTCTCCCTGTCTGCGCCCTCTGTCGTGGCTCAAATCTCTGCTTCCGGCCACATTTGTACTGCAGACTGTCAACACTAGTGGGAGTATGCGGTGACGACAATACCCTGGTGTGTTGTTCTGTTTGCTCATAAATTTGACACACGGAGATTGCTTTAGCTAGAGTCAGCTCACTGTCACGCAGCATTGTTTTTCTCAGATTGTCATCATTTATGCCACAAACCAATCTGTCACGGATGAGCTCGTCTTGCAGTGGTCCAAAGTTACAGCTCTTTGCTTTTATCTTTAGATCTGTGACATATGATTCGAACGTCTCACCGTGGTTTTGGAACCGTGCATTGAATTTGTGTCTCTCCACTATGATGTTTATTCGGGGACTGCAGATTGCCCGGAATTTCCTCTTCAAGCATTCAGGGTCCTCTTTTGACTCGGCAGGAGTGATGATGAGTCCCGGTGCGTCGTCGACGTCGGGTCCTCTTACCGCGGGCGTGTAGACGAACGACCTCTCCCTTTCAATGGCCTCCGATCCTGCTAGATTGAGGAGAATGTAGGCTTGTGTGCGGGCCGACTTGTCAGAGTGTGCCGCCGCGATAAAAATGTCATATTCCTGTTCGAACACTCGCCAATTCTCCGCGATGTTCTCATCAAAGACGAGAGGGTCTGGTCTGCGAAATCCATCCGACATGATGCACGTATGTCCGTTGGCGGGAATAGCCGGGTAGCAACTTTAGAAACTGGTTATTGTCCTTATTCGACCGGCAAGTAGTCGTGCGCACCGTGAGGAACGAGTTGCACGATCAAAAGTGTCCGTGTTTACTTCTGACACCATGTAGAAAGACCACGCGGAGGGAATACTTTATAAACCGAGTTCTGTTTATTAGCTTCACTCGTACAGCTCTAAGTATCCGGCATCATAGCATAGAATGAATACCCTGCCACTTGCGCATGCGCAGTATACAATAACAAGTACGGTGGCTACAGAGGCACATTAAACTTCAAGCGAGCATTGGGTGAATGCTCTACATACGGCTCTAACACGTCAGAGATGGACTTTGGTGCTAAACCATGAAAAGACATGTAACAAGCAGAGCTGTTTTAAATTCTATTCTCTGAGTGACAGGAAGCCAGTGCAGAGACCGGAGCACTGGACTAATATGGTGGTATTTCCTGGTTCTGGATGTTCTGCAGCTCTAACAGCTCGTTTAGAAAGGCCAGTGAGCAGCCGTTACAGTCGTCTAACCTGCTGGAGACAAATGCATGGATGAGTGTCTCTAAGTCTGGTTTTGACACTATTCCTCTGATCTTAGCAATGTTTTTCAGATGGTAAAAAGCTGATGATGTTATTGCTTTAATGTGGCTGTTTAAGTTCAGGTCTGAGTCCATGATTAGTCCTGCATCATGGGCAATGAATGGAATTTATTGCATACGGTTTGAATACTTATGTCGCTATAAAACTTAAGTCTTTCGGTAATTTTTACAGAACTTTTTTGAATTTCTATTTTTTAATACAATTATTATCAGTTAGTCCATGTATAATATATTCCCTGCAAATAATATATATTAATAATATGATAATAAAATAGAAGTAATCAAAAGAGCTGAATGATTGAAAATGTGGTTAAGAAAAATCCAACACACTGCCAAAACTTGTAAAAATATATTTTTTTCAGGCCATAGGACTGAAGCGTTGACTTAATGTCCTTATAAAATGAAATATAGATTTCCTGATGGATGTAACATGAGTTGCTCGTCTCCTGCTCACCTGCCCTAAGTAGCCTATTTGATGGACGAATTCCTCTTCTCTGAAAATTTTGTTGAAAAATGGGACTTGCATTTTTTATCTATTCACATCTTTCATATTGATTCAGTGTTAAAACACAATCATATTCTGGTGTCAAGCAAAAACGTTGTAATTAATCCAAGCATCCTCAACCATATGCTTTTTTTTATATTATTCCTACTGCATGTATTCATATGAGCAAGTAGTTTGAGTCACACATACACATTCAGTTTCAAGCAAACCAACTTATTCTGAAAACTATTTAAACTGTGACAAAACTCATGCAATGTCACTGAACATATGGAACTCAATATGTTAATCCTTGTTTGGTTATAACATTGAATTAGGACCATTCTTTGTCCCATGTTCTGGGTTCCCTCAGCTTTTCCTCCATCTTGGCTGGTCCTTTGGCAAAAACCTCGAGTTCCCATGCAGCCTCGTGAATGTAGATTGTTGATCCTTCACTCCCTTGTTCCTTTAGCGTCATCGCCACTTACGCAATTAGCTAAAAAGACGAAGAGTTCGGAGAGAGAGAGAGGGAGAGCGAGCGAGAGAGCGAGCGGCTAAACATAATTGACGTTTCCAAAGTGGCCCAGTAGCGGCGTCTTTCTTTTCCCCACAGCGGAGTAAAGCACGGCAAATCTGCATTGGTTGCTGACAACAACAACATGGGCAACAATGGCGTGTGATGCTGATGGAGCTGATGATTACGACAATAACAGTGATCTGACGCTGAAACTAATTTGCACAGAGCTCTTTTTGTTGGGCCGTCTTTGTTGGATCACGGCATGGAACAGTGTGCGATGTGACCTCAACATTTCATATTTGACGTAATATAAATGTAGCAGGACTGTCCCGAGCTTCACTGATAGCAAGAAGGTACTGGCGTCAGAGAGGACTGGTACACATTAACCATGAGTACGATCTGCCCACTGCTCCTACTGAGAGGTTGTCCTAAGATCATTGAAGAGTGGTTCCCAAAGTGAGGGTCGGGAGCCCCTGGGGGGTCATGGGACAGTGAATTGGAGGTCGCAATATGATTTTGAGACAATGTTTTTTACATTCATGACATAGAATTTGATGTATTTTTGATAGAAAACAGCATATTTTACTGAAATTAAGCCCAATATCAAAATCCAAACCAGACTTTAAATGTTTTGCACCGTAAATTATAAATGCTAATCACAATTTATAGTTGTTGGTTGAGTGATTTTGGGGTTCGCAGCCACCCAAGTTGAGTTTTTAATTTACTTATTTTGACTAATAAAAACATTTTCAGTCTAAGAACATTTCAAGTGTGTCGTGTATAGTATTTTGTCACAAAGTTCTGTTGATTCAAGCGTTTTTCATAAGGCTGACTATCAAAAAAATAAAATAATTTATGAACAATAACAAGGGTCTAGATTCAAGTTGGTAATTTATATACTCACTACTGCCACCTCAGGTCTAACGCGTAGCTGCAGTTTCTATATTAAGCTCGTGCACGACAGCAATTCGGACCCAAATTAACACCTTTTCGAGTGACAGTGTAGGATTTTAGAGGCAGTTGTGGTGAACAGGTCTGCTGGAGCAAGTAGGGGGAATTGTTGCTACCCAAATGTTCAAGGTCCCTAACCACTTCAGCGAGACGTTTGTTTTGGTGCTAAAGTTGATAAGATTACAGTGCGCATTAAGCTACTTTTCTGATATTGACCAAGGTCGCCCTGGCCGTCGTGCTTAGCGTCTGTTATCTATGACCCTTTTTATCGGCTGTAACAATGTAAATGTTCCGATGGGAAATCCTCCTCGCAGACGGATCCAGGAATGCTTCATTCGCCAACCAGCGCTCGCTCACTTATCAGCCTTTGGAGAAGTAACGGGATCTCAACTGGATTAAATCATGCTGATGTGGACAGTGGTCTCGGAGATGATTCTGTAGATCAGATTTGACCTTTCCCCTCCTTGTGTCCGCAGGGCCGTCTGCCAGTAAAATGGATGGCTCCTGAAGCACTTTTTGACCGGGTCTACACACACCAGAGTGACGTGTAAGTATCACACAATCTTACTAAACTCATAATGAACATTGGCAATGAGTATTTGCACTTAAGGCTAGACTCGAATACATCATAGCAAATGTAATAACTCATTTGGTTTCTGTTTTCATCCCCACTCTCCTTTCGAGGTAGTTTTGGAGCAATTGGAGATACATTGTTACTCCTTGTTTTTGAGGCAGGGTCTTGGTTAGGTGTTTTGGTGCCGTACTGGTGAGCTGTAGGTGGGGGGTGGCCACTTACAAAGGCCGGTCTGCAGCAAAAGTGAGGATTTCATGCTAGACTTGTAGCCAATGCCGTGTTACTAATCTGAGTGGCTTCAAAGGGCCCTGGCAGGAGCAGCAGTTCGGCAGCACCTCTTCCCCACCGACTAACCCCTCCGTCTTGGATCCTCGCTCGGGAAGTCTCCCCTTCTCTCCTCTGGGCCTCCGTGGATGTCCGAACATACACAACAAAGCTCTGGTCCTTCTCCTCCTTTTACCCCCAAGCAAGTCCCTCGCTGCACCCTTCGCCATTCAGTAGTACTTTTGAACATGTGGCTCTGCGTATTATAGAAGCAATCCACGATCAAAATAATCCCCCTCCCGCATGTCTTGAGCGTTTTTTTCCCTTCATCTACGTGGATTGCTGACCCGTCCCTGTCTGTCCTTTTCCCTTCTTTGCCCCCTCTTACTCCAAAAACAGAACAAAGGCAACCCGTCCCTCTTTTTAGCACGGGAGTCTTATGTGTTCTGACAGAGTTGTTTGAAGTTGGTGCTTCAGACACCGCCGGCTGAAAAGTGTCCGCGGCAATTAGATAAATGCCTTCTACACTGACCCCTGGGAAAGGAGCTCCGTCGCCGGGGTAAACAGTTTTCATCCAATTAAGTACTCGGATAGACGCGGTTCCTTCTCCGCTGCCACAAAGGAGTGTCTACATGTGCGTGTGTGGGCATAAGTAATGAGCGGCACTTATGATGCCCTTTTGCGTGTGGTAGTAATCGATAACCTGAAGAGAGCGTGAGGCCGCAGCCACTCCTGCTGGCTAATTTCATCACTCACTTTTAGTAATGGCCTCTTCATGTAACGTGGGGATGGATCAGAGAAAGGTGTTAGGGAAGTAGGTTGTATCCTCACAGCGGCGCGGGCGATCCATACGTGACATCAGATTAAATGAATACATGAATCCCAATGTGAGCCCGTTTGACAAATAGGCTCTAGGGGTGGAGATGCGGTTAGTAATGGTGGAGAGACTGGAAGTGGGCAGCGCAGTAACACAGTAAAATTATATAATGCCTATAAACGTGGCGTTGTGTGCTGACGTTTATAGGCATGTACTGTAGCGCTCAATCAATGCAAGCGAGATGTTGTGTGAGTCGACGGGAAAATTAGGTCACCTTTTGCAATCGATCTACTCGAACTGATTGCGCCTGTAACCAGGTTTGAAGCGTAAAGTGACCCGGGAGCGTGTCGGCGTGGCCCGTTTGTTTGGCGAGTCAAGGCTGGATGCGGTTGAGCACAAACGTCCACTAAGGAGCGAGTTGACGAGCCGCTAATTCGGGACGGAAAGGAGAGCCAAGTGTGTCAACAGAAGATACTACTCCGCGATAGGGAACAGGGAACAAATCTGCCTGTGTCAACAGATGGGGCGCGTGATAAAAACTGGCTCTCCGTGGCTGCGTGCCGAGTCGGACTTTCAGGGTGTGGCGTGCAGTGTATACATTTCCTTGTAGGTTATAATACTTTCCTTTGTGAACGCGCGCAGACAAGAGACATAAAATCACAAGGAAGTAGTTAGCGTCATCTTCGGACATTGGTTTCTGCTGGTCGGCCCGGTGTTTGTTTTGGTTTGGTGAGGGTGGACAATGTCCGCCTGTGAGAGAGTCCAGAGACGGCAACAAAAGGCAGCATTGACCCCAGGGCCAAAGTGAGTGGGTCCGCGCCACAAGCCACCGAACGGCAGAAAGAAGCCATTGACACCACTGCAGGGGCATTGTCGAGGTTTACAGGCTAAAGCGACTAATGTAAATGATCTGCTGGTTCAAAGATAATCCACCCTTTTAAAATTCCTATACAGTATTTTTGTCTTAATCTTCCAATAGTAAATTCCTTTTCCCTATAGAATTCAACACAGCCATAATAGAGCCAGTGCCACCATACAGAATGAATGAATGAATGAATGAACATTTGAAAATAATAATAAACACAGAGTAAACCATTCGGGTTGCTGGATATGAGAACAAATAGCTCTAATGCCCATTCATATTTTGATTGGTGAGAATGGGAATCATTCAGTAATTAATTATGGAGCCTGGAGCTGGGTAAATTTATACTGATTCTGAGTCTGACGAATCCTTTATTTTGTCTCCGCAGCTGGTCGTTTGGGGTGCTGATGTGGGAAATCTTCACCCTTGGGGGCTCTCCTTACCCCGGCATCCCGGTCGAGGAGCTCTTCGAGTTACTAAAGGAGGGACATCGCATGGACAAGCCCGGCAACTGCACCAACGAGCTGTAAGTGCCGTCTCTCGACAGAACTCCCTCGGTATACGTTCAGAGTTGTATTAATTGCGGTGGTATAGTGGTTTGCACTCGTGCTTTACATCTAAAGGGTCCTGGGTTGGTTCCCCCGCTGGGTCTTTCTGTGTGGCGTTTGCATGTTCTCCCCAGGTCTGTGTAGATTCAGATTCAGTTTATTAGCCATTTGCAGTATAATACTCTTTCATACTTATCCATCCATTCATCCATCTTCTTCCACTTGTCCGTTGCCGGGTCATGGGGCAACAGTGCACCAGCCCCCTATGGCTCCCCCAGCAGGTGGTGGGTCCACAGAGGACAGTCTCAAAATTCTAACCGGGCCCGTTAGACTCTCATAAGTGGCTTCTTACTACGGTTTCCCCTACCACTAAAACATGTTCAACAGGCCTGAATGAATGAGAGTGTGAGTGGTTGGCGGTGGTTGTAGGGGCAGATGGCGCAGATCGCCAGCCTCATTTCCGTCACTCTACTTACTGTGGCTAAAATAGTAGCTTATCACCACCATGTAGTGTTCAAAGAAATGTGATCCACTATATGCCCAAGCGCTAAAAGGTCAACGTACAGCAGTGCTTCTCAAATAATTTTTGCTACGCTCCTCTTAGGAAGAAGAAAACATTTATGACGTACCACTGACGTACAGTGACACAACAAAGAACACTGCCCATTTCGCAATAGACAAAGTAGAGTGACATAAAGCTGAGTGTCTTTACATGAATAGTCAATGACATAACTTGTCTAACTGTTTTCTGTAGGTACATGATGATGAAAGACTGCTGGCATGCCATCTCGTCCCACAGACCCACCTTCAAGCAGCTCGTAGAGGATCTGGATCGGATCCTGACCCTCAGCTCCAATGAGGTGGGCGCAACTCCTCATTTTTCACCACTCGCACAGAAACACAGCAACAAAAAAGCTCAATTTTCCATCTTGAAACCATTGAGGGTGGTCGGCCTAGCTGTAATTTCCTGGCAACTAGGAGCCCGGCATTTCATAACAATAAAATGGAATATGCTACATTCCTATGCAGAACATGTCCTCAGTCCAATCTAAATGCAGCGGGTGCCAGTGCGTGCACAGTGTTGCTGAAAGTTTTAGTAGTGCGGGTTGCTGACACAAGGCCCTCAACACTGACCAAAAAGTGGCCCAACAATCCGATCCAGGCCCGCTGTGGCTGCTGTGGCTTATTAAAATTGCCCAATCATCACCACCATGATTCCCTTTCCTATAATGGCTGTGCTTTTTCCAACCCCTCTCCTGTCTTGTGCGATATCCGCAGAACGACCTGAAAAGAGACCGTCAATGTGGAAAGCTGTCAAGACCGGTCTGTTTTGGAAAAGGGAACTTTGTGAATTTATGCCAAAAAAGCCCAACTCGGAGTTTGAACTTTTGAAATGTAATAAAGCAGCGTTTTTTCCCCCGCTCCCTCCCTCCTCCCTTGTGCGTCTCTGCCCCAAACCGCTGGCAGATGTGGAGGTCCTCAGTAATGCGAGCCTGTGCTTGTTGAGCTGGGAAAATGGAAGCCAGCGCTCATTTTCTAGAAAACCCCAGAAACTTTTTTTCAAAACTTGCACCCATGAAAGAACAGAGGGAAGCCGGAGGGTGCCTAACATGAAATACAACATCACACCAGGCTCAGAGATCAGTGCCAGGATTTGGGGGATTCTTCATTTTCATTTTTGCGGGACAGTCCGTCGAGGGCTGCCAGTTTCTGTATTTGCTTAGTGTCAGACATCAGATCTGTCCGGATTGATACTTGGATACATAGACTCAAACTGCGGTCTTTGTTTCTTTGTTGCTCAAAACCACATGGAATTGTTTTCATGGAACAAGACGTTGTCAATGTCAAAAAATATTATATAATATAATATATTATTATATAATATATTGATTAAGTTTGTGCGGAAAAAATCTGGTTTTAGGCTTCTAACTAACCATCTCTAAAACAATTTGTCTGTCAAAGTTGACGGGAGGAAAAACAGATCAATCGATTCATCAACTCAACTCTGAAATCAGTTTTGCTATTCAAGAGACCTTTTGCATGTTAAAGAGGGGGAAAAACATAAACCAGTTACTATATTACACATTTTGAACTGCTTTATAAGATTAATAAACAGTAGAATAGCAATTGTAGTCAATTCATGTTCCAAAATTCTCTAGACTGTGCGGTACCAGGCCTGCTGTGTCCAGACATCAATTTATTGCCTTTTATTCCTGCAAATAGTTTCATAACAGTATCCAGTTTGAGATTATTTTTCTGCTCCTTTTCACAAACCCTTCCAGAGTGATTTGGCTTGGATTAGATAAATATTATAATGAAGGTGATACGGCTCCACTCCGCTTTCCTTCGGGAAGTCCCAGTCTGTGTTGACATGGTTTCATTGTACTATTTATGCTCCTCAATACTTTAGACATTCCTTTAAAACGTGGAAAAGAGCAAAGTAAACTTAAGCTCCCAATGCCCACGGGTCATTGTGGGTGAATCTAGGGGCGACATTGGCTTTGGAGGTTGAATGGTTGTTATAAGATGTAACCTGTTCAATTCCCACTCGAGGATGTTCTCATACTGTTTTATATTCTTGAGCAAGACACTACTTGGGCACATGGTGTGTTTGGGTGTAGGTTAAACAATAGATGACTCAACTAGTAGCAAGTTATCCAGGTTTGGCTTGTATCTTACCTAACCTTGCCTTTTGTCATTGCAGGAGTACCTAGACCTGTGCACCCCGACAGAGCAGTATTCCCCCAGTTTAACGGACACGCGCAGCTCGTGCTCCTCCGGCGACGACTCCGTGTTTTCTCACGACCCGTTACCGGACGAGCCCTGTCTGCCCAAATACCAGCACATCAACGGGAACGTTAAAACATGAGCCGTACAGCAAAGACTGTAAAACTGCCCCAGCAAGAAAACAGCTTCTTCAAGACACTTCTTCCAACACCCCCTTCTCCCCTTTGGTCCCAGTGGACTCATGGGCCTAGGGCGGGACGGGGTCAAAAGTGGTCTTAAATTTTGGATATTGCAGAAAGACGGAGTGGACTAAAGCTTCTTGCGACATCCGCCATCTTCCAGACTTCAAGTTCTAACATTTTGGGGAGTGGCACTTCTCCTCAACATTGACACTTTTTCGGTGAACCAACTGCACGGGCTGCCATTCCAAGACTGATATGATTCTGCCTGAGGGGGCATGTACCTGCGGACCAATGTGAACTTTAAAACCATGGACTCGGAAAGGAAAAAATGGGCTAAGAGAAAGTTTCAACTAACAATCCAGAGAAATAGGAGATCTATAGAGACAGCTTTCCTGTTCATTTTGTAATATTGATGCATTTCTTTTTTTTCGTTCTTTATATGAACCCTTCCAATTATTCTGGAGAAAGAAAAAAAAAATCAGTATAATGTATAGTGCTGGGTATATTTGTAAATATATTCAAATATGTAAAAATATATATTATATATTTACATGAATTATTTTTTTGTATGGACTCCAAAATAACCACAACCCTCACCAACCAAGGTACGCTAATGGATGTGTCCTATATTTCTGTTTCATGCACACATGCACTCATAGACATAGACAGTAGAAATGACGGCTAAGAAACTATGGGGGCTTCGGGAATATACGCTTACAGATTATTACTTTATTTAAAAATCTGGCTGCACTTGATGTATAGCACAGTAATCACATGGTAATAGCGTGGAAATAGCATGGGAACAAGGGAATTATGCATTTTGCAGCCTTGTTTCCATGTTATTGCCAAGAAAATGCAAACAATGTTACAATACTTTAAAGGTTTAGTTATATTGCTATGATCTAAATTATGTGTGTGTCATGTTTCCATGTCATTTAATGCTGTTTCCATCCTAATACCATGCTATTACTGTGCAGTAGTAGAGTGCAAATTTGTCACAAATTAAACAGGTACAGCTAGTGTGGCTAGTGATGCTAACGGTACTACCTAAAGAACAACATATAGCATTTAAAAATGTCGCTGTTGTCTCAGCTAAGTGTCCTAAGTCAAGAAAATCTGCCTTAAATCTGTGGTTCTCAACTGGTGGGGTTGAATGTAACTTTATTGTTCACTGTTAAATAATGTGCCAATATTACCGATATTACTGTGCGGACGTCGAGGTGCTGCTATTATTATACGTGGGCACTTAATTGATTAATTGGAATTAATGGGATAAAAAGGCCCGGCCCTAATATATATATATATACATAGAATTAGGACAATATATAAATGTCAAAATGTCAACACAGCAGCGCAAAGGGCACAGTCCTAGTGCCGGGGATGAAGTGACACTGAGGTTATTGAGTTACTTTAAAGATCTTGTAAAACCGTCGTTGGTTTGTGAATATGAGGTCGGTCGTCGATCCGTGCAGTGGCAAACGTTCACAGGGGATAGATCATGTTTTATAAGCTGTTAGATACTGTAGAATAAAACCATCACCACTAGTGACAAAACAAATCCGCTAAACGTGTGAAATCCTTTCAGTGGAAACCGGAGGCCAAACACCGGACAACTCCCATAATGCAGTTCTCTGCAGTTTCCCTCAGGCAAGTTTATTTGTAGAGCACGATTCCTACACAAGGCAGTTCAAAGCTTCACAGTTGCAGAAAGTTACAAGAAAACAGATCAAATCAATCAATAAAACATCAACATAAAAATTAATCAGTTACAGTAAAAGGCCAGAGTGCAGATAAAACACTTTCAGTTTTCATCTCCTCGGGTAAAAAGAGCCGTTTTCAGCCTGGATTTGAACATGGTCAGAGTTGAGGCCTGTCTCACATCCTCATGAAGTTCCAGAACACACGGCTGAGGTTCTTTGGGTCATGATGATGCTTCTCACTTATATAATCTGTCCTCTTCACAGCGTAAGTTAATATGAACCATGACTCACTGAAGCAGCACCAGAAACAAACTCTCACCAGGCAGGTCTTCACTGTCCAGGGGGGCCCTTGAGCTGGGGGGCCCTGCATGAACTAACGAGGCTCATGTTCATTGTTCATTCCCAAACTATTTGATTATTATCGTCCACAAAGTCTTCCTGGAGCGGAGCCAAAGGGGGATATCGATACAGAAGAGGTGTGGGGAGAACAAGCTCTTTCCCTACTCTATAACCTTCATTGTTTTTCTGTTTCTAAATGTTCTCCAGCTCCTCCTGGCCCTCGCCCTGCAGTTCCATATCGTCCACATTACAATCAAACAAGCCCAAAGTTCCAGTTTCTCATGACCTCAAAAGGAGCGACACGTTATCCTTGAAAATTCTCCAGAATGTGGAAAATCTGGATTCCTCGAGATGCAGGACAGCTCTGGTTCTCTTTAAAGGACTCTGAGGGAGAGATTTGTTTTGGTTTCTCTGCAGGTCTGAAAGTCTCCCCTGGTCTCCACACTTGGACCAGCCTCGGATTAAACCTGAACGGACCCGCGCCAAAGCGATTCCACCGACATGGTTCCTGCTGTCGGATCCTCGCCTGAACAAAGCCTGGCTCTCAGCCCGCCGGGCCTCTGCAGAGCGTCACGAGTTCCACTCCAGGGGAAACACAGGGGAGGAAGAGGGTTAGTTCCACACAGAGACAAAGATGAAGAGATTGTAAAAGATCAGAGCGTCGGCACCATGGCGGCACAAAACCATCCTTACTTGATCTGAGTCATTCTGAAATGTCACGTAGAACATCAGCTGCTGAACGAGGGAACACTCGCATTTAGAGCTGAAGGTCACGGACACGAGAGGAACCAGGACTGTTATGTTTCGTGACATATTCGTTCCAAATCCCTTTTTTTTTAAATGCGTAAAATCGAGAGGCTCGGCCTGCGATGTACCGTGACGTCTGTAATAGTTCATGGGCGAGGAGAGCTCCTCTCTTTGGTCCTCATGACGTTAAGCGTGACGTCACACACAACAATGAACTACCTCAAGGTTCCACCGATAAACACGACAAAAAACACTTTATCTGAATCTCCTGCTGAAATGACAACAGGTCAAATTCGAACAATATTTCTCACCATTTCTTCAGGTAAAATGAAGATATTTGTATATTTAAATACGCCTTCATTGTGTATGGAACAAATAAGTTGATAATGAATGACAGAAAAGCTTCACTAATGAAAATCCAAAGTAGATTATGATATTTCTTTGTGATCAGATGTTTAAAAAGAGCCTTGGCTCTATAGCAGGTTACAGTCAGAACAATCCCATTATAATGAATAAAGCTCTTTTAAAAGAAATATTATTATTCTTTTATTTATTCATTCGTTCATATTTACAACAGAAATAATGAAGAGCTGTTTCCAAATCACAAACAGGCCATAAGGCACACATGCTGAAGCATTACAGTTTATCCGAGGCAGAGAAAACACACGGATAAAGAAGTAGGGCGACGACGTCATCACTTTACAAATGTATTTCTGTACCGCCCCCTGGTGGCCAGGAGCGACTCCAAAAGACACTTTGGAAACTGAATTCTAATGTAGCTTTGGGCCTCATTGAAACTGCGTAAAAAAATTGTTTTCTTTTAAAACTCGCTATGACCCGAGTGACGACACGAGGGCAGGTCTCATATTTGAACCACGCTGGTTTTTGTATATTAGAAATACAAAAAAATCTCTATCTCTTTGACCAATAAGACGACCTTTTCCTGTGAACCAGCCTCCAATCAGGAGAGAGGGGGAGGAGGCAAACAAATCCAAAAAAACCTTTGTATCAAACGTTTCATTCATCGTGGAGATTCTTGATGTTGAACTGACTCAGAGCGTTAAACTCTCAGGGAAATAAGAGCAGCCACGAGTCACATGACGCTCACGCGCTGAAGGCTGAGATAATGAAATCATTCAATTGTGCAAAACCTGCTTTGGGATTCTCAGCTCTGCCGGGTCACGCACACAAAGATTAAATCCGCTTTAATCAGACACACGTGCACGATGTGCCGAGTTATTACATGTTTTGTTTTGGATTATATTGTTTAATCTTCATATAATCAATGGATTTGACTGTTTAATAAAACCAGTCCTTTATTCAGAAGTGGCTAAAACATCGTCAGCTGCAACAGAGACAGAGAGACGGAGTCCAGTCTGTAAAAAGGTCCATGAAAACTTAAACCTCGACTCCGTTCTGCTCCTTTTACTTCTGCTGTTGCAGTAACACAGTGTGCCTGACAGAGGGCGCTCCACAGCTGTTTATGACTCTCTTTAAACATGCACAACATGATCGTTATAGACGAGGAAATCCTTTTCAAATGTTTTTACATTTTCAAAACTATTTAGTTCCATGTTTCAAAGTTCTCCTAAAAAACAAATCTGGATTTAGGTTTTGTTTAATTAAGTCAGTCATGAAATAATCTTTAATATTATAATTAAGTTTAAAGCATAAAATAATAATAGCTCTCGTTTATATTTTAAACTCTTCTTGGGACGTAACCTTTTCTTTCTTTCTTTCATTTATTTATTTGAGCAGAAACTTATTTAAAACATTTTACAGAAGAAAACAAAACAAGACTATTGTGCTCAAAAGGAGTAGGAAGAAGTTCAAAGAACTTATAATAAACCTACCCCTTATCTCTCATTCAAGTAACACAAAATATCACAAAGGATTTATCATTTACAGTCGTACAAAATAAATAAAGGATTTATCATTTACAGTTTTACAAAAATAAATACACCATATGGTATTTAATATGTATAGCAATTATATTGCAACATCACTTCATCTGACTGAAATCGACACATTTTTTACAAACTCAATGCATTGAACCTATGCATGTGTAAACGTTCGGTTTTAGTGAAACTTTTTTTTTTTTTTTTTCTTTTTTTCTCATCCCTCTCTACAATACCTCAATCCTCATATATGGGCAAACCCCATAACAACAACAAAAAAGCGCGAGTGTGTGCCTGTCTGTGAAAATAATAGTAATTATGATACTTCACTAGCATAATTTTTAAAGATAATGTCTTTACATGTTTTTTTAAAGTGTACTAGTGTTTTGCTCTGTTTTGTCTCTTTATTTAGGTCATTCCACAATGTTATTCCTGCTTGTGAGATACACATACTTTTAAGGGTGGTGTGAACACAATGTTTCCTCATCACAAATTCTCCTCTTAAATTATAAGTTCCTTCTCTACTGCTGAACAATTTCTGAGTGTTCCTAGGGAGAAGGTCACGACTTGCTTTGTATAATACAACAAGAGTTTTAAATTTAATTAAGTCTTCAATTTTCATTATACGAGATGCTAAGAACAGCTCATTTGTATGGTCCCTAAAACCAACGTTATGAACGATTCTTATGGCTTTTTTCTGAAGTTTTAAAAGTGGATCTAAATGAGTTTTATAAGTGTTACCCCAAACCTCCGCACAGTAGCTGATATATGGGAGAATTAAAGAACTATATATAATATGTAAGGCTCTATATTTTAGCAGATGTCTAGCTCTGTACATTACCGATATACTCTTTGCCATTTTTGATTGTATGCTTGTTATATGGGGTTTCCAGCTTACATTATGACCTAAAATCACACCCAGAAATTTACATTCGTGAACTCTCTCTATTTCCATATTGTTGATTTTAAGTTTTACTTCAGTATCTTTGATTCGTTTCCCAAAAATCATCATTTTTGTTTTCCTAATATTCATTGACAAGTTTGTTATTATCGAACCATTGTTTTAACTTGTTTATTTCTGTTGAGATTTCCGTCATAAGAAGCTGTAAATCCTTTCCTGAACACAGAATCGTTGTATCGTCAGCAAATAGTATGAATTTCAGTTTAGAAGAGGTATAACAGAGATCATTTATGTATAATAAAAACAACATAGGACCCAAAATCGATCCTTGTGGCACCCCGCAAGTAATATTCTGCATTTGAGACATGCATTCCTCCAGTTGAACATACTGTTTCCGGTCTGAGAGGTATGATTTGACCCAGTTCAGTGCAACTCCACGAATGCCATATTTTTCAATTTTTTGCAGTAGTATTTGATGGTTCATTGTGTCAAACGCTTTTTTAAGGTCTATAAATATTCCTACAGAGTATAGCTTTTGGTCAATACTGTTGGTTATATCCTCAAATACTTCTGTTAGTGCCAGGGCAGTTCCTCTATTTTTTCTAAAGCCGTACTGACTTTCATTGAGTAAATTATATTGTTCTATAAACCTATCAAGACGATTAGAGAAAAGTTTTTCAAGGATCTTAGAAAACTGAGGTAGAATCGATACAGGTCTGTAATTTGGCACCTCATGACTATCACCATTTTTAAATATAGGCACAACTTTGGCAATTTTCATTTGAATTGGGAATTTCCCAGTCTGGAGGATACAATATATCATGACAGGAAATAAATAATTACTTAAAAACAAACATAATATAAAATTAAAAAGGTAAACATAAATATAAACACAAATCATTGAATGCATAGAACATGTATAAGTAAAAGGCACAAAAGATGAGATCAATAAATAAGATGAAATGTTGGGCAGAAAAGTTCCAAAGCAGTTTCCCTCTGATTTAACACGGTCGGCACGGCAACAGTTTAACATGGTTTGCCTTCATCTATGTCACTTCCTGTCAGTTTCCAATAAGGAAGTGGAACTATAAATATCAGAAAAATGGCCAAACCAAAGAAATCTGGGTAGTTTTTTTTATATATTGCTGGGTTGCAGGTGACATCACAGCGTTCCAAAGGCCAATACTATTATATGAAGGAAAAATTATTTTGTTTTTAAGGAGATTTTTGGTCTTGTACAGAGAGATCATGGACCCAGTGACTGATATTAATGATAATTTTTGTAATTCATACTCTTTCTTTTGAGCTACGACTTGTGACAGTGTAATGTTGTTAATAGGAAAAACTGGGTCCTGCCCCCGCTGGGTCCGGTGACATCATCACATTCTAGAACCTGCGACCCAGCAATAGTTAATATTAAATATGATTGTGTTAACTGCTTTAGCAAAAATTGCGTCTAATGTTTCATAATCACTTTCAGTGTAACTATTTAGTTCTTTCTTTCGACCAAACTGGGATTTTTGTTGTTTATTTTTCCTCCCTATTTTATCTATTTTTTTATTACAAGTATGTAAAATGCAAAAGAAAATACAGAATAATACAAGACGAAATTGGGCCCCCTATGAGAGACCAACAGGCCCGTTTGGAACCATGAGGCCGTCCTTCCGTGGTCCCACCACCTGCAGGGGGCGCCATAGGGGACTGGTGCTATGTGATTTGGGCAGCTCCAACAGCTGCCCCCACGACCCGGCAACGGACAAGTGGAAGAAAATGGATGGATGGACAAGACAAACTATATTACATTATGATCGAATCCCAAATGTATCTATGAGCAATTCAAACTAAATCAGGAGTCACACAACGAGACGCTGCAGGACGACTTCTCATAAGTTACAAACTGTAACTTTCAGAGCAACGAAAGAATGGAATAAATTGCCAGTAATGATAATTAACACAAAACAAGTTTAAGAAACAGATAAAGATGCTTTGGGGAGGGTCGTATTTAAACTATGAAATAACATAATACATGTGAACGTTAGCGTCTGTGCACGTGCAGTATTGATGTTTATAATGACGGAATATTATGAATACTGTGATGTAACTATGTTCAGATATGAAACACAATGAACGGAAGGTGGACTTTGTTTCAACAAAGATATTTACAGTATATGTTTTGATCTTAAATTAAAAAAAGAAGGACCTCAGGAAGAGTAGCCCATAAACAATAATCGTACAACTACACGATTCCAAATATAGCGTACTTTATTTTAACCTCTTAACTCCCGCCTTAACCAAGTGCATTTTCTCCAGTTCAGCTTTCGCCAAATCTAAAAGGTCACAGCCTATAGGCCAGTGTAACGCCTCATTTGAAAGCTAAGACCTATAAAACTGAATCTTTTTCCTTGAGTTGTTATCAGTTTTTTTACATTTATTTTCATTGATTTTTTTTTTTTCACTTTTCTGTTAATCCTCGTTTTCGTCTCATTTATGACACTATTACTGTCTGCTGCTACTTTCTTTCAGGAAGCTTTTAGATTTGGGTAAAGTCAAACTGGAGAAAATGTGCTCGGTTCAGGCGCACAAACAGTGACTTTTATTTTATGTGGCCCACACTCGTTTCTAGCTCTCACAATCCCTCCTGCATGTCCAAATTGTTCCAACATTTTATTTTAATTTTATTTTTGAACAATTTCATGCCCATGTACAGCTCTGTTTTTTTTATTTGTATTAATTGTTATTTTACAGTACGTTGAGGAAAACGGGGATTTACAACTCGGGATAAAAACAATGGGGAAAACAGACTGTAAGAGTAATAATGGTGATAAATAATAATGATAATAATAATAAATTATGTGTCTTGTAGAATTGGGTTTCTGCATTTGTGAAGATAGAATTAGGATATTCTCCTTTTATTTCTTTTATTTACTCAAATCGTTCGTATTTCCGGGAGTGGGCGTGACTTCGGGTCACGTAAAGCCTGCGCGTGGCGTCACAGCAGTAGAACGGGGCAAGATGGCGGCGGAGGAGAGCAGGCTGAAGCATCGGACTCACCAAAACAGCGTCCTAAAGCACGGTAAGCGCGGATTTAACCCGCACGGGACACCGCGGGGGACGCGCGCGAGGCCCGGCGGGAATGTGTCACATTTGTGTCGCGCCACAAACGTCTGTCAGAGCGGCAAAGTTGCGCTCGAAACGCCCCGATGCTGCGCGAGCTCACGGTTCGCATCTGTCCTGCATCCCGTTAAAAAAAACCCCGCTACAAACAGGGCAGGTCCCTCCGCCGACACGGGACCGGTTTAAAAGCGAATTTAACCCCGGAACTCCGCCGCCCTCTGCGCCGCGCTGCTCGGTGTGGACGCGGGGGACCCTGCGGTGCCCGCGGTGTAAACACGGACATCTGGGACGCGTTCAGGAGAACGTGCCGTTTATAAGACTGTTTGTTTGTGCACGTTGTCACGTTGTTACTCGATTGTGTCTGAAATGTTCCGCGTCTTCTAGGCTTAAAAGTGTTCGTTTATTTCCTTCTGCAAGTGGAACTTCACAGCTTTGTTTCTATAATAGTTTCAGTAGAGTCTTGTCCTTGACCCTCTGGAGAACGTGTCCAGCTCTACCGTCCGAGCCCCTGACGAGCAACACATAGTTTATTAGAGCTGGATTATGTGTAGTATATTTTCCTCTATCGTGTTGGGAAGGCACGGTAGCGTGATATTGTTGATTGGCGTAAGTTCCGTTCGCTTTCAGTCAATGCACGACGTTAACTTGCGATTTTCGATCACTGTGCGATATCACGATAACGATAGTCGGGATATTTCACTAAACATTTTCGACACGATGTCTTTTCTACCCCCGTTTTCTCCACACGGAGATCTGTTCTTACCTGGGATGTAACGATATTGACGATATCGCGATATTGTCAATATGGCGATATCGCGGTAGTAAAAGTGCCTCGATATCGTCGTGGTCTTGTTACGATATTTAAACGGACAGTTATATTGGTGCGTTCCACTTATGTCGGAAGTCAGAAAATCCAACCAGGATAAAACGTCATCTCCGAGTTGTAGCGTTCCAGTCGTCCAGGTCGGAAACATCGGAGGTCGACACGTCCGTAAAAGTTCGAGCATCATAATCAGTTTACAGAGAAATTTCATTGCAATATTTATTTATTTTTTTTTTTTCCCAACTTTATTTTACATTTTTAAGGCACATAACAAATACAAAAGTGAAAATGCAATATTCAAAGAGACTATACCAAAATAGACATAAAAAAAAAAAAAAAAAACAAGCAAAAGAACAACATTGTATTCATCACAAAATAATGTATTATTTATCTGAAAAACAAAACAAAAACAAAAACAAACAAAAAAGCAGGTGCCAGCGGTTAAGGGATTGTAAGATGTTAGTTGCGTTGATACCAGCAAGCTGTTTAATCGGGTACAAAAGGGAAATTAATTCTTCTGAGAATCACAAATAAAGGGTTCCATGTTTTAGAAAATTTGTCAAGGGAGTCTCTCACAGTAAAGCGAATCTTTTCTAATTTAACAAAATACAGTACATCCCGTAGCCAATGAATATAAGATGGGGGTGTTGGACATTTCCATTTTCTTAGTATAGTCCGACGTGCCAGAAGGGTCATGAAAGCCAGTGATGATTTCTGAGAGGCTGAGAGAGATATTTGAGAAGGTGTAATACCGAATAAGGCAGTAAGTGGATTTGGGTGAACTGTTTTACCAACTACACCCGACATGATTTCAAAAACTTTAGCCCAATAATTTGACAGTTGCGGACAAAGCCAAAAGGTATGTATTACATTTGCAGTTGGATGTTGGCATCGGTCACATACCGGTGAAACATTTGGGTAGATTTTAGCTAAACGTGATTTGGTGTAATATATTCGGTGCAGAAATTTGCACTGGATAAGACTATGTTTAGCGCATATTGAAGATTTATGTACTAGCAATAAAATTTGTGACCAAAGCTCCTCTGATATGACCTCCCCCAAGTCTTCTTCCCAGCGGACTCGAATTTTATCAGTGGCTTGTGGACGAACTGAGGTAATCTGATTGTATGTAATAGAGATTGCACCTTTGAGAGAAGGGATAGGTTGCAAAAATATATCAAGGGATGAATTTCCTGGAGCATTCGGAAATGTTGGAAACATACTATGAACAAAACTTCGTACCTGCAAGTATCGAAAAAAATGATTGCGAGGTATACAAAATTTATCAACAATCTGTTGAAAAGAAGCAAATATATTATCAATGAACATGTCCCTGACTGATTTAATACCCATCCTCAACCATAAAATAAATGCTGTATCTATAAGGGAGGGTGGGAAAGTATGATTGGATGCAAGTGGGGCATACAAGGAGAAGGATTGCAAACCAAGGCATCGTCTGAACTGAAGCCAAATCTTCAATGATGATTTTACTATCTTGTTGCCTGTGTAAGCAGACACTGGGAATTGAATAGGAGAGTGAAGCAAGGCCAACAGTGAAGTTGGTTTAACAGAGTTTGCCTCCATAATGAGCCAGGCAGCAGAATTTGAAGCATCAAACTGAAGCCAGTATCTGAATATTCTAATATTACAAGACCAGTAATAAAATTTAAAGTTGGGAAGGGCCATGCCCCCAAGTTGTTTAGATTTTTGCAAATACTGTAAGCGTAAGCGAGGAACCTTCTTGTCCCATAGAAATTCACGAATAACAGTATCAAGTTTCTTGAAAAAAGACTGCGTCAAAAAGATTGGGATACATTGAAACAAGTATAAAAAACGGGGAAGTATATTCATTTTAACGCAATTGATACGTGCAACCAAAGAAAGCCCTAAGATTGACCAACGGTCTAAATCTTCTTTAATGCGCAACAATAAAGGGGAAAAGTTTGCAGCAAAGAGATCCTGAAATTTTGAAGTTGATTTAAGTGCTATTGCAAGAGGTTCAATCGCCAAAGCAAATAACAAAGGACTTAATGGGCAACCTTGCCGTGTAGAACGAGTGAGACAAAAATAGGTAGACTGTATGTTATTAGTTCTTATGGAGGCATGTGGGTCCGAATAGAGCAGCTGAATCCAGGAGAGGAAATTTTCGCCAAAACCAAATTTTCTAATTGTATAAAATAAATATTGCCACTCCACCCTATCAAAAGCCTTCTCGGCATCTAAAGAGATTAAGGCTTCCTGGGTGTTTTCAGAGGTGGAGTTGTAAATAACATTAAAGAGTCGTCTTATATTGGAAAAAGAGTGTCTATTTTGGACAAAGCCAGTTTGGTCTGTACTCACAACAGAGGGAAGAACGGATTCTAAACGTAATGCTAAAACCTTTGAAAGCAATTTAAAATCAACATTCAATAGACTTATAGGACGATAAGAAGAACAAAGTTGTGGGTCTTTGCCTTTTTTTGGAAGGACACTGATCAAAGCCTGATTTAGAGTCTGAGGCAAGTGGCCACATAATAAGGATTCATTGTAAACATCCAACAGCAATGAAGAAAGCTTATCCCAAAATGTTTTATAAAACTCACAAGGGTACCCGTCCGGACCAGGGCATTTACCCCCCTGAAGGGACTTGACAGCATGGGTAAGCTCCAATATTGTGAGAGGCTTCTCAAGGTTACTAGCGAGCACCTGGTCAATAGAAGGAACCTCTAAATCTGTAAAAAATGTATCAAAATCAGACACAGATGGAGCGCACTCTGAAGAATACAATAAAGAATAAAAGTTTTTAAAAGCTAAATTTATCTCAGCTGGATCAGACGTAACCCCATGTTCCAGTCGAATTATAGAAATTTGGCGTGATGCAGACAATTGTCGAATTTGATGTGCCAGCAATTTACCAGCTTTGTCCCCATGTTCGTAAAACTGGGCACCAGATTGTAGTAGTAACTCAGTTGTGCGTTGCGTCATTAATATATCAAACTCAGATTGTAATAAAAGGCGTTCCTTATACAAGTTTGGAGATGGAGAGGTTGCATATAGACTATCTAATTGAGAGATACGACATGTCAAATTAGATAGTTTCTCTTTTTTAAGTTTAGTTTCATACTTCGTATACGAAATTATTTCCCCTCTAATATAGGCCTTTAAAGTTTCCCACAACAGTGAAGCCGAAACTTCAGGGCCCCTATTATTAATTAAGAAAAGGTCTATTTGCTGTTCAATAAAGGAGACAAAGTTTTCATTTGATAAGAGGCGGGTATTTAAACGCCACGATGGCGGACTAGATTGGAACTGAAATGTAACATTCATTAAAACTGGAGCATGGTCAGATAAAACAATAGCCTCGTACTTGCAATCCGTCAGAGAAGATAAAAATCTATTGTCAAGTAAGAAAAAGTCAATACGTGTAAAAGTGTGGTGAACTGGAGAGAAAAAAGAATAAGCCTTTTGTTGGGGATATAAAAAACGCCAAGGGTCCGAAACAGCAAATTCCGTCATAAAGGAGTTGACAACTTTCGCCGTACGGGTCAAAGTTGCTGTTTTACTAGAGGATCGATCCAACTGAGGGTCCTGCCAACAGTTGAAATCCCCTCCCATTATCAAACGATAAGAGGACATATCTGGGATTCGTGCGAACACCTGTTTAAAAAAGCCCTCATCATCGAAATTGGGAGCATAGACATTAACCAAGGCTATGGGGATATTACGAATAGTACCAGTCACAATAAGATATCTGCCATTGGAATCAGAGATTGTTTGCAAATATACAAAGGGGACAGATTTACGTATCAAAATTGCCACCCCTCGAGACCTGCTGTTAAATGACGAATGATAAATATGACTTATCCAACTCTTTTTTAATTTCATATGATCTAAATTTTTCAGATGTGTCTCTTGCAGATAAATAATATGAGCCCCCAATTGTTGAATATGGTGTAGTACCTTACTGCGCTTTAAAGGATTGTTGAGTCCTTTGCAGTTAAAGCTAGTAAAGCGGAGTTCTTGTCCTACAACAGCTGTTGTTCGTGTGGCCGCCATTATGATATCCTAATCAATTTGAGAATACATTCTGTTGGACACCTGCAAAAAGGAAAACAAAAACAAACAAAACAAAACAAAAAACGCAACAACACACACATACACAAAATAGGAAAAAAAACAAAAAGTCGCAGAAGCATCTCCCCAAACTAGATGCGCGAAAACCCTCCCCCCACAAAAATACAAATAAGCCTTACTAAGGCAGGGAGAGCAGTCACTAAATAACATACTCTCCTACAGAATGTGGACTATACAGGAAATATTACCTGCACCACCAACTTCAGATAAATTGGAACACGTGTTTTGTGCATAATAAAGCAATATCAATATGAAGTTTTTTTTCCCAAACAAACAATTTATCCAATTCTCCAAATTTAGTGCATAAAACAAAACAAAATTAAATACAAAATAAGTAATACCTTTTGAGATATGTAAAAAAAATATATATATATATATATATAAAAAGGATGGAAACAAAACCAAAAATAGAACTGCAAAGACAAAAATTAATAACTTAAAATGTATCAAACATACACATAAGATATAATACACCGGCAATAATAAAGTAAAAAAAAAATGAAATCAATTAAAGTAAGTAAATTAGTAACATCAAATAAATTGTAACCACCACTGTCCATCCAGCAGGGCTGTAGATGAAGTTGCATCTACATTGCTTAATTTTTTTTGAAATAAATAAAAATACACACAAGTCAAAACGAATGAGCAATTAACAATGAATGTATGGCAACCTCAGAAAAAAACGCATACATTTTAAAAACAAATGAGCAATAATACTAACCAGGATTTAAATAAGAAGAAAGCATCCAAACCTCCTCATAATAACATCACGCAAAGGCGTTGTCCATCATATAACACAATATTGTGTTAAACAGGGTCTTGAGCAACCATGATCTTGAGGTTTTTCTTCACGAAGTCCATAGCAAGATCTGGATCTTCAAATGTATGGAGTTGTCCATTGGAAAGTGTAATCCGAAGAGATGCGGGGAAAAAGAGACCAAACTTCACCCCAGGGCAGGAGTGGAGTACCTTCTTAACAGCACTGAAAGCTGCGCGTTTCTTCGCCACCGCAGCCGTAAAGTCCGGAAAGATGAATACTCGCCTCCCATTGTAATTCAAGGAAGATAGCTCACGGGCTTTTCGAAGGATTTCATTTCGAACCTGAAACTGGTTGACACGGGCAATAAAGGGGCGCGGTGGGGCTCCATCTCCAGGCTTAGGCCGCAAAGTGCGGTGTGCTCGGTCAAGATCAGGTTTAGCATCCAAACGGAGCAAATTCTGTAGAAAGCCGGCCACAAATTCTGTCGGGCGGGGACCCTCGGAACCCTCCTGGACCCCTAGTATGCGAATGTTGTTTAATCTGGAGCGTCCTTCCAATTCGTCACTCTTTTTGGACAGAGACTCGACTTCTCCTCGAAGCTTGCTAACACAGGCCTGCAGGCTAGTTAGCCTCTCATCGTGGTCGTTGGCTACATCTTCTAGGTCCGTAATGGTGGACGCGAAGGATGTGATTTTGGTCTCCAGAGGTGCCAAAGCCCTCGTGACCTCCCTTTTAACAACATCTGCAACTGTAGTTTCAAAACTCCCGATAATGTCTCTGCGCATCTCCTCCATCATCTCTTTTATGCTAGCTAGCAATGGCCCACTAGCCTCCGGCATAGCGAGTGCCTCCTGCTCGGGCTTCGAGTTACTTCGAGTATTCATACCAGTCATTGAAAACGCCGACTCAGTGAAGTGATGGTCAATAAATGCACTACTTAGCAGATTTGTGTATCAGAACACAAAAAGTTGGTGCAGAAATGTTAAGAAAATGTCCCATTCCAGCGGAGCCACCGCAAAACACGTCCTACGCCATCAGTGCTCAGCAGCGCCCCCCCATTGCAATATTTATTATAATTGTTGTAAATAAGGTGATAATTTAGCACTAGTAGTTTCTTTCTTCTATTTTTACCGTTAATAAGACGCTAGCAAGAGAGCAGTAAAGCTGATCCGTTTTGCGTTGACATCCCCAAGTTTATTTGGGGAAACATCTGCCAGATAACGCGGTTTAATGAAGGGTTACATGCGTTACATGTCACGTCGGGCGCAGCAGTGCTCCTTCTCGGGTGAGCTGATTCTGTCCCCAGTTTCCGAGTCGGAATTACGGAGGTGATTCGCGTTCTAGTTGTAATTTCCAGCTCGGAGCTCGGAAATTCCGACTTCCGAGATCAAGTGGAACGTACCATAAGTCCAGCGGAAAAAAACTTTGTAAACTACATAGACCATGATCCTTTGCGCCGCGTCGTCATAACAAATGAGCTGTTGACACGACAAGTGAACATGGCGGGTATTGTACATGTTTGTGGATGTTTTCAACGGGCGTTTTTTATTTGCTACTACTTTTAGTGTTACGCTTTTTTACACATTTGAACCAGACTTGAGCTTTGTTTGCACGTGAAGGGAATTCCCTTTTGTTTGTGTTTACAGTTCTACTTGCTCAACGGTATATTGATGTTAAGGACTTGAGGTTTAAAAGCATTAAGGGATCAGCGTTTACATATGTTTTTATGCTGCATGAATATAACAATAAATGCCCTATGACTGGCAACAGCAGTTTAAATGTCAGTTTTTTATTATTATCATCATAAACTCAATACCGTGAGCTCAATATCGATATCGTACCGTGAGATTATGATATCGTTACATCCCTAGTTCTTACCTGGGCTTAGACGAGTTGATGCGTCCCTGTCTGGTCTTTACGCGTGCGCTCAGTCACGCACACACGTTTCCCTGGTTTAAATACTGTTACACAACATTAAACTTGTGGATTTTCTAAGCGGATAAAAAGGGGAACTATATTGTGAGGCGTAATGACACCAGAAGCACTTCGACGCCTGTGTGGTAAAGTCAAAGAGCTCCTCAGTTATTCTGCCTAACTTCACCCCTGTTTGGCCCCATAGAGGAGGAGAGGCTAAATGCTAACAACATCTGTGCTCTGTTTGCGTGACTGAGCGCACACGTAAAGACCAGACAGGTACGCATCAACTCGTCTAAGCTCAGGTAAGAACAGGTATATACACATTTATAAATTCAGTGCATTTTTTTAGCTTTGTCGATGAAGACTTTTGTAATATATTGCAGTTTCTTGCGATACGGATATTGCATCACCGGCGTTTTAAACCTAGAATAATTCGGGGGAGACGATTTGAAGAAAAACAATCGGGGGGAAAATTGCCTTTTGTCTGTTCAGGACACGTGTTTGAGCGACAAAGCGGTGTAAATGTAAATGCCGATGTTTGCAGATAGTTTGCAAACATATGGCTTCATCGTAGGGCTGGGCGACATGGCCTCAAATCTATATCACAGTATTAAAAAAAAAAATCACGATAACGATATATTTGACGATACGACAATGGACAAATTACTTCAAAATCCCAGCCTATTGGGAAGATTAATTCAGTGATATTTTATTCTTTTTTTTTTTAACGCCGTACTAACTTCCTCACAAATATGATCTACTCAAGCACTTCATTTCATTTGACTTTTTAAGCCCCTGTGTCCTACACCGTCAGTCCCAAGGCTGCTCTGATGGAGCTGGGCGTAACATACATTTATATTGTGTCCAACGATATAAAAAAATATATCATGATAACGATAAGGCCCACCCCTACTTCATCGTTGTTGAGAAATTCCCCCAAAATGTTTATAAACTGATTTTGGTCCAGCTCGACCCGCCCCAGTGTGGACCCCCTAACCCCTAAGGCCGAGAGGACGTAGAGCTGTTGATGTGACTCCAGCTCGTTCCTCTTCAGTCTCTCGCTTCTCTAACGCCGCCATGTGATATTACGTGTGGTTTTCCGTCGCTAAAGCCTCGGTTCTTAAAAGGGCCGAGCGTGTGAGTGCGGGCCTTATAAGACCACAGAGCTGAGGGGCAGTGATCCGAGAGGCTTCCCATGATCCTCTCTGCTCCACGCGCCTCCAGGAGAACACAGAATAACGACGTTTGTGCGAGTCAAGGAACTGTCCGCCGGGTACAAGAGGAACCGGGACAAACCGAGCGAATGTGACCCGACCAGGACTAAACCTGATTATGAGGCGCATCAGAACAACAGCGCGGGTTTAGAAGCACAAGGAGAGCTTCTAAAGTCTCTACATGAAGCTGCTTTGTTGGAATAGCATTAAATAGAAAATGGACAAATCACAGAAAAACAAATGTGAAAATCTGGATATTAAAGACCTGTTTATGGTTTATAAAGGATGAAACTGACGTAGATTTGGGTAAACAAATTTGGCATCTTCATTTTTTTATGATGAGTCTCTGGACAGACTTTCAAAGATGATTCATTATTTTACTGCATGAATAAATCGGCCTCTGTCCTTTTAATAAAACATCGGCCTTAGAAAAAAACATATTGGTCGACGTCTAGAGACTAGAAATGAAATGAATAGTTAATATTATAAAGTAATAGCCCGGCTAACTCCAGACTGCTGTGTGGCTCGAATCCTTTTGAACTTCACATTTCACTTCAGTCTGAGGACCACGGCCGAAATCCTCACATGGATTTGGACCAATCACAGAACGAGGATGGACGGCGAGACGAGGCCGCGCTATTCGACGGAAGCTTGTAGTTTGTTCAGCCATGTTTCCATCGAGCTTCAGACCTACATAGTTCAGCTCTAAAGTTTACAGCGGGTACGTCGTCTGATATGAATGTCTCCACCCCTTGGGCTCTATTTGAGTGATCTCCTGCGACTCTATACTCCATCCAGAGCTTTGAGGTCGGCTGACCAGCTCCTATTGAATGTTCCTAAAACTAGGAAAAAAACGAGAGGTGATGGAGCCTTCTCTGTGGCAGCGCCCCGACTATGGAATAGTCTTCCTTTGTCCATCAGGTCCTCTCAGTCTGTGGAACAGTTCAAATCCAGGCTGAAAACACCTCTTCTCCCTGGCCTTCAATACGAGCTAGTTGAGTGTATCTTGGCATGTTCTCTTTTACTTGTATTTTATTTCTATGTGACCTGCTATTACTGTGAAGCACTTTGGTCAACCGCAGTTGTTTTAAATGTGCTATACAAATAAATTTGAATTGAATTGAATTGATACGATGATACGATTGGCTTTGGCCACGTGCAGACGTACGAGAGACATTCAGCACAATAAACGGCTCTAGACTTAAACCACACCTCTCCTGCCACAATGGCCTGTCCTGCCGAACGCTCGTCCTTTCTGTTCAGAAGAGGAACCGTCTGGGCGTCGCTCGCGGCCAATCATTTCAGGATTTCACCCACATCGGTCCAATCACGCACCAAGAGCTGGAAGCCTCGACGACCTCGCACTCGTCCAAAACATTAAAGATGGCGCCGATGCACAGTTTTCTTCTGCTCTTTCGTCTGTTTTAAATCATTTGGAAAATATGAAATCCCTGAAACCGGAGCAAGAAACAGGGTTCGAAACGTTCCTTGTAAAAAAAGGTTTATGGAAAGACTTTCTGCCTCTTGTTACTGTAACGTATCTAGCTTTGCTCTGATTGGTTGATGCCGTCTGTCAATCACGCCCACCAGGAAATCGTTGAGCTCCCAGACTATAGGTCTTTGAAATGTCAATGAAAAGGCAGGTCGTCTGGCAGGACAGGAAACCACAACATTAGTGTCCCCAGACTAAATGTCACTTGTGATTTTACTCTGGTGTTGGCCAGGAATGTATCAAACAGTTAATCGATAACGTGACCAATTAATCGTCTAAAGCATTTGAACAAAATGTGCATCTTTGCTGTTTAGAAAAACGTCCTCAAGAGCGTCGTGTGTAAGTTCTCAGGAGTGCAGGAGTAAATGTGCAAGAGCGTCGTCTGTACTGGGCTTAACTCCAGCCAGATGGATCGACATGTTTTTCTGTTCAATTAAAAATGTATTTCTACAAACGCCCTTAAAACCAAATGGTCTGTGTAAATTATTTAATTTCCTTCATCCAGGTCATGTAAATGCTTTAAAAAATATATATTATGAACTGAACTTCTAGTTTTGATTCGATGTATCAAACTGTCATCAGTTTGGTCTTGGAGACTGAGCACTGGTTTTATCCTGAGCTGTAGGTATTTAAAAAAGAAAACAAAATAATGCATAAACAACTTCGGTCGACCAGCGTCCGCCTCAATAACGTTTCAATGCAATGAGACTAAATAATGATCTAAATAAAAGGTGAGCGACGGGTCAAACACCTTTGTCCTGTATCTTCACCTGTGACCTTTGACCCTCCTGTTTCCTCCAGGGGAGCGCAGCCCGTCCCCCGCGGACATGCTGGAGGACTCGGACCTGGAGGGCGGCTGTCCCGTGCAGCTGGTGGTGGCGGAGGAGGACGAGCACTCCTTCTCTCTCCAGGAGGAGGCGCTGGAGAGGCTGCTGCTGCGGGAGCCGGTGCAGGACATGAGCGTGGTGGTGGTGTCTGTGGCCGGAGCGTTCCGGAAGGGCAAGTCCTTTCTGCTCGACTTCATGCTGCGCTACATGTACAGCCAGAAACAGGTGAGGCCCCAGGACTGATCCCTGTGGTTCACCCACGTTTATTTATTTAGGTCCATTCGATATTTATAATGTAGGTGAGCAGGAGACTCGGCAGTTCAGGAAACCCTCATGTTAGTTCAAGGACCATGACGTTTAGTTTATGCTCAGATTTTAGACCAATGGCCGCTGCCTGCTCTGCTTTGTGACGACGACACTGGAGGCCGCCATTGCTCCACCTTTGCTGTAGTACCTCCATATGACCGCTATTCCCCCATTGGAATGCATTGGACTTTAGACACAACTTTAATGCCGGTGCCTAATGGTTTAGAAGTGGCTAGAGCTAGATATTCCTCCTGTGATTACGCTGGGTTAAAAACAATCTGGGGCACCGGGCTGGTTATCGTAGTATCCATTTTAGAAATCTTGCATAATTAATGAGGGCCTGACTTTGATTGACAGGCCGTTTACGTCGCTGCCTGGCCATGGGCGCGATTACAACAGAAATACACGCCCATTACACGCCCCGCGAGGGCCGAGCAGGGCGGGGTCTACAGTCAAGATCCCGCCCTTATGCCCTTTTTAGGAACATGAGAGGAGGAGTCTGTAAATCCACCATGATTTCCCCCCTCGTGGTCATTGTGGTAAACGGGGAGGAGTGAGGAGGAGGAGTCTATTCTTTATACAGTCTCTGGTCGAGACGCTGCAGGTGATTTAATCCATGTCAATGTTCAGGTTTTTAGCTCATTTTCTCCCTGAACGTCAGAAAGAAACTAAAGGAACTGCTGCTCGACTTGCAGCTGTTTTCCAGGAAGAGACTCCAACATGTCTGTGGCTCCCTGGTCTTTCCCACTCATTCATTCACAAATACTGACATGTTCGGTATCCACGTGGATCCACATATGGAAATGCTACACGGGCACATGTGGAGACGGAGACTAAACTGTGGGGCCGTTTTCATTCCACTCTCTAACAACATCTGCACTTCAGTCGCTCCATAAGACTCGCACTTTACAGACTCTAGTGTTGTGACGTCATTTATAAATGTAATGTAATGATGACGAGCTAAAAACAGCTCTTTGATAAAACATGACGTGATGAAAATGGGAGAAAGGCGTCTCTCAGGGGTAACCAGAGCTCGTGGGCGGAGAAGGAGACCACACGGAGCCGTCAGGTCACATGACTCAGACTAGGGTTGGGCGAGGTCCCCTTAACGGGCGATGTTTACAGTGAATCATCGCTATAAGCCGTTTTTAAAGACATTTACATGTAGCCTATATAAAGGCTGCATTTATGTTGGGGAAATGTGATATTGCAGGATCTAAACTAGACCGGAGTCATGGAACACCAATTTTGCCACAGAAATGTGTATAAACTCAGAGCGTCCTCTGCTCCTCACACTAATGCAAATTTTCAATACTGACAGAAATTAATGTGTTGAAATATTAATGTAGTGGCTATTTGTCCATAAACTTAAACAAAGCAAATAATACTAAACTTCCCAAATGGCCACTGAGGCTACGTCATGGTTAGGCTTTACGCAGGTTAGAGGAACCAAAATCAAGTAACCTGGAAAGCTCACAGACATTTTTCTGCTGCCTCTCTTACGCTGGTAAAAAAAACACATGTCCTCGCAGCCTGAGGTCCCTCCCACCTTGACCTATTTATGCAAATGAACATAACACCATGTGACCAATAAACAATGTAAATGCAAAATAAAACTAACTTTAGCAAGAAAGGAAATAAATTAGGCTATAACATAACTTGAGCCTAAAATAAACAAAGTGCAAAATAGCTCCAACAATTAATACTTGTTATAATGAAACGGACTAAACTGTGAGTAAAACTGAAAACATTTTCGTACAAAAGACTCAAACTGGGAGTGAGCCAAAAACCTGCCTGTATTTATTGAGCTTTGAACCCAAAAAACAAGGAGATGTTTTACAGTTTTGATTAAAAACTCTGAACCAGATGCAAAATCCGTCTGAGCAGATCTTTAATGTTCATGTCCCTGATCTACAAGTGTCAAACTCGCATCTGAACATTTAAGCGTCTCGTCCAGGCTGCTGTTTAAATGAGACCCTGTTCTCAGAGGACGGCGGGGCATCTGACATAAAGGCCCCCCCTGTGTGTTAAAGCTAAAGGGGCAGCGTTAGCTACGGCGAGCGCTGAGGGTCAAACCGTGGACTGTGGCTTAAAGAGGATTTCAAACACAAAGAGCTCCTGTGCCGGGGCCTCGCTGCGATCGGCCATATCTGGGGGTCAAAGGTCACACTGCAACAAACCGCAGCGAGGGCAGAGCTGACGTTCTGAAGCCGAATACTGCCAGAAATAAACTAAAAAGACGATCTGGAGCTTGATCGACGCTGGAGGAAGTTTCCAAAGTAAATGATTAAAAGACGTTCAGCCTTAAATGTGATTCATACTGACATGAAGTCCATATTTATTGTTAAAAAATTCTTCAACTACTTTTACTGCATAAGTTTGAAACACAAAACATTTAAACTGGATGTTTCTGCACACAGTTGCCCGACGTTTCGAGAATCCTCCAATTCTCTTCAAAGTCCCGTCAGATGTTGGACTGGGTCACACGGTCCAAGTGCACAGGTGTTAAAGATCACACCGTCTCCGGGCCAAACTCTGGGGCCAAACATGTGGTTTTCTTCTATGAAACAAAGGCACGAAGCAAAAAAACTGCTTCTCCCTCGTGTGCGCTGCGATGAAGCCTTAGATGAAGGTTTCATTGTCCTGTCAGTCGTGAAATATTTCAATATGGATTTTTTTTCTTTTATCGCAAGAGGCCAAAGTCCATTGGCTTAAAGGGACATGTCAGGACACAGGGCCTCATCTCCTAGTTATCCAGAGTGTTGTTGATTTCTGGAGATTATTATTTTTTATTCATGCAGTTCTTATATTTGAAGAGCTTAGTGGCGCTAGGCTAATGCTAGGCTAGTGCATGTCTATGGTAACCGCTAGCCTGCATTAAAAACAGTCTGACCCGCACAACGATATAAATGTCTGTCGACTGAATCATTTTAACCTTTTTGCATTTAAAATAACTTGTGTAACTTATATTTGAGCAGCATCTATTTCGTGGTTGTAAGCTACGCAGCGGCGGAGGGATCTGCGAGAAAATAGTCCCTCAAAAAATACGATAATTCATGTGATGCAAGGTCAGTTTTATTTCTAAAATTATTCTATCGACAGACATTTTATATCGTTAGTCTGGTGATTTGCCTCAGGTGCCCTGTGGAGCGGGTCAGACTGTTTTTAATGCAGGCTACTAGTTACCATAGACATGCACTAGCCTTGCATTAGCCTAGCACCACTAGACTCTTCAAATATCAGGACTGCATGAATTTAAGACAAAAAATATCTCCAGACATCAACAACACTCTGGATAACTAGGAAAGGAGGCGCTACGTCCAAAATCCTTAAATATCCCTTTAACACGGGACAGGAAGTGAAGATCAACAGCCCCCGAGTCCAAAAATGTCCAAAGCTTGCTTTTCTTTTTGCGTTTGTGTCCCTTTTTAAAGGACGTTACAGAAGCAAAAGTAACCTCGTGGAGATGCTTAACTTGGATGTTTTGTTTGTGTTTTTGTTGCAGGGCGGGGGGTCGTGGCTGGGGGGCGCTGACGAGCCTCTGACGGGCTTCACGTGGCGCGGCGGCTGCGAGCGCGAGACCACGGGGATCCTGGCCTGGAGCGAAGTGTTCGTGGTGGACAAACCCGACGGGTCACAGGTCTGAGCGATCGCGGGTTTATCACTTTAAGACTTCTTTAAAACTACTTTAAAACTACTTTAAAACTTCTTTAAAACTACTTATAGAAAAACTCCAGCTGCAGGACCCGAGACATATGATCATAAACTGTCATTTGTGGCTTTTTTTACAGATTAAATTTTAGACACATTTAGCAGATTTTGATTCATGGCTTGTTTTGCTGTTTTGGGGATTTAGCTGTAGAGACGATCAGAACATTTTTCATGATATTTGTAGCATCATCATTATTCTCGGTTAAAGCTGTTAAAGCCACATCCTATGGCTCGTTTGAAATCATCCCCTTTTAACATGTTTGTACTTTTTAACTGTGTTTTTAAACCCGTCCAGAAACAAGTGCTGCCACTTAGCTTCTGCTATAGCACAATGATGTCATACACAACGACCTTTCACTCTAACACTGCATTTGATCTTTTTAATATTTTTCTAATAAAAAGGATTGTTGTTCCATCAGTGTGTGAGACGCTGAGTCCCAGACACACCAAGCTTTGTATCGTTTATTTTCCAATAGTGGAACGATGATTTGAAAACATTTGCGTGAGCCGTTGTATTGATTTTGAACATTTTAGTTTAGTTTATTATTCTGCTCTAAAGGAGTGGGCCGAAGCAAAAGGCTTATAAGCTCCACCCCCAAAATTAAATTTACATTTCCCTTTAACAATCAAAGCACAAAACAACAACAGCAGCTGTTTCATTTCTTGTACAATGTCTAGTACAGAACGAGTAACAAATGATCATTAATATATTTTACAAATTGTTACATTAGTAAATTACTAAAATCACTAGTGTAACATTAAGTCACTATTGTAATGTTATAAAGGCAGTTACTATGCAGCAGTTTATATTATACTCCGTGATCCTGCTACTTCCCAGTTGTCATTACCTCCGTATAATATCCATTTGTACAATTTCCTTTTTTTATTTTTTTATTTTTTCATGTATAATGTATTATGAAAGCGCTATAGTGTAATGCATTAAAAAGCATTAATACTTATTATACTCCGAGATCTTACTACTTCCCAGCCGTCATTACCATCCTCAGTCTAATTTTAATTTTGAATTTAATTAATTTATTATTATGTATTAATTAATTTATTTACTTGAGTTATGTGTGAAGTATGATGTAGCCCTGCACAGTGTGGTGCATTAAAAAGCCAGAGTGTAGAACGGGCAGTAACTCCCCATCAACAAACCCCCACACAGCTGCCCTAACAGCTGATTAAAAAAAACATCAAAATAAATATCGGCAAATATCGGATATCGGCAGAACATTTTCATATCGGACCATCCCGCTCCTAAATCACACATGAGGTGTGCTTTACGTGCTTGTATGTTTTGCTTTACGTGCTTGTGTGTTTTGCTTTACGTGCTTGTGTGTTTTGCTTTACGTGCTTGTATGTTTTGCTTTACGTGCTTGTGTGTTTTGCTTTACGTGCTTGTATGTTTTGCTTTACGTGCTTGTATGTTTTGCTTTACGTGCTTGTATGTTTTGCTTTACGTGCTTGTATGTTTTGCTTTACGTGCTTGTATGTTTTGCTTTATGTGCTTGTATGTTTTGCTTTACGTGCTTGTATGTTTTGCTTTATGTGCTTGTATGTTTTCAGTGACGTGCTTGTATGTTTTGCTTTACGTGCTTGTATGTTTTGCTTTACGTGCTTGTGTGTTTTGCTTTACGTGCTTGTGTGTTTTGCTTTACGTGCTTGTGTGTTTTGCTTTACGTGCTTGTATGTTTTGCTTTACGTGCTTGTATGTTTTGCTTTACGTGCTTGTATGTTTTGCTTTACGTGCTTGTATGTTTTGCTTTACGTGCTTGTATGTTTTGCTTTACGTGCTTGTATGTTTTGCTTTACGTGCTTGTATGTTTTGCTTTACGTGCTTGTGTGTTTTGCTTTACGTGCTTGTGTGTTTTGCTTTACGTGCTTGTATGTTTTGCTTTATGCGCTTGTATGTTTTGCTTTACGTGCTTGTATGTTTTGCTTTACGTGCTTGTATGTTTTGCTTTATGCGCTTGTATGTTTTGCTTTACGTGCTTGTGTGTTTTGCTTTACGTGCTTGTGTGTTTTGCTTTACGTGCTTGTATGTTTTGCTTTACGTGCTTGTATGTTTTCAGTGACGTGTGCCTTTAAGAGAGACTGACCCGTTCTCGTCCGGCCCGTCAGTAGGAACTGTCTCAGAGCTCAGGTTTCATCATAATAATAATAATAATGCCTTACACTTATATTGCGCTTTACAAGCCTGTATTACCAAGTTTCTCAAAGCGCTACACTGTCGTCATTATTCATTCACTCCATACTTGGTGGTGAGCTGCTGTTGCAGCCACAGCTGCCCTGGGGCAGCCAGTCTGCGCCATCGGCCCACCACCTGCCACTCACTCATACACCAGGGTACGCAGACACTGGAGGCAAGGAGGGTGAAGTGTCTTGCCCAAGGACACAACGACAATGTGCACCTTCAGGAGGCGGGATTCGAACCCCCGACCTTCCGATCATCAGACGACCCGCTCTACCATCTGCTCCACCGTCACCGTCATGGACAGTAACTTTATGAATGGACTTCCTGTCCGTCCGGGCGCCGCGAGGAAATGGATCATCTCCTTTGACTGGATCTGATGATGATCTCGCGTGTGTTGCAGGTTGCAGTTCTCCTGATGGACACACAGGGGGCGTTCGACAGCCAGTCCACCATTAAAGACTGTGCCACGCTGTTCGCCCTGAGCACCATGACCAGCTCCGTCATGGTGGGTCTCCTCCTCACGGACCCCCCCCCCCCCCCCGAGGAGGAAGTGACTTAACCATCTGTGTGTTTCAGGTCTACAACCTGTCGCAGAACGTTCAGGAGGACGACCTGCAGCACCTACAGGTCAGAGGGTCTAATGGTCATGGAGGCGCTGCTCGTATAAACCTCGCCCTCGCCTGAAACATCACGAGACAAACCGTCAGCGTGACCTCGTGTCTGTACTTTGTTCCACCATAAACGGGAGAAGACGAGCTCGTTCTGTTCATTTATGATCGAACAGTTACTGCAATACTCAAGCTCTATGGAGTTCAGGATCATGAGGTCATACTTTATCATGGGATTTGCAGCATTAATAAACTAATAAAGTTATTCACATTCAAACTAGGGCCGGGACTCTATTTAGAAATATTAATCTAATTAATTGGAGGCTTTGTAATTAATTAATCGAAATTAATCGCATATAAATATTTGACCTGAGAACAGTGAGAAGTAAGTTTTTAGTAAACCGTTGAGTAATGACTGAACACATGAGCTTAAGCAACAAAATATTGTTTATTTTTGTTCAACCAAGTCCAACAGACCAGTGCAATAGTTAATTGTGCGTCTGCAGGAAAAAAGGAAACTGAAGTGTGGAAAGGAAAGTGTGATTAATTTCGATTAATATTTTTAATCGCACTAAACCTCATGTAACTAATTAATTGCAATTAATCCAAAAAAGTCCCAGCTCTAATTAAAACACTTGGATTAGATGGATTTACCAGCAGTTGTTCTACGGCTTTTTTCTCCACTTCTCATACAGTTTTAGCTCCTGTTGGTCTGTGGAACATGTTTGACACAATAATGAGGTTCTTCTGAGTCCAAACTGTTGAGAGTTCCACTGATGAACACAGCGATAAACTCTGCAAAAAACACATCTTTATCTGAATCTCGGGCTGAAATAACGACAGGTAAAAACTGATTTACACCTAATTTAAACGATGTTAATTTTCTCCAGGAAAAATTCAGATTCAGGGCTCCCTCGTTTCTCGTGGGGCTCACGTTCTAAAAATAACCCGCTATAGACGAACTCCGTGAAGTAGCCGGCTTTACTTTTTACATTCTATATGTTTTAACTAGGAGACAATCGTAGCAGTTTGAGCTTCAGACGGCGAGTGTTGAGCTGAGGCGAGCTCCACATGCTCACGGTGTTTGTCTCCATTGAAAAGTGCAGAGAAAGTAAAACGCGGAGTCGGACTCGCTCCGGCCCGGCCTGTGCTGCTGTGACTCTGAGACGGCCAATCAGGACGCAGAACACAATGAGCGTATGGCGTTCAAAATTGCACAGCTCCACCTCCTACAGACTTTTCACAGGGATTTTACACATCTGATTCCTAATGGATTTATTGAGCTTTAATGAATTAGATTTTTACTGATATTTTTTTTTTTTTTTTTATGTATTTATTTATTTTACTAATAAGTTTATTCAAAAACTAAACGAGCTCCAAAATCAAAAGCTGAGCAAATCTTTGTACACTGCAAAAAGAAATCTTACGTAATTTTATTGAAATAAGTGCTTTTGTCCTCGAGTCTAATTTCAAGAAGTCTGTCCACGGGGCAAGAGATTTACGCTACAGTTTCATTTAAAGTAAATTAAGATTTATTTTTTATCTAGTTTTGAGCGCAGTGATTCATTTTCTCTTAATTTAGGTGTAAATATCTCGCCCAGTGGACTGATTTCTTGAACTCAGACTCTCAAATCGAGGACAAATGTCATGTACCTGCAGCGTCTCGCCTTCAAATGTGAAACACCGGCTTCGACATCCAGTTCGAATATCGTTCAAAAACTTAAAATGTGAAACTAATATATGCTCGACTCAGAGTTTCACCTGTAAGTATTTCCCCTCAGCTCCTCCACTTGTTATCCTGTTTATAGCCCATGTCTACGTACGACACGAACATGGCGGATCTCCATGGTAACGGTGTTTTGTTTGGGTGCAGCTCTTCACGGAGTACGGGCGTCTGGCCATGGAGGAGGTCTGCGAGAAACCCTTCCAGGTAAAACCCCGTCTGTGCTCGCGGCGAGTTTCACATGAAGACGTGACTGAACCCATGATGTGTCTCAGAGTCTGATGTTCCTGATCCGGGACTGGAGTTACCCGTACGAGCACCCCTACGGCCTGGAGGGCGGGCGCCGCTTCCTGGAGAAACGCATGCAGGTCTGAGACACAGAAGAAGAACCAATGAGTACAAACAAACTAAAACAAAACACATTTAAAAAGTCTTTACAAACTCTATAAACGATCTGTATATTATTGGCATATTTATTTTGTGGTGACGGACTCGTGTTCTTAATCAAATAAAGTTTCCAAATTCTAGGCACGTAGGTCAGTGGTTCCCAATTGCTGGGTTTCAGGTCACGTCACAGCGTTAAAGGCCTGTAATATTATATAGAGGAATATTTTGTTTTTAAGGAAATGTTTGGTCTTGTGCAGAGAGATCATGGACCCAGTGACTGATATTAATGATCCTTTTTGTAATTCATATTTTTCTTTTTAAACGTGTGAAAGTGTAATGCTGCTAATGAGGAAAAACTGGCTCCTCCCCCACTGGGTCCTGTGACATCATCACGTTCTTGAACCTGAAACCCAGCGATATGGGGTTCAGGGGGGCACTAAAGTCAGAGTCACAAGATGACTTTGAGTAGGGATGCTCCGATACTGGAAAACATACGATATCGGGTATCGGCTACACATTTCCGATACTGACCCGATACTTGGCTCTCAACACCTTCAAAACTTTCCCCGCCTAAACCTCGGTGAATATGGAGCTGTGTCATTTAGAAGCTCAGAACCTGGAGTTGGTTTTAACGTCTGCACATGTGTTTTTGATCGCTGCGCAAAATGCTGCAGTTAGCATCAGTATGCTAAAGCTAGCGGGCGCATGCTAATGCTAACGGCAACTAATCCAGGCTGGGACAGAAACTATGGTACAAATACCTAAAGTAGCCTAATAACCTCTTAACCGAGCGCATCTTCTCCAGTTCGGTTTTACCCAAATCTAAAAGCTTGTGGACTTCATGTAGGCCTGAAGGAAACCCACACAGGAAGTAAGACGAGCAAAGATATTACCTCCAGTGATTCATCGGTGTTTGGAGAAAATGCTGCTCATGGACACATAGGCTTATGGACCGGAACTTACAGCCTATAGGCCCGAGTAACGCCGCATTTGAAAGCTAAGACCTACAAAACTGATTGTGAAGTTTTTGTCGCTTTTTTGTATTTTTTTTTTGGGTCTAGTTTTCAAAAGGATTTTCTTGTGTCTCTTTTTTTGTCGTGTTTATTTTTCATATTTTGTTTTTCTTGATGCTTTTTCTCATGTTTTTATTTCTCGTTTGTTTTTTTCCCACTTTTGTTACTTTTCATCCTCGTTTTCGTTGCTATTTTGACACTTTTTTTTCAAGATGCTTTCAGATTTGGCAAGTTTATTTGTAGAGCACAATTCATACACGAGGCAATTCAAAGTGCTTCACAGTTGCATAAAATTACAAGAAAACAGATCAAATCATTAAAACATCAACATAAACATTAATCAATTCCAGTAAAAGGCCAGAGTGCAGATAAAATACTTTCAGTTTTCATCTGCTCGGGTAAAAAGAGCTGTTTTCAGCCTGGATTTGAACATTGTCAGAGTTGAGGCCTGTCTCACATCCTCATGAAGACTGTTCCAGATTTGAGCTTTAGCCTCAGCGTGTTTAGTCCTGACTCTGGGAACCACCAGGAGACCCCTCCCTGAAGTTCTCAGGGCCCGAGATGGTTCACACGGTTTTGGGTAAAGCCAAACTGTAGAAAATGTGCCCGGTTGAGGTGGGGGTTAAGAGGTTAAGACCTGATCTCAGATATCTATATAGTTGTTAAAAACCCAGTCATCCTTGTTTTCCATTATTTTATTAATAAATATAATTGATCTGTAACATCATGACGAGACTTTATTGATCTCATGATGATGGTGGTGGTGATGATGATGATGATGATGGGTGTGTCCAGGTGAAGCAGAACCAGCACGAGGAGCTGCAGAACGTCCGCAGACACATCCACTCCTGTTTCTCCAACATCAGCTGCTTCCTGCTGCCGCACCCCGGGCTCCGCGTGGCCACGAACCCGCACTTCGACGGGCGCCTCAGGGGTAACGGCGTGAACGCTTTAATACATGACCTTTACAGGAGCTTCATCTGAGCAGGCTCTCCTCAGGCTCTGACTGTAGCTCCTCTCCGTCTGCAGACATCGACGAGGACTTCCAGGCGCGGCTGGTGGAGCTGGTTCCTCTGCTGTTGTCTCCGGAGAACCTGGTGGTGAAGGAGATCGGGGGGCAGAAGGTCACCTGCCGAGACCTGCTGCACTACTTCAAGGTCAGGCCCTTCTCCCTGGAGTCTGTGGCTGCCGTTCGTCTCAGGTGGGGGGTTTAGGATAAAATACAGGAGCTTCTCACTGACCTGAGGAGCGTCAGGCCATCATGGCGTCAG
Organism: Proterorhinus semilunaris; assembly: GCA_021464625.1. Taxonomy (NCBI): domain Eukaryota; kingdom Metazoa; phylum Chordata; class Actinopteri; order Gobiiformes; family Gobiidae; genus Proterorhinus; species Proterorhinus semilunaris. The sequence goes on from CM038349.1 coordinate 3,435,036, forward strand.
GTCAAAGCGTCTCCTCACGTTGGTTTGACATAAACAGCTGTCAGCTCTCTCTCCTCTTCCTCCCCTCTCTCTCCCAGGGCCAGATGTTTCCCATCTGTCCATGAGCAGCACGTTCTCCAAACACCGGTGACTCACTGGGTTAATGTCTGTCTTCTACTTCCTGTGTGTTTCCTTCAGGCCTACATGAAGATCTACCAGGGCGAGGAGCTGCCACACCCCAAGTCCATGCTGCAGGTCAGACCTTCCTCCTCAGCGTCGGTACATGTGCATAGCGTGTGAGTAACGAGGTCATGTGTGTTCCAGGCCACGGCTGAGGCCAATAACCTGGCAGCCGTCGCCGGAGCCAAAGACACGTACACCCGGAGCATGGAGCAGGTCAGAGCCACCACAGGGACACAAGGGTTTAGAGTCCAACCATCAGACCAGGAGACAATCATCAGATCAGGAGACAATCATCAGATCAGGAGACAATCATCAGAGACACAGCAGGAGGACGGGAGGAAGAAATATTTATATCTGTTAGCTGTATCGGTGAAAGGAGCTCACCACCAGCTTCGGTTTGATAAATAACATGGTATTTCTTCAGGGCGGGGCCGTGATCTTCAGGGGGAAACAGGAAGTGCTGCTTCGCCTCATTAGAGCAAACAGGAAGTGCTGCCCTTAATGTGTTTAAGTCCTGAACACGTCGGTTACTGAGCGAGAGAAACATCCTCCACACTCTGCCCACACGTCCACTGAGGTTTCCCTGGTCTAGTTTCTGTATTTATTTCTGTCGCTCCAAACCCATCCCCATGACAGTTGGGCTGGGGGGGGGGAATCGATTCGATTTAAAAATCGAGTTGGTCAAATCGATTCATATTTAAAAAAAAAATCAGAACATTTTTTAGAATGCATTTATTTGTTATTAGTTTTCTCTCTGAAGGTCCTGCTGTAGAAATGTGCCCAGAAGAGCCGAGCTCAGGAGAGTTAGCTTTATCTGCCTGAAGTCAGACCTGGAGCTCAGCAGGACCTGGATGGAAACACCAGGAAGCCTGAGTGAATGTGGTGGTCGGAGCGGCCGAGGGCGCAGACTGGTGGCCTCACGTCCCTCAGTCTACCCCAGGGCAGCTGTGACAGTGTAGCGCTTTGAGAAACTTGGTAACACAGACTTGTAAAGTGCAAGACTCTTCAGTTAAACCGCATCTTTGTTCCCTCAGGTCTGCGGCGGCGAGCGTCCGTACCTCTGCCCGGCGGAGCTGCAGCGCCATCACGCGGAGCTGCGTGACCTCAGCCTGCGTCACTTCCGCTCGGTGAAGAAAATGGGCGGGGCCGAGTTCTGCCGCCGCTACCAGACGCAGCTGGAGGCGGAGCTTGACGACATGTTCTCGTCTTTCTCCAAACACAACGAGGGCAAGAACCTGTTCCACGCGGCGCGCACGCCCGCCACGCTCTTCGTGCTCATGGCCGTCATGTACGCCGTCTCCATGGTGACGGGCTTCGTGGGCGTGTCGTCGGTGGCGGCGCTGTGTAACCTGCTGATGGGCGCCGCCCTGCTGGCCCTGTGCGTGTGGGCGTACGCCAAGTACTCCGGAGAGCTCAGGGAAGTGGGCGTGGCCATCGACCGAGGGGCGGACTTCCTGTGGGAGCAGGTGAGGCTCCTAAAGTCACATGGTGCACACGTTTCCATGGAAACATGAGTGTTTACTCTCAGTCACACGGCGCCTTTACGTTCCATCACAGTGGCGTCTGATCAGCCTCAAACATCACAGTGTGAATGATCCAGATGTTTTCAGCTGTGAGACCTTCACACCTGAGTAGATTTGGCTTTAGAGACAGATGAACGTGTAAAAGTGTCTCTGAGCGTCTAACGTTAATGATAAAGAAACAAATGATATAAACGCCATGAAAGGGACAAAATGTACGTTAGTATGGCTCCTGAACGATGGACAACATTTCATATCTCGATATTTATGCCAGATCTTTATCGATATAATTATGGGTTAGGTGAAAACTAAGCTTTTTCAGAAAAATAAAATCAAACAAAACAGTGCAGTTTTATATTGATTTTATTATTTTGAACGTTCATATCTCGATATATCGTCCAGCCCTACCGGCGACACTACTCGTTTATTTGCAGGTCTGGTCCTGGATTCAATGGGACATAAACTGTTTTTACAGCTCGGAGCTAAAGGCGTTTTATGGGTGTTTCTGACTGACTGTCACATGGTCAGTCCAGTCGTAAAAACCTTCTGAAGCATCTGAGGCCACTGTGGAGTTTGTATGAGATGTTTCAGCGACTCAGCCTTTACCCATTTAAACCTTTGTTTTTATGTAAAGCGTTGCATAATGAACCTTGTTTCTTCTCGACTATGGCTGAAACTACAATCCCTGTGTGGAGGAACTTAGCCCGTGTTTGCAGGAGGCTCTTTGTGCAGCAGAACTTGCTCAGGGTTAGTGTTTAACTGAGGGGATGAACGATATCACTGAAGACCTTCTAAAGCAACAGGAACTAAAGGTCCCAGTTCAGATCTGTTTGAAAGGTTCTTAACCGTGTAAATGCTGACTGTGACCTTCTGCCTTTGAACGCTCCAGAGGACCCCGGGAAAGGTGAGCGCCTCTAAACGTCTTCATCACTAAACACACGTGACCTTTCTGTTCTTTTACTCTGTCGTTGTGTCTTCCATCCGTGTGTGATCGTGCACGTCGCCTCTGCCAGTCACTGTGGACATCCAGCATGGCCACACGGGTCAAACCCTCCACAGAACCCTCCACAGCGACCTCTAGTGGCGACATGTCAGTACAGCCACAGGGAGTCAGGGGTCAAAATAAAACCACTCTTTTGATATGAATCGTTCAACGTTCATCAAACTGTGAAAGGGCGCCCCCCGCAGGCTCACTGTAGCTCGTTCATGTTGCAGTAAAGCTGGGTTTATATCTAGAATAGGGCAAAAATAAAAAGGACGATGGTTGTTATGACAAAGACATAATAAGTAAAAAAAAGGTTCAAGGGAAATTCCTTCTTAGTCCAGTCTTGATTTACGGTCGGTGTAAATCTGTTAATGAGCAGACGAGTGAAGAGTTTTGAAACGACGAGGCTTCATGTTCAGCCCAAGTCATGTGTTTGTGTTTTTGAAACTCGTTGCCTTTATCAATAAAAACTTTAGGTATTTACTGGTGTCAAAGTGTCGAAAGCAGGAACCGAAAAACAGATCATCTTCAGATCCACGTTTTGATGCTTTTGGTCCAAATGAGTAAATTAACGTGAGTTCCGTTTCCTGATTCTAGACAAACATTGTAATAAAGGGATGGTCGGTCAAGTATCGGTGATGTAGAAGCCGCACAATATATCGTAAAAAAATATCGTATCGCGATATTAGGTGATGCAATATCCGTATCGCGAGACGCCACATTATACGACTTAAACATCAGCAAAGTCATCGGACTGAGACACAATTCTTTACAAACTCTTAATTTGCTGAAATCTTACTTAGGCAACTTTATTTATACTGCGCATTTCCTATAGTCTAACGTCAGACTAAAATCACAAGGTCTATTTAGTCTGGAGACACCAGTCTATGCTCTGGTAGGAGGTGTGGTTTAAGTCCAGAGTCGTTTATTGTGCTGAATGTCTCTCATATGCGTCTGCACGTGGCCTTAGCCAATCGTATCATCGTATCAGACGACGAACCCGCTGTGAACTTTAGAGCTGAACTCTGTAGAACACGCTCTAAAGCTCGATGGAAAGATGGCGTCTGCTGCTGGATTTGGTCCATGTGAAGACTGAGGAGCAGTTCGAGCCACACGGTAGTCATGGGAACTCAATGCGCCCATTTAGAACGGAACATATCGTGTTGAAATGGTTCAGTAAAATATCGTTCTAATATTGAACAGCAGTATCACGAGTTACTTTAATATCGTGCAGCCTCAGGTTAAAGCACCGGCATCCAATCCATTCACACTGTTGTTCTGTGTCAATGTGTTTTTATCATATTTTATTTTAATCTTCTTTATGCTCTTTATAGTTTTTACAGTTTATCATTTATGAGTTTTAAGTTTAATGTTTCCTGCTCGTTTATGAACTCCCGTTAAACCCGTGTTTGTCTCCAGATTCTGTCCAAACTGCTGGAGGCGGCTCGGAGCCGAGTGCCGCTGGCGAACCTCATCCCTCTGCCCCGACCGCGGCTCGCCACCAACAACAACGTGAAGAAGAAAAACTAGAGCCGCCATCTTGTCTCCTCTTCCTCTTCCTCCTCCTCCTCTGTACGGACGACGGCTCTGCTCAAACCCTCGAGTCCAGACACAATCTTCCCCGTCGGACCAAAGTTTACAGCTTTATTCCTTCATTTCAAACCCGCCGCGTTGGGAGAGACTTCACCACAGAGTCTTAACCCGGTTACTCTTCACTCTCACCTGATCCGTTTGATTCCGTTTCGGGTTTTGTCTTGGCTGGCCGAGGCGAACCCCGAACTCACGACCCCCTGGATGAAGAGAGTCTTTCCCGACGCGGCTCAGAACAAACCAAACCTCCTCCGGGGGGGTCCCGTCGTGTTTGTTTGTAGCCGGAGACGGAGCAGAAACCTATTTATTGTTGTACAGATGATTCTTGAAAGTATTATGTACAGGACGGAGTTTTATCAGGAGCCAACGAGCACATTTCAGTCCCACACGTGAGGTTTCAGTTTGAATCCGTTTCTCAGATAAAGTGAGGCGTGTTTTACGGCTCTCGTAGGAAATGTCTTAAACATTTCAGTTTTAAAGAAACCGACCAAACTCTCGCTTTGAGCCGGAGATGTTTCCAGGAAGTAGCTCCATCATGGCGGCGCTGCCTCGTCCTTCCACGTTTTACCCCTTTTTATTTATCTCAATTTTTTTTCTCAAATTTTCCTGCAATTTTGCTTTTCCCCCCAATTATTATTATTGTTTATTTTTTTCCAATGTTGCCATTTTCCCGGGATTTTTTTCCCTCCGCGTACTTTTAAGTTGTTCCCTCTATTTCCCCCCAATTTTAATCAATTTTTCCCTCCAGTTTTCCTAGCCTGACAAAGAGCCAGACTGACTTTATTTATGTATTTATAAATGCATATAAAGACGAGAACCAACCAAACACAAACGACCTACACTGTGCGTCACGTCCTCCGCCATGTTTGTTTGTCGTCCACACGTGTCGAGGAAATGTTCCGGTGAAATCCCTCAGAGCAGCTTCTTCTGTGGCTTTAAGTCCAGCTCATTTAAAACGGGACACTGGGAAAAGATCGTTGCGTCGCGGCCGCCATCTTTACTGTTTTGGTGACGGCCCGGAGGAGCACAGGTGTCTGATGGGACCGTTAAGTCCCGCCTCCCGTGCAATTTTCCATCCATCCATCTTCTTCCACTTGTCCGTTGCCGGGTCGTGGGGGCAACTGTTGGAGCACCAGCCCCTATAGCGCCCCCTGCAGGTGGTGGGTCCACAGAAGAACGGCCTCATGGTTCTAACCGGGCCTGTTGGTCTCTCATAAGGGGCTTCTGAACCGCTCTTTGTCTGACCCGTCACCCAGGACCTGTTTGCCCTGGGAGACCCTACCAGGGGCACGAAGCCACAGAGCTCCAGCATCATTCAGGCTCAAACCCCTCCCCCACGTTAAGGCGGGGGCTCCAGGAGGGTTCCTTATTTCCCCTATTTTTAAAAATCGATTTTCTCCTGAATATTTTCCCATTTCCCCCCATTTTTCTCAATTTTTTTCAATTTTTTTTCTCTTTCCCCCCCATGTTCCTGACTTGTACTCCTACTGACTATTGTTATGTTGCACACCTGTACGGGCCAGACCGTGCGGGGCTTTAAACACGTGATTTATCACTTAATCATTAATCAGACACGTATGTAGCTCTTTTCTGCAGGTAAATGACGACGGTTTCTGATCCACTTTATTTCCGTATCACATTTAAACCTCACGACGGTTCCCACGCGCTGCACGGAAAAGTAAAAGTACGGTTCCTCTCGTGTCTTAATCGTTTATTTGTGCTGGGACTGAAGGTCAAAGTTCTGGATCAGCCTCTCCTGCCAATTCAAAGGAAAAAACAACAACAACCAGGTTATATCTGTTCCACAGAGACTGACGGTCGTACACTACACTAAGTCCTGCTGTACTTTATCCATTCCTGCTGATTTATTACCTTTTTTTGTGCTGCACTAGTTTAGTCTCGTGTGGACAGAGCCTCGCCCGACACTTGAGCACAGCCTTTCCCTCAAAGTCCAAACTACTGATCAGTCCCTTCCACATCACCGAGTATTTAAATCGTGTACAGGCATTTCTACTGCAGTTTTCTCACTCGACGTATGCACATGTACAAAAATACTGGTTTTGTAGAGACTTTTATTCACAGGAATCGCAGACGACGCCTTTTTTTCCTTTTTTTTCTTTCTGTAAATAACATTAAGAACCGCTGCCCGCCTCCTTTTAAATTTATTTTAATTTATTTACAGTAATAAACGGAACAAATTATCAACAAAGTCTCTGTGTTTGTGTTTGAAAACGGCTGCTTGTTTTATGGTGTTCATTAAGTGTTTGAACATCGAGCTTTACTGACATTAAATCTAAACTTTAGCACAACAATGACTTTTAACTATTTTAACTATTGAGGTTTAACCATCAGCTGCTTTTCAGAGAGTAGTGAAGAACAAAGGAAATAACATAAGGACTTTAAAACCTGGAATTTGTGGCATTGATGCGAGTACTAGGTAACTCGTGCCCCTAGAGGCCATAAGCGCCACTGCAGGTGTCGTAGCATGTTGTGTTTTACTCATTAATCGTCCGTGAGAGTAAATCCTACGCTGACAGAAAAGACAAAGGGACAGAGGGATCTCGTTCATCCAGTTACACAATGGAGATCATTTTATTCACTCAAACTTGGCTGTAAATACTGTTTAAGTGGCGCTAGCCCGCAGTTAGCTTAGCCCGTTAGCCTGTTGGCTTCTACTACGTGATTACATTAGTGTGTATTGGTGACTCTGACCCAGAGGCAGGAAAGTAGCCATTGTGGTTTCTGTCCAGAGACACCAGGGGGAGATAAAAGACCCCCCCAGTCCTCCCATTAACACTTGTATTACCTCCAGAGGGACGACGGAGAGGATTTATTAAGGTCAACAAGTTACTTAGTTCTGCTTTAAGGAATAAAATGCGCTCCCGTTCCAAGGTTTGGGGCGACCCGGGCCAGTTCTACAGCTTCTCTAATCAGCAGTGCAGCATAATTGCACGAGAGTTTCCTAATAATCGATTAACCTTTTAATACGATTAGCTAACACAATGTACCATTAGAGCTTCTCGACTGGAGAGCAATTTGAAAGCTAAGACCTACAAAAGAATACCTTTTTTGTCACATCGTCGCCATGTTTTAAGTCATATTTTAGAAGCCTTTTTTTTTTTTTTATCACTTTGTCATCACGTTTTTTCTCTTAGCTTTTGGATTTGGGTAAAGCCAAACAGGAGAACACGTGCTCGGTTCAGGTGGGGGTTAAGAGGTGAAACAACTAGACCACATTTTAATTTGCGACACTGAAGCTTGACGCTTGAGGGAGTTTGTATCGGTCACAAAAACGTCTTACGTGACTTTATTTTGTAATTGCACCGGGCTGACGCAGGGCTGACGTCACTAAAGGGGCTGTTCCCGCGGCGCCTGATCAAAACCGATGGTCGTCTTTTTCAAAATGGCGTTTTTATTCCGATACTTGGATCAGTTAGTGATTCCAGTCATGATCATCATTTCAAAGTCACATCTGTATTTAACGGTATTTACTATAAGCAGCGGCGCGTGAGTGACGTTTTCCTCAGGCGGCGCTCGTGCCCAAACATCCGGAAGGACCCGCTCCAAGATGGCGCCCGCAGCCTCCGATGTCTAAAGGTGAGACGCTTTCCTCTGTTTAATGAGGATTTATGGATCATTTAAAGGAGGACATTAATGCTGTGCGTCGGTCACGGGTTTGTGTTTGATCCGGGTCAGAATAAAAGCGTTTTTTAAAAGTTTTATAGCGACAATATTGACCGTACGTGTCCAGGAGTCACCCTGAAGACGTAACGAGCTCTGATATAAACCTCTAAACTCTTACAGTTAAATATGAAACAGACTTCATTTGGCTCATTATATTAGATAACGGTTGTATTTGTCGGACTCGCGAGTTGGTAAAAGACGACAGTGGCACAGGGGGTCGTTATAGTGTCGATAAACCCAGAAAGTGTGTATGTTTGGATCATATTGATATTTGCAGGGTCTTTAAATGAATTCTACCAAAAATCAAAGACCTTAAATGTAATTAAAAAGCAAAACATTTGATCCGAAGTTAAATGTCTGGTGCCTTGAATTGTTAAATGAATAAATAAAAAAAATAAAAAGAATAAAAAGAAATAAAAAAAATGCTCGTATAGTGTGTTTGCCCGTGACGTCACTTTTCTGAAGTCAGACATGATGCTCACACATGTGCTCGCCGATCAAAACAAACAGCAAAATGGTTAATTATTGTCGTGTTCTCGGCTGTCACAAAACATCACACAGAGAAACGAGTTTGCAGTAATGAGGGAGAGCAGACGGAACCATGATCTAAATAAAGGAGACGATGGTTTCCAAGCCTCAATCAGAAGTTGGACGGGAAAAATCTGGATATCATCTGAATTAGCGCAGCTCATTTTGTGTTTACGATCTCGAGGGTTTATCGCTAAACCTTGCGTTTATTATTGAATAGGTTGCGTTCACGTTATAGAATTCTATTTCAGTTGGAGCAGGTGCCGATACAACTCTATGGGAGAGAAACAGTTTTTGAAAGAAATTTCCAAAAGGAAAATGTCCAAATGTTTTCTCTGATCATGTGACAGTGATCGGATTCACAAACCTGAAAGTCCTTTCTACTGGCCAACATCAAGCACATGTTTTTGAATATTGTCTCCACTTCTGGACGCCTTTGTGAAGAAATAATTAGACATAAGTTCAGATGAGCTGAAGATATGACTTTGAACTTTGTGACCGCTTTTGTTTCATGTGAATCGGCCTCAGGAATTACAGAGAAATCAGCAACGATTTAAGACTAGAAATCTGCATTTTGAGCGTTACTATGGTTACGGACATTGATTTTTCAGTTGCTCCTCCTCAGTGTTAAACTATAGGATCTTTAGAAGGTTGTGATGTCACGTGAACGCTACCTATTCTCTTCCCTCTAGTTGAAGAAATGTTTGCAAACCTTGAGGAATGAAATATGAGGGGATTTCTCTGTGTTTGGTTAGTTAAAAACCCTGATTTGGCTTAATTTCCCTCCATCTGTTCTCAATCATAAGTGCATCAAAGTCTTCAGTGACTCAGATCAAAAACAGAAGGAACCTGTAAATGTGCAAACGTTCAGGTGAAGTTCCTTTTTAACCACGTTTTGTCTCTCCCCCCCTCGTCTGTCCTCAGTCTCTGTGTGGACATGGGCCTGTGGAGGAACTACAAAGTGCTGATTGTGATGGGCTCCAGTCTGGGCCTGATCCACTGGGGCTGGTACCACCTAAAGGACGCCCACCCTCAGAGTCGAACTCGAGACGCTGTGCCGGAGCCGGGCATCGTGGCCTTCGTCAACGCCGGCCGCCCGTCTGCGCCCGGAGCCCGGGGCGAGTAGAGCAGGTGGGTCGGACTCACGGGGTCAGTGTTCAGCTCCATCTTTAATGAAGACCAATCCAGGAAGTGACTCCAACATGGCCGCTCTTCCCCGCGCCTATTCATTCACAAACGCTGACTGTGCCCGAGATGACGCTGTGATCCAAATATGGTAATTTCCTGTGTGGGAAGAAAGTGATGATCGATATTAACATTGGTTTTGAAGCTAGATATTGATTTGAGCCGGTCCCAGTACTTTCCGTCCCCTCCTCTGCCCCCCCCCTCCTCCTGCCAGAGGAATCTGTGGCTACTTAACCTCTAAGCCCTTTCTCCAGTTCAGCTTTACCCAGATCTAAAAGCTTAAAGCCTATGGGCCAGTGGAACACCTCATTTGAAAGCTTAGACTCTCAAGTAATTTAAACGTATCTTTTTCCTTGCGTTGTTGCCGTGTTTCCCCAAGAAACTTTAAGATTTGGGTAAAGCAACACTGGGGAAAGGTGCTCGGTCCAGATCGGAGCACCTTTAACTACAGCACTTAAACCCTGAGTAACATTCTGAAACTAAATGCATCTGTTGTGGACGTGTAGGAGCTTTAGTGGAATGGTGGAATTTGCGATTGTGGCTAACGTTAGCTCAATGGCTAACGTTAGCTCAATGGCTTAGCCTCGCAGCTTCCATTCGTTTACATGCATCAGTTAGCGTTGGATATTAAGCCGTTTTTCTCTTAAAATTCTCAACAAAATGAAATGACATCAAAGCCCTCACTCTGGAAACTTACAGACGATCACTTTAAGCATTCGAAGTAGAAAGTACAGAAAATCCCTTTTGACAACACGACGAGGACAAACCTTTTTCCTTGTCGTGAGTCAGTGACTGAGCATCTGCACAGCGCCACCTGCTGTTCATAGAGTGCATTATCAGGCTGTTCTCGTGTATTGAATAGTCTCACGTGTGTCTCTGCAGGTCCGTGAGATGAAGTCTTGGCTCAGGAGGAACTGGCCATGGGCCGTGGGCGGGGCCTTCGTCTCCGTTCACCTGTTCACCTGGATCCTGCAGAGGGCGATGAAGAGCAGCGTCCAATCGGAGAGAGCCCTGAGGAGCGCCGGCCAATCAGAGACGAGCCCCGCCTCCCAAACCACAGAGCACGGACTGAACAGAAGTGTCTGGACTAAAGGATGAACTCAGAGACAAAGACTGAAGTTATGATGAAATAAAATAGACTCCGCCTCCTGACGATCACAAACTTTACTGTTGAAGACGAGACGGTTTTGTGTTAATGTCAAAGTAAATAAAAGACAAAACTCTCCCTTTACGAGGTTTATTTTGAGATTTCCAGGAAGTGCAGACGAGACGAAATATTCTGGAAGGACAGAGCGAAGCGCGAGATAAATTCATCTACAGTCCGAGCAGCTTTGGACCCCGGGAAACGTCTGTGATCAGGCTGATCCTCTAAACCCGGAGGAGCTGCTGCGAGTCACGCAGGTTTAAAGAATAATCTAAGAGAACACAGTTTAAAGTAAATGTACCTGTAGTTCAGCGTTCGCTTGGAAGAGAAAAGCCTTTCGTTTCCAGATAATGGCGCTTCATCTGCGCTTTGTAAAAATGGTGACAGGTCACATTTATACAGCGCCACCGTCGCTCCCCAAGAACCTGTCCTGAAGGTGTAGCTCGAACAGAAACGCTGAGCAAATAATTCTTTCCTAATTTATTCAAAGAATTAAGATCCAAAATCCCAACGAAATAAACAAAATAAAACCACACATTTAAATCTGGCTCTGAACATTTTTTAGATTGTGGCCATTTTACTCATGAAATACCTTATTTTAATAATATTTCTCTCCGTCTGAATCACGTGGCTCTTGTGTCACATCGACCCGTCATTTATCTGAATAAATGAGCGATTTTAGCCCTTTGGTTTTAGTCTCCAGATTAAGTCAAACTCCTGCTGAACAGTTTTGAAAATCATTCCTCTGATTGATTGATTTTTTTGCACTTGTGGCATTGTAGAAACCCTTGAGCCAATTACTTTCCCAGAGTAACCCAAACTCTGGGCATGAACTACTTTTCATCTCGTCTCAAAAAAAAAAACATGGCGTTGACGGAAACTATGGCATAAATGTTTAAGCTCATGGAGTTTGCCCGACTTCTAAAACATGCACAATGGGGTCCCCTCTTTCAGTCAGAAAAGTCCCACTGATTCTGAATGTCAAATAAAAGAAACATATTTCTGTAATGGCGTTAAAACAAACACTGCTGTAGTCCCGTGTGTGTCCAGCAGGTGGCGGGCTTCTCTACGATACAGTATTATGGTCGGTACTAAACATGCTGTGGCTCTGTCCATGGTCCTGATTTGGCCCAAAGTGTTAATATCCGACCCACAGTCCCGGGTTTAGTCTCTGTTGATGAAAATTCCGGTCAAAGTGTTTTTTTGCTGTTTCTGACTAAAACGAATAAAAAAAATAAAAAATGACGAAAATCTCCCAATAAATGTGGTCGACTCCTAAAAACGAAATAAAAATTTTAAACAAGATATTTTTGGTGACAGAAAGTGAAAATAATTGTTTGACTAAAGCTGGACTAAATTAATATTTGTTGTCAAAACTAGTGCTGTTTGGAACTAATTCTTATGTTTGCCGTGACTAGAGTATTTAAACTTTTTTTTTAAGTATAATCTTAAAAGCTTAAACTGATCGGACATTTTTCTACCACCTTCTTCAGTGACATTTACCGTGGAAAGTCCTCGCTGCGATGCCGTGCTCGTCCAGCAGGGGGCAGCAGCGCGCTCTCCTCTCTGTTTACCGCAGACCGAGGCGCAGAGGGAGAAGTGTCATGGCGGCTCCGGCTGAGCTCCGCGCTTTGGACTCTTTCCCCTCACACCTCTGCCCCACAGACGCGCTCCTGCCCCGGGACCAGCTGCTGGCGCTGCTCGGGGAGGACCCCGGAGCCGGCGCGGAGCCCCAGGCCGCGCTGCTGTTCACTCCGGCCCGGGGAGAGAGCGTCTCAGCCCGGCCGGTGCTGCTGCGAGTCTGCGGGACGGAGCTGCAGCTGAGCGGAGCCGCGCGGACAGGTGACCGGCAGAACCACGGACTAAATACTCCTTAAAACAGTTTAATGTGTGATTTAAATACGCAAACCTCACACTCCCGTTCTGTCGGAGCAGAGAGAGGTGAGAGGCTGAACATGTACTCCAGTCAGAGTAACTTTACTTTGACATCATTTTACTCAAGTGATACGTTCTCGAAGACGTCACGTGATCATCATGACAACGGACAGTGCCGTTATAGCGCGGTGTCCCCGTTAAATCATGAAACACCCTCCACGTGCCGACGGAAAGCGACGTGACATATGAGCGATCTCGAAGCCGGACATCCGGGTCGCGTAGCAACCATTAAAGCGTGATTTCAAAATCCCTGGGCAGTAAACATGGAGGCAGGGTGGTCATTAGGAACTCTGGACAATGAGGGTCCCTCAGTCCTGGTGGCCCCGAAAGAGTTTGACAGCAGAACGTTCATCTGAAAGGGAAAGTGTAGCAGAGAGGGGGATGAAGCTCTTGCTAAGGTTGAAACTTTGGTCAGTTCCTGTATCGTTGGTGAAGCCGCTCGTAGTTACTCCTGACCTCGGTGAATCGTGTGAGTTCCTTGCTGTGATCACGGCTCCTCCCAAGACGACATGCGTTGATTCTTTTTGGAAGTGGATCGAGTTGCTGCATGGCTAACCCCCGGCTCACACTGAATCCGGTCCGGGTCCGGTCCGGTTTCGGTCCTGATCCGGTCCGGGTTTGCCCCAAACTACCACTCACAGTGAGTCCTGACACTGTGGCTCCGGCGCCAGAAGCTGCGTCCGGCACAGAAACGGCCCTCGCGAGAACAGAAGCGCACGTGAGTTTCCCTCTTGGTGCGAGGTCACGTCATATATCGGTAGTTTCTGTAACAAACGCCGTATTTGCCAGAACGACTCCAAGTGAAGTGGATGCTTTAAACACGCTAATGCCCCCGTGTCACTGGTAATGGAGACATGTTTACATTTACGACGTTACACGCGTTTACAGGCGGTAAACGAGACCAGATAAGTAGTAAGTGGACAGATTTTATTTTGAAATACACCGGCTCTTCCTCTCCCACGAGACCTGACTTCCTGTTTGGCTCGTGTTTTTCGTCAGGTTGATCCGTTGGGGCTCCGGTATCCGGCAAAGATAGACTTCTTGCGGATTCTTTCCGTTGCCGCCGGATGGCCTCGGTAGCCGGAGCCGGACTTCGCGGTGTGAGTGTGGTGAGTGTGGTGAGTGTGGTGAGTGTGGTGAGTGTGGCGAGTGTGGTGAGTGTGGTGAGTGTGGCTACATTGGTTTTAATGACTTTCTAAGTTGGCGGACGCCGTACTTGGCGTTAACCGGATTCAGTGTGAGGCAGGGGTAAGTGGTTTCTATGGTTACGTGGCCCGACAGGGAAAACATTTATCACATGATCCCGCCGGCGTTTCATGAGACACGTCCCAGGTTAACGGGCGCGTGGACTGTTTTGAATCTTCTGGCCCTACAGTCATTACACAAAGTGTCTGTGGGTTTAATCCATGGGTTTAATGATGTATCTGTCACGAGCTTCTGACGGGCAAATAGTCCGAGATTCTAGATTCATGGACAGAAAGTCCCATCATCCTGGAGACCACGTATCAGCAGACGGGGCTTCGCTCTTTCTGAAGACTTGTCCAGCACACGCAGCTGTGAATTCCTCACACCTGCTTTTAAAGGGAAAGGGGAAGAAAACAATTGTCTACATAATGTAAATTGAGTGAAAAACACCTTTCACATTTGGGGTGTTTCCACTGGGACAGGTCCGCCCCGTTAGGCTCGGGCCAAACCGGTCTGAGCAGGAACAGACCGGCCTCTGAGTCAAAAGTCATAGGACTGAATATTTCACATCATACTCTGTTGAAGAGGTGAATGTGCCGATGATAGCTGTTAGCTGCTGTTAGCCGCTGTTAGCACAACGTTAGCTTAACATTATTGCATCTGGTTCCTTTAAAATCAATGTTTTTCTTACGTTTTTGTTTTGTTTTTTCACATGAGGGAAACAGCATAGAGATAAAACACCGGCCCGTGGATGAATCTAAAGATAATCTTTAAACACAATGTGAACATTTAGACTGTGAAGGGTTTGAGAAGTTCTTTCCTGTGTGTCCCAGACGGCGTCCTGCAGCTGTGGGCGAGTCCTCAGCTCCTCGCCCTCCTCCCGGGCCTCAGGCTCGGCTCGGTCCGGCCTCTGGAGCCCGTGGGCCTGGAGCGCCTGGTGCTGGGCATCAGGGGCGGGGCCAGTGCCCGGGGGCGGGGCCTAGTGTCCGAGCTCCTGCAGCGGAGCGGGACCCTGACGCTGGCACAGAGGGGGCTCCCGCTGAGCATCGGAGACTCCGCCCAGGTCAGTTACCGCCAGGGGTGGGAAGTAACAAAGTACAAATTATAGGTACTTTTACTTTAAGTACTTTTTATGATGAATACTCTCTACTCCACTACATTTTTAAATTGTGTTAAAAGTATTTTATTTTCAAAGTGACCTCTACGATGAACCGGTTTAGTTCCTGTTTTTTACCTGAGTTAATGGTTTTCTCGTTAAGACCTGGTTTGATTCAAAAAATCCTGACATTAGACTCTTAAATACTTTTACTTTTTACTCACAAAGTACATTTTACAATGCATACTTTTGTACTTTTACTAAAGTAAACATTTTATCAGATACTTTTCTTAAAGTACATTGTTGGTCCTGTATCTGCACTTTTACGTAAGAATATTGAGTACTTCTTCCACCACTGGTTACCGCGGACTACCATCGTCACGGCAACAGGATGTAAAGGCGCTGCAGGAGAAAGAGTCGATTGAGAACCTCTGCCTTAGATCAGAGACACAAACGTGTGTTGGAAGTTTCTTTTTAAACGGACAAATTGTTGATATTTTTAGCGACGAAAAATAATGGCCGAGGTTTAAATGTGTGGTTTTATTTTGTGACGTATTAGTTACAAAGATTTGCTCAGATTTTGGATCTTGTTTTTTTCAAAGCTCAATAAATCGGGCAGAAATAAGATTTTCCTCGTGGAATGAAAACCCCACCTGAGGAACTCGGCCCTCAGGTTTAGTCCCGTCCATGTGTTTGGATAGCGGAGCGTTTCAGGGGATCCTGTGCGTCGCCATGGATACCAAACATGTCAGCATCTGTGAATGAATGAGCGCGGGAAACACGGCGGCCATGTTGGAGTTACTTCCTGGATAAAGCTCTGAAGCGATACAAAACACCCTACAATAAAAACATCCTAAACTGTTTACTTGGTGAATTCGTACGAGAACATTAACAAAACGGAATAAACTCTCCCATTACGATGTTTTGTTTTGCTTCAGAGATTTATCCAGGAAGTAACTCCAACATGGCCGCCGTGTTTCCCGCGCTTATTCATTCACAAATACTGACGTGTTTGGTATCCACGTGTGTCATGAAAGTCTGTGACCGAGATCCAGAGGAGGAGAAATTAGAATTTTTCCAGATGTTTATTCAAAAACTAAACCAGATTCAAAATCCCTCTGAGCAAATCCTTGTAACTAATATGTCACAAAATAAAACCACATTTAAACCTTTGTCCTTTTATTTAGATTCTGTCGCTTAAAATATCAGCAATTTTTTTTCACAAATGCCCCCTCAGAGCCGGGACGTCCTGGTGCTGGACTGCAGTCCCGTCAGCAGGGGGCGTGTCACAGCGCAGACCTCCGTGATCCTCGCAGACTGCTCCGATTGGCCGGACCCTCTGCAGGCCCCGCCCCCCGCGCCCCCTCGGCCAATCAAACTTTGCGTTTCGGACTTCGCCGTCCTGAGTGACGGGCTGAGGGGGCGGAGCCTGCTGGAGCACCGCCGGCTGCTGGAGGCGGGGCTAACGGGGATATTACAGGTGAGTTATTTAAACTACAGGTGAAAGAAGCTCAAATTATTTAAACTTAAAGGGGCTAGATGTTGTCATTTTTGTACTCGCTACTGCCCCCTCAGGTCGTACGCGTAACTGCAGTCTCTATATTAAGCTGGTGCATGACGGCGCTTCAGGCCAGAATTAACATCTTTGACACAGTGCAGGATTTTAGATCCTCACTCCTCCCCGTTTACCACAATGACCACGGGCGAGGGGGAATCATGGCGGATTTACAGACTCCTCCTCCCCAGCTCTGACGAAGCTTGTTCCTAATAAGGGCATAAGGGCGGGATCTGTAGACTCCGCCCTCGCGTGACGTGTAGCTCGCGCAGCTCCAATGCTAACAGTCCAACCCTCATTAGTACGAGATTTAAAAACCCGCCTGGTTTCTTTAATCGTGACTAACCCGGCGTCTCAGGAGGAGCCGGAGAAACCAGGCGTTAAAGTTGTTTTTAACGTGTCTAAAGTCCAATGCTTTTCAATGGGAGACTAGCGGCTATATGGAGGTACTACAGCAACGGCCTCCAGTGTGGTGGTCGTAAAGCAGAGCGGCCATTGGTCTCGTTAATTACAAACGATGAAAGAGGAAGCCACTAAACTCATTCCTAACTTTTCTAACGAGACGACTTTATCAGAACGTTTCACAAGAATGAAACTGGGAGAGTTTATTTTAAAACAAGAGGGGGGGGGGCAAAGAGGTGGAAAATACTTCAAAAATGTAATATTTCAACTGGACTTTTATGAATGAAAAAACAGAGCTTACACAGACTAGGTGGAACATAGACAAAAGGCCTTGTCTATTCTTGGACTCTTCTTGATCTTGCCAGATGTTCTGCAGTGTCCACATGTGTCCAGGAGTTGATGAAGATCCTCAGTCTGATGTAATGAAGTCCTCTCTCCCTCAGGCGTTGGAGTGTCGTGTGGAGGTGCTGGTGTCTCCTCTCCCTGACGGCTCCTCTCTGCTCCTGCCGCGCCTCCTGCTCCTCCGGCTCGGCCTCTTTAACGGCCAATGGGTTCGCCTGACGACGGGGGGCGGGGCCAGGGAGCGCCTCGTCTCCGTGGTGACCGCGGGCGAACAGGAAGCGGACGGCCATGAGGAGACGGGGCTCATATCCACGACGCTGTGGTTCAACCTGAGCGAAGGAGAGCCTGTTCCCGTCAGCGCCACCACCCTGCGGATCAAGGTACTGCAGGGACACGGGGACCAACAAGTTTGGTATCCACGTGTAGCAGGGAAGGCTGTGACCGAGATGACGCTGTGATCCAAATATGGTCATTTCCTTTGTGGGAGACAGAGCGGCTAAAGACGAAACATACACAAGGACTAAACTTTAAACACATCTGCACTTTACAGACTCCACACTTTACAGACTCCACTCTTTACAGACTCCACTCCACACTTTCCAGACTCCACACTGTAAGGCTCCTCCTCTCTCTTGCAGCGCTGGTGTCCCGAGTCGCCGCCCGGGCGCTCCCAGACGCTCTCCGCCGCCGTGTCGCCCCCGTTTGCATCGGAGCTGCACCTTCAGCCGGTTCACTCTCCTCTGTACGACTGCAGTACTCTGAACTACGACCGGATACTGAGCGAGTACTTCACCACACCCAGGTACCTGCACCGAGTACAGAGAACCTTTAACAACAGGCAGAAGTTACGAACACTCAGAGGCGCGCCATACGGGACAGCAGGTACAGACCTCGGGTCAGGGGGCGTAATGTTCAGTTTGAGTTCTACAAATACCACCTTCGGCACAGAACACTTCGAATGAGGTTTCGGCCTCATCCTGTCCATACGTGAGCTTCATACAGTTGGTCAAAATAGAACTGCTTCACATCAGTGTTGCATAGAGGGAGAACATTCCACAATTCCTTGGTTTTGTTTCAGAAACTGCATTTTTGACGTCACCCCACAGGTTTTCTATGGGATTAAGGAATCGGGCGACTCCATGACATTAATGTTCTTGGTCTGGAACACAGACGTATCTCACTGGTGTGTTTGGGGTCATCGTCTTGTTGAAACATTTCAAGGGCATTTCCTCTTCAGCATTTGGCAACATGACCTCTTCAAGTGTTTTGTTATCTCCAAACTGACCCATGATCCCTGGCATTGGATAAATAGTTAGAGGAACATGTCCATATCCTGATGCCCCACACCATAGTTAGAGGAACATGTCCATATCCTGATGCCCCACACCATAGTAAGAGGAACATGTCCATATCCTGATGCCCCACACCATAGTAAGAGGAACATGTCCATATCCTGATGCCCCACACCATAGTAAGAGGAACATGTCCATATCCTGATGCCCCACACCATAGTTAGAGGAACATGTCCATATCCTGATGCCCCACACCATAGTTAGAGGAACATGTCCATATCCTGATGCCCCACACCATAGTTAGAGGAACATGTCCATATCCTGATGCCCCACACCATAGTTAGAGGAACATGTCCATATCCTGATGCCCCACTAGGCTTCACTGTCTTCAGAGTCGACTGTGGCTTGAATTCAGAGTCTGGGGTCGTCTGACAAACTGTCACAGACAAAAAGAGCAATCTTACTTTCATCAGTCCACAAAATGTTTCTCCATTTCTCTTTGGGACAGATGATGTGATCTTTTGAAGATCGTATCCTCTTCAGTGACTGGATGTGACTTCCTAAAATAAGGTTCGCCTGATTCAAACCAGAATCAGAATCAGAATAGGTTTTATTGCCATTGTTTCAGAACAGGTTCACAAACTAGGATTTTTTTAAAGATAAAAATAAGCTAAAGAACTTTAAACTATAAGGCTATAGGGGCATAAACAATATGAAATAAATAAGATAAAATAAAAGTGACGTGTGGTAAGAACAGTTGACGTTGAACAACAGCGGGATTGTGTTTACTAAGAATCTCCTGCACCATCTGGTAAATTGTTGGACCTGTAGTTCTATGATTTTTACCAAAACGGTGAATAATCTGGTTAGTTGTTCTGCTGTACGGCGGGACAGGGTCTAGTGTCTCTAACCTCCTGGTTCTCCTCAGGCTGGTGTGTGAGGGAGACCTGCTGTCGGTCCCGGTCCTGAACCACCCAGACCTGACGGCGAGCTCCGCCTGGATCCACCGGTGACTGTTTCTCTGTCTCTTATACTCGGGCTGCAGGACCTAAAGTGCTTTAGTCTTTAACATGAGTCTGTGTCTGCAGGACCTAAAGTGCTTTAGTCTTTAACCTGAGTCTGTGTCTGCAGGACCTAAAGTGCTTTAGTCTTTAACCTGAGTCTGTGTCTGCAGGACCTAAAGTGCTTTAGTCTTTAACCTGAGTCTGTGTCTGCAGGACCTAAAGTGCTTTAGTCTTTAACATGAGTCTGTGTCTGCAGGACCTAAAGTGCTTTAGTCTTTAACCTGAGTCTGTGTCTGCAGGACCTAAAGTGCTTTAGTCTTTAACCTGAGTCTGTGTCTGCAGGACCTAAAGTGCTTTAGTCTTTAACCTGAGTCTGTGTCTGCAGGACCTAAAGTGCTTTAGTCTTTAACATGAGTCTGTGTCTGCAGGACCTAAAGTGCTTTAGTCTTTAACATGAGTCTGTGTCTGCAGGACCTAAAGTGCTTTAGTCTTTAACATGAGTCTGTGTCTGCAGGACCTAAAGTACTTTAGTCTTTAACATGAGTCTGTGTCTGCAGGACCTAAAGTGCTTTAGTCTTAAACATGAGTCTGTGTCTGCAGGACCTAAAGTACTTTAGTCTTAAACATGAGTGTGTGTCTGCAGGACCTAAAGTGCTTTAGTCTTTAACCTGAGTCTGTGTCTGCAGGACCTAAAGTGCTTTAGTCTTTAACCTGAGTCTGTGTCTGCAGGACCTAAAGTGCTTTAGTCTTTAACCTGAGTCTGTGTCTGCAGGACCTAAAGTGCTTTAGTCTTTAACATGAGTCTGTGTCTGCAGGACCTAAAGTGCTTTAGTCTTTAACATGAGTCTGTGTCTGCAGGACCTAAAGTGCTTTAGTCTTTAACCTGAGTCTGTGTCTGCAGGACCTAAAGTGCTTTAGTCTTTAACATGAGTCTGTGTCTGCAGGACCTAAAGTGCTTTAGTCTTTAACATGAGTCTGTGTCTGCAGGACCTAAAGTACTTTAGTCTTAAACATGAGTCTGTGTCTGCAGGACCTAAAGTGCTTTAGTCTTTAACATGAGTCTGTGTCTGCAGGACCTAAAGTGCTTTAGTCTTAAACATGAGTGTGTGTCTGCAGGACCTAAAGTGCTTTAGTCTTTAACCTGAGTCTGTGTCTGCAGGACCTAAAGTGCTTTAGTCTTAAACATGAGTCTGTGTCTGCAGGACCTAAAGTGCTTTAGTCTTGAACATGAGTCTGTGTCTGCAGGACCTAAAGTGCTTTAGTCTTGAACATGAGTCTGTGTCTGCAGGAGTCCGGTGCTGTGGTTCAAAGTGCAGAGCGTCTCGTCCAAAGAGGAGGCGACAGGAGGAAGTCTGGCCGATCGAGAGCTCACGTCTCTGTTTATGGTACAGACTCCAGATCCTTCACTCTGTGTTGTTCTTAGCCTTTAGCCTTTAGCCTTTAGCCTCGCAGCTGAACGCTCTGCTGTAAACAGAGACAAACATGACCTGACGGCAACAGAACATTACAAAAGTAAAATAAAGCTTGTTTGTAAAAAAAAACTTAATGATCAAATGGTTTAGTAAAAATTGTTTCAAAATTTGGAAAAATTGTAAAAGGAAAAAAATCATTGTTAAAAATCTTTTTTTTAAATTGATAACAAATTAAATCACACAAAAAATCAAATAAATTAGAAAGAAAATGTTTTTAAATTCATTGTACCAATAAAGATTTAAAAAAGAAGAAAAGAAATATTGCAAAATATATAAAAAAAAAGGTTTAAACAAAAAAAAGGAAAACATTGTTTTGTAAATTTTTTTTTTTTTTAACAATAGCGTCTTTCACAGTAGCTAAAAATAGCTCGCTGCAAAGCATCATGGGTGTAAAGTCAAACAAGCCTGAGCCGCTTCGATTGTCAATTGAGAAAGTTTTTTGCTACAAAACATGTTCAAACACCAAAGAAATGAGCTCGAAGGGAAAGCTCCTCCGTCTGAGGAGACGAGTCGAGGCCAAAGCTCTCGATGTTCTCGAGTTATCGAGGAAGAACAAACTTCAGCCAAACAAAGAGGCTTTTAACAGATCTAAGCTCATCTGTGTACGTTCATGTGTTTGTGTTTCAGGGCGTGTCCACGAACAGCCCCGCCCCGTTGGTGTGTGTGGGCGGAGCTTCTCTGTGGAGCTTGAACCCGCCGGGCCTGAGCGGCGCCGTGGAGCGGCTGTGTGAGCTCATCCGGCCTCACCGCGCTCACAGGTCCGAGTCACAAACATCTGTGTGTTTTAAACTTTAATAACACTTTACTCCGTCTCAGCCGTCTGGGCCTGTGCTCGCTGCTGCTGCTCGGCGCCGCGGGAAGCGGGAAAATGACGGTGATTCGGGCGGCGGCGAATAGACTCCACCTCCATCTGCTCAAGGTACTGATCTGTAGAACTAGAGATGCCCCGTAAGGACATTTGGACCAGGCGTGTTTGCACAGGAAGTAGGAGAAGATCTACTAAAGCATTGGGCTAATCTGTGTGTTTGGGACTCGCACATAAATATCAATGTATTATTTATACTAATAGTGGGTTAGTTATGTCACAGAGGTCCAAGTACGGCTGCAGGAGCTGGTGGTCAGTAACACAAACATAGATTTAAATTCGGTGCAGGTACCGTGGATTAAAGAGTGGAACAACTAAATATTAACAATCGGAAATAATGGGAAAAACTTTTACATAGTGCAGTTTGAACCGGTTATAGTTCAGGTAAGATATGACGACAGAAATGGCCAAACACAAGCAACAAAAAGAAAAGAACTGTCCCAGCGATGTTTGATTCCTCAGACCCACCAGGGTTTTGTGAGAGTTTATATTGAGAAGTCCATGAGTTATTGTTCGTTAAAGGGAGGGATGTGCAGGTGGGACTGTAGGTCTGTGGGGGACAACCTTCCTACCGGACCAGCAGGACGGCTGTTCAGTGGATGCTGCGTCGATGGTCGGCTCCCAGCCTTAGTTCAGCTCGCCATCGGTCGTCTCCCGAGAGAACCGAGAGAACCTGGCCTGTAATACCACACCAGGACCAGTAAATAATAGGGCTACGGTTGAACTGAGTTTGCATTCAACTTTAGCTGATTCCACATTCATGTGACTTTGCGAAACGAGTGAAACAGCGCCCCCAATTAGACGCTTGTGGCCAAAAAGTGTACTGCATCCATATTTACCCGTTCCATGTGTACCCATTTGTAAATCATGACAAAATAATCAAATGTATAAACTACAAATAATAAACATCAGAAGGTTGACAAAACATCAAAAGTGCAATATTAAACTGTATTAGTATTATTATAAGTTCATATAAATAAATAAACAGTACTGTGTAATCTGATTTCCTCAGCACGTAAACACACTTAGTCTTGTTTTAATTGTTGACTAGAAATGGCAAGACTTCACAACAGCATGAGGTGAATTAAAACCATTTAGTTAGAGCGGCCAATGCTAATGCTAACGCTAATGTTCGGCGCCGCTAGCTTAGCATGTAGCATATAGCTCATTCATTCGTTCAAACTTACTCACCAGTTCCTCTACGTATCATAACCCGATGGACGGCGGCGTTTCCCTGCAGTAGGTTGTTCTAAGGTTGTTCTAAAGAGTTACAGTGATGGGCTTATCTTAAAAGCAAAAAAAGATAATACAGTTTAGGAGCCGCCCTGTTTGAGTGTTAACCTCTTAACCCCCGCCTGAACCAAGCACATGTTCTCCAGTATAATAATGAAACTGAAAATGCAAAAGTGACGACAACACGGGGAAAAATAACCATTTAGATGAGCTTTGTAGGTCTTTCAAATTCCTCGTCTGTTCACATGTTGCGGTGAAAGTGCTGCAGTGACTTTGATGTGAAAAGTTCAGAAGCTCCTCCTTCACGGGGAGAACCTGCACAGCGTTGTTTCTGCTCAAACAGAAGTCAGTTCTGCTGAGAGCAAGATTCAACTCGATTTGGACTTTCAGGCCTATCTGCTGATCTCAGAAGGTGCGTCCCTCACCCTGACTGCTGGTGCTGCTCCCGTATTTCAGGTGGACTGTGTGTCTCTGTGCGCTGACTCCTTCGCCGCCTCAGAGGTGAAGATGTCGGCCATGTTGGAGCGGGCGGAGCAGGTGCGTCCGTGTGTCCTGGTGCTGAGGAACCTGCACCTCCTTCTGAGAGCGAGTGGAGCTGAGCAGAGCCGCCTGCAGTCTGCCCTGGGACGACTTCTGCACGGACTGGACACCAGGTCAGGATCGGCCTATTATCGTCTCCTCTCGCCTGTCACATGGCTGTAATAATCACGTGGCTGTAATAATCACATGTAATAATCACATGGCTGTAATAATCACATGGCTGTAATAATCACATGGCCCTAATAATCACATGACTGTAATAATCACATGGCTGTAATAATCACATGGCTGTAATAATCACATGGCTGTAATAATCACATGGCTGTAATAATCACATGGCCCTAATAATCACATGACTGTAATAATCACATGGCTGTAATTATCACATGGCTGTAATTATCACGTGGCCGTTATAATCACGTGGCCGTTATAATCACGTGGCCGTTATAATCACGTGGCCGTTATAATCACGTGGCCGTTATAATCACGTGGCCGTTATAATCACGTGGCCGTTATAATCACGTGGCTGTAATAATCACGTGGCCGTTATAATCACGTGGCCGTTATAATCACGTGGCCGTTATAATCACGTGGCTGTAATAATCACGTGGCCGTTATAATCACGTGGCCGTTATAATCACGTGGCCGTTATAATCACGTGGCCGTTATAATCACGTGGCCGTAATAATCACGTGGCCGTTATAATCACGTGGCCGTTATAATCACGTGGCCGTTATAATCACGTGGCCGTAATAATCACGTGGCCGTTATAATCACACGGCCGTTATAATCACGTGGCTGTTATAATCACGTGGCTGTTTTAATCACGTGGCTGTTTTAATCACGTGGCTGTTATAATCACGTGGCTGTTATAATCACGTGGCCGTTATAATCACGTGGCCGTTATAATCACGTGGCCGTTATAATCACGTGGCTGTTATAATCACGTGGCCGTAATAATCACGTGGCCGTTATAATCACGTGGCCGTTATAATCACGTGGCTGTTTTAATCACGTGGCTGTTTTAATCACGTGGCTGTAATCACGTGGCTGTAATAATCACGTGGCCGTTATAATCACGTGGCCGTTATAATCACGTGGCTGTAATCACGTGGCTGTAATAATCACGTGGCCGTTATAATCACGTGGCCGTTATAATCACGTGGCTGTAATCACGTGGCTGTAATAATCACGTGGCCGTTATAATCACGTGGCCGTTATAATCACGTGGCTGTAATCACGTGGCTGTAATAATCACGTGGCCGTTATAATCACGTGGCCGTAATAATCACGTGGCTGTAATCACGTGGCTGTAATAATCACGTGGCCGTTATAATCACGTGGCCGTAATAATCACATCTCTGTTTTCTCTCGTGTGGTGAACAGTGTGGTGGTTGTGGCCACGGCCCCTCGAGCCTCAGACCTCTCCTCCTCCGTGGTGCCGCTCTTCCTCCACCAGGTGTCACTGTCGGGCCCAGAGGAGCCTCAGAGGCGGGACATGCTGAGGGGACTGACCTCTGACCTGGAGCTGGGGCCGGACGTGGACCTGGAGAGACTGGCCAAACTCACTGCGGTAAGACACACCTGAGACTCTGAGTCAGGACGGGAGGCTCTGACTCCTCTGTCTGTCCTCAGGGGCTGGTCCTCGGAGACCTGAGCGCTCTGGCGGCCGAGGCCACGCGAGCGGCGAGACACAGACTCCTGCACATCTGGTGAGAAACATCTGCTCAGAGGGATTTAGGATCTCGTTTAGCTTTTGAATAAACTAGTTATTAGTGATTCTAATGGGTTCACCTCGGGTTTGGGTTCAGAGCTCAATATCTGTCAGGAGTTAGATTAGATAAAATTAAACCAGTGTGGAGTCTGTAGGAGCGACTGAAGTGCAGATGTTGTTCTTCACCCCCACCTGAACCCAGCACATTTTCTCCAGTTTTGGCTAAAAGCTTCTTGAAAAGAGTGACAAAAACATGCCGGAAAAGCAAAAACACAAAAAAAAGGCAAAGAAAAACAAAAAAGTTACATTAGTTTCGAGATGCTTTTAGATTTGAGTAAAGCTGAACTGGAGAAAACTGGTTAGGCTTTAGAGCAGGGGTGCCCAAAATTTGGCCCGCCAAAACGATTCCGTTGGCCCGCCAGAGAGTGACCCACCTTCTCTCTCCCATTCATTCTCAAATATGGATGTAAATATGGATGCAGTACACTTTTTGGCCACCAGCGTCAAATTGGGGGCGCTGTTTCACTCGTTTCGCAAAGACGCATGTTAAAAATGTACTTGTAAAAGAATTGATGTCGAACTGGCACTTTAAAAATGATCTAATATGGCATTTTCTTTGAGTTACAAAATGAATGAGGTAAAGTCACTGTAGGTGCTGTAGATACAGATGTTGCTACAATTGTAGTTTCTAAAGTCTCCTGTTGTTCGTCCTCAGCCTGGGCCTCAGTGAGGAGGAGCTGCTGTTTGGAGGTTCCTCTGTAGTTTCTAAAGTCTCCTCTTGTTTGTCCTCAGCGTGGGCCTCAGTGAGGAGGAGCTGCTGTTTGGAGGTTCCTCTGTAGTTTCTAAAGTCTCCTTGTTCGTCCTCAGCGTAGGCCGCAGTGAGGAGGAGCTTCTGTTTGGAGGTTCCTCTGTAGTTTCTAAAGTCTCCTTGTTCGTCCTCAGCGTGGGCCTCAGTGAGGAGGAGCTGCTGTTTGGAGGTTCCTCTGTAGTTTCTAAAGTCTCCTCTTGTTCGTCCTCAGCGTGGGCCGCAGTGAGGAGGAGCTGCTGCTCAGTGGGGTCAGTCTGCAGAAGCAGGACTTCATGGCGGCTCTGAAGACTCTGCAGGAAGCTCAGGCTCGGACCGTGGCCGCGCCAAAGGTCAGTGACGACCACAGACCGCTGGAAACAGAAACTAGATCTATAGCTCTTAGATCTTTATTAAAAAAAACAAGAAGATTGTAGATCCCGCGGTGGCAGGACGTGTTTCTATTGTGTTTCTCTGTTGTAGATCCCGTCTGTGCGGTGGCAGGACGTGGGCGGGCTGCAGCAGGTGAAGAGGCAGATCCTGGACACGGTGTCTCTGCCTCTGACTCGCCCTGAGCTGCTGACTCTGGGGCTGGAGCGAACGGGACTGCTGCTGTACGGACCTCCAGGCACCGGGAAGACGCTGCTCGCTAAAGCCGTGGCCACAGAGTGCAGCATGAACTTCCTCAGGTACAGGGTTCAGAGCTGGGTCAGAGTGCGGCATGAACTTCCTCAGGTACAGGGTTCAGAGCTGGGTCAGAGTGCGGCATGAACTTCCTCAGGTACAGGGTTTAGAGCCGGGTCAGAGTGCGGCATGAACTTCCTCAGGTACAGGGTTCAGAGCTGGGTCAGAGTGCGGCATGAACTTCCTCAGGTACAGGGTTTAGAGCCGGGTCAGAGTGCAGCATGAACTTCCTCAGGTACAGGGTTTAGAGCCGGGTCAGAGTGCAGCGTGAACTTCCTCAGGTACAGGGTTTAGAGCCGGGTCAGAGTGCAGCGTGAACTTCCTCAGGTACAGGGTTTAGAGCCGGGTCAGAGTGCAGCGTGAACTTCCTCAGGTACAGGGTTTAGAGCTGGGTCAGAGTGCAGCGTGAACTTCCTCAGGTACAGGGTTTAGAGGTCAGGGCGGTTCTGCAGCTGCACTTTGACCTCTTCACCGTCACTGGGACAGGTCAGCGCTGTAACCAGGTGAACGTCTGTATATCACACGCTCACTCTGTGTGTTGAACATGCAGTTTTATCGTCTCCGTGGTTTCATCTTTAATGCGAAGCTGCTGGATATTAGTGGAACTGGTCCACGCTGTCGTATTCGCCGGTCAAGCAGCAGCAGAATACGACAGCGTGGACCAGTTCCACTAATATTCAGCAACTTCAGCCATTGAAGAGGAGTGGACCAACATTCCACAGGCCACAATGACAATCTGATAAACTCTATGGAAGAAGATGTGTTGCACTGCATGAGGCAAATGGAGGTCACACCAGATACTGACTGGTTCTGAGTCCCCAGACCTCCAATAAAGCAAAGAACTGCACATTTCAGGGTGGCCTTTTATTGTGGGCAGTATAAGGTACACCTGTGCACTAATCATGATGTCAGATCAGCGTCTTGATGTGGCACACCTGTGAGGTGAGATGGATTATCTCAGCAGAGCAGAAGTGCTCACTATCACACATTTGGACTGATTTGTGAACAATGTTTGAGAGAAATGGTAATATTGTGTATCTGGAATGAGTTTTAGATCTTTCAGTCCATCTCATGAAAAATGGAGCAGAAACAAAGGTGTTGAGTACTCCATAGTGATAGAGGTACAATATATATACTCAACAAAAATATAAACGCAAGTATTTTCTGGGAGTATTTCCAAACCCGGAAGACGAGACGCTTTGACGCTGGTTTTCCAGGAGGGGGCGTAGCAGCTGGGGAATCCAGTGACTTTCTGCTGCTTCACAAAGTGTGTTCTCCCTCACGCTGAGCCTCCACCCCCTCCCCACTTTGTGAGCCTGAGACACACAATGAGAGGTCAGCGGCTTTCCTCCTCCGAGAGGGGAGGGGGCAGCGGGGGAGGAGGAACCCGCTTTCCTCCTCCTGAAGGTCGGGGGTCAGCGGGGGAGGGGGACAGGGGCCGGGGGTTGTGTGGCTCTCAGTGGCCTCTCAGTCTCAGCTTCAGTCGGCTCCTGGTCTTTGTGCTGCTCCGCTATGGCGTTCCTCCTCCTGGACAAACTGTGGACCTACTTCTACAAACACAGGGCCCTGTGTGTGAACACCGGCGTGAAGATCGCAGCGTTGCTCTTCGTGCTCATCTCCATTTACTTCTGGATTCTGTTTTTCTGGTTCGGTCCGCCGACTAAGATGGCGGTGGCGGTTTTTGGCTTACCCCTGATGCTGGGCACCGTGGGCGCTTCACTCGTCCTTTGCTTCTGCAGAAGAGGCTGGAGCGATTGGTTGCTCCCACTGCTGCTGAGCGTCCTAATGGTGTGGAACATGGGGGTCCCGACGCTGATGATGGTCTTCCTGAGGAGGCCTGAAGATGAAGACCCAGCGTGGAGGGAGGACTTCGACGCGTGGACACCGGCGTTAATCAGCTCGTTTGCGTTTTCCTTCCTGCTCGGATCAGTTCTCCTGGCGTTTGTCGGCTGGAAATGTTATACTCATAAGGAGGAGGCACAAGGAGACGCTCAGGAGGTGAAGGCACAAGGAGACGCTCAGGAGGTGAAGGCACAAGGAGACGCTCAGGAGGTGAAGGCACAAGGAGACGCTCAGGAGGTGAAGGCACAAGGAGACGCTCAGGAGAAGAAGGTGAGGGCTGAAGATCTGCCCGAGCTGATCGTGTGAACTCTGAAACAAACGTGAGGAATATTTCAGGTATTTTCTTTCTGACCTCGTTATCTGTGAAGATGTTAAAGAGCTCTGAAGGCAGAATCTGAACTTGTGACCGTCTGGTTGCTGCTGGTGTCAATAAATCTGTCTCGACACAATCCACTGTTAAAGTTCCACACTTTTATTATGAGGGAATAATGGGAAACTTACTTTGTGTTTTTTCTCTCTGTCTCTACTGCTCTGGACTGTGGACTCGATCAGTGATGTGTTTATTTTTCTCAGTTTGCTACGAATCGTTTGCCCTTTGGGATCAATAAAGTTTTCTGAATCTGAATGTTTTTCAATGGCGGTGCTTTAATTGATCCCGATTCCTGAACGATACTTTTTCCCAAATCCTTTAGTGAAATGTTTGTCAACCCCAAACTCTCTGAACATGTGAAGCAGCAGAAAGTCAGTCACGCGTGGAAACCTGCAGGAGGCGCCATTACCCTCGGACGAGCCGTGACCCAAAGGAAACATTATAATGTGAAATATTGTGTTTTACACGGGTTTTTATTGTACAGGCCGTAGATGTGCTTTTAAGAGCTCAAAGCAATGTAATGACATTAATGTTAACAGACGTTTCCACACAGTTTATTGAGAAAAAGGCCCCTATAAGGCGGGGGTGTCAAACTCATTTTGGGTCGCGGGCCACATATAATGTAAACAGGAAAATAAAACATTTTTCCAATAAATGAATAATAATAACAACAGCTTACACTTTACAAGTTTCTCAAAGTGCTACATAGTATTCATTTATTCATTAGAGTGAATGGTCCTCTTTTCAAGTCTTATTTTTTTCTTGCAAAAGAGACGTCAACATTTATCAATTATATCAATCGATAAAATAATGTAAAAACATTCAACAAGGATCACTGTATACATGTAGGAAGAGGTCCATTTTTCTTGAAAAATCCGACACTCTTTGTCCACTTTTCTCTTTTTTGACAAAGACATTTCCCTGAAGAGGGCGCCAGAGTCAACAGAAAAAGCAGGTAAAGCGATAGAACTGACTCAAACACAGCGCCCCTAGCGGACAATATAAGAACTGCACACTTTAAAGAAAATTAAGTTTATTCTTCTTTAATAGAATCAGAATCAGAATAGGTTTTTATTGCCATTGTTATGAACAGGTTCACAACTAGGAATTTTACTCGGTGCGTTTGCGCACATGCACTAAACGAATTTTTTTAATTTTTATAATGCATATTTATCCCGTGGGCCGGACTGAACCCACTGGCGGGCCGGTTCTGGCCCGCGGGCCGTACGTTTGACACCCCTGCTATAAGGCAAATCACTGTTTTACTTTATATATGGGATGTTCTGCCAGGAATTTGTAAAAAATAATGACACTATTGTATTTTTAGATCACTTTAGCAGGTATTTGAGCTCTTATTGGTTTACAGTAATAATATTTCTCAAATTCATCTTGAGGCCAGAGGTTTTGTGCTGGCGGGCCAGGTTTAGCCCGCGGGCCTGACGTTGCCTACCCAGTTTAGAGTTTACGCATTAAACATCCTTAAAGAGACGAGACGCAGATTGGTCATTTTATGCTCACTACTGCCACCTCTGGCTGGAGCATGTGGGGGAGGAACATACTGAGTTTTAACATGTTTAACTCAGTATAGTCCCTTTAAAGTCTCCTATCTTAAATAGAGGAGGACAGAGAGAGGGGAGGGGGTGGAGAGAGAGTGGAGGGGGAGGAGAGAGAGGGGAGGGGGAGGAGAGAGGGGAGGGGAGGAAGAGAGAGAGAGAGAGGGGAGGGGGAGGAGAGAGAGGGGAGGGGGAGGAGAGAGAGGGGAGGGGGAGGAGAGAGGGAGGGGGAGGAGAGAGAGAGGGGAGGGGGAGGAGAGAGAGAGGGGAGGGGGAGGAGAGAGAGGGAGGGGGAGGAGAGAGAGAGGGGAGGGGGAGGAGAGAGAGGCCGTTTGTTTCTTCAGGAACATTATGGACTCTCAAAGTAAAAAAAAATCCACGTACAAAACTATCCCGTAAAACAATGTGGGGCAAAGAAACTACAAGCGCAGCTCGCAGAAAAAGGCAATAAAGCAGCTGTACCAAGATAGAGGGAGGTTGCCGCTTGTTTGCATGGCGACATGGCAACTGGCCTTTGACAAGAATAAAGCAAAATTTTATTATATTAAGACTCTGGTTAAAGATGATATGAGCTGAGATGTTTGAGAACTATGGATCTAACTCACCTCCCCCTCCTTAACAAAGGTTAGGGGGCAGCGGGGGAGCACGGGCTTGTCCTGAATAGGGACGGGGGTTGTTGCATTTGCCTCAGTCCGAGCCTGCCCTTCGTGCTCTGATGGCCTCCCTACGTCTGGACGGGATGAGGAGCTGTTCGATGAACATCTTCATGACCGTCGTGGCCTCGCTGTTTCTCGCGTCGTCCACGTTCTTCATGTTTTTAAATTACCGCCTCGGCGCTCTGCAGCTGTACCGGCCCGTCCCGTCGCTCCTGCTCGGCCTGTTCGCGCCGCTCATCCTGGGTCAGGCGGCCCGGGCCTGTTACCGACGGGACGGCTGGAGCGATTGGCTGTGCCCGGTGTTCCTCACGTTTGTAGTCGTGTTTAACGCCGCGCTCTACGTGCTGGTCCTCGCCCTCACGGCGCCGCCGGACGACGTCCCGCAGTGGGAAGAGGCGGAGCCAGAGTTAATTGGAACCTTTGCGACGGCTTTCCTGTCAGGAGCTCATCTCATGGGGTTCATCGTCTGGGACAGCTGCAGGAGATCGCAGGACGAGCCAAAGGGCGAAGGTCGGCCTGAGCGGAAAGTTTAAGAAGATCGTTTTAGAGACGGAAGATCCAGCTTTTTTGATTCTGAGGTTAAAGTGTCTTTCTCTGAGTGACTTCTTCAATGGACTCTTTGCTCCGTTTTAAAGTGAAACATTAGACACAGTTTATGCTGAAACATAAAACATTGTTAACACGATGATATTTCAGATTTTGCTAAAGATTGTTCCCAGTTTTCTTTAGTTCGGCCATTTTTGTGATGTTTATAGTTTCACTTCCTTATTGGACACGGACAGGAAGTGACGTAGAAGGAGGTAAACCATGTTAAACTGTTGCCGTGCCGACCGTGTTAAGTGGGGATGAGTCAAACTGCTCTGGAACGTTACCTTCTTCTGTGTCACTTCCTGTCAGCAGCTTAAAAATTCTAATAAATTAATAAAATTTCTGCCAAACATTTCTTAATTGCAATGATGTTATCCTTCTAAATAAGTCACACTTTAAGATCAATAAAGTCACAGTTTATTGTCATGTTGTTACAGATCCATTATAAATTATATCTATTGACAAACTAGTGGATAAACATTTAAGGATCACTGGACTTTTTTTGACACTAAATATCCTTTAGGTAAATGTCAGGCTTTAGGTCACATTGATATAAACAAGTCCCATAAAGTGTCTGATCAGTTATTTCATAAACTAAAATACAAGTACTTGGCTATATAAACACGCTACTGTAGGTATTTGTACCATCGTTTCTGTCCCAGCCTTGATTAACGACTAATTGTCGTTAGCATTAGCATGTTCGTGCTAGCTTAGCAACTGATGCTAACCGTGGCATTTTGCGCGGCGAGCAAAAATACATTTGCGAAGGTTAAAACTAACCCAGCGGTTGGATTCCCCGGGCTCTTAGCTTTACAATGATATGCAGCATGTCCATATTCACTTAGATTAAAGTGGTAAAAGTTATGTTTGTAAGGCGTTGATATGGAGGACTGTGGCTGCCAAAACAATACATACAAATATAAATAAATATATAAATAAAAACTAAAATAAATACAGAAATAAATAAATAAAAACAAAAATAAATACAGAAATAAATAAAAACAAAAATAAATACAGAAATAAATAAAAACAAAAATAAATACAGAAATAAATAAATAAAACAGAAATACAGAAATAAATATATACAGAAATAAATATATACATAAATAAATCCATGCATTTCTTTGCAAATGTTATCTTTATTTTATCTATTTATTTATATATTTATTTATTGTTTTGGCAGCCACGGTCCTCCATACATTGAGGCAAAGCTGGTATCGATACAGTATCGGTTATTTGTAGCCGATATCTGATATTGTGTTTTTTTCATCATCCCTTTTTGCTCTAATGTGAGGAAGTAACTACTGTGATTTTTGTTGTTGTATTTTTGTGATTTTATTATGACGGTAAAAAAGACTGTTACATTTTTTTAATAGCAGGACTTTAACTATACTTGTGTTTTTTTTATACCGCTGCCTGAACGATACCTTTCCCGATACCTATACTAAAATACCTGGGGAAATTATAGAGGAAAAAAATATGAAAAATGGGAAAATAATAGAGAAAAAAATATAAAAAATTCACAAACACTCTGGGGAAAAAACACAGTATCAAAAGTTGGATCAAAAGATAGAAGATTTTTTTTTGGTACCTGCTTCGATAATTAAATCTTTTTAATACCAGTAGAACCTAAACCTTCTATGTCACTTCCCGTCAACTTTATCCTCTTTGCACTAAATGATGTCGTTTGAATAACATGCGTGTGTTTGGCAGGACCTGACATGGATAAATATTTACAGATTATGAAACTAAACCAGACAAAGGCAGAACAAAGACCAAGAACATCTGCTCCTGCCACAGTGTGGATGTGCAGGAGGGACTGTGAGAGCTAGAAACGAGTTTGGGCAAAAACGAAAGATTTCACAGTTTGAACGGAACAAAAACAGGTTCTACAAGTGTTTGTCTGTTTTAAACTTTTTATTTTGAAATGATGTTAAACTGTGGACAGGAAGTGGTGGTTACCCGACGCCACAACAGGAAGTGACTGTTGTCCCTGGTGGTGTTGTGATTGTGTCTGTTGTTTTAGTGTGAAGGGCCCGGAGCTCATCAACATGTACGTGGGGCAGAGCGAGGAGAACGTGAGACGAGGTCTGTGTGAAAACTCTGGGTTTTAGAACTCTTAAAATGCATTCAATGAACTGTGTCAAAGTCATGGCCTCAAATATCAATATCAATAGTCCGGAGCTGTTTGTTCATTAACATGAACTGTCCCGACCAATTAAACCAAGAATAAATAAATGTAAATGTATTTATTTAAATGTATTAAAGTATCTGTCTATCTATTGGAAAATTAAACATCGCTCACAAGCTTTTACTGTAAAAGTTCATTGAAAATATATTTAAAACATAAGAAACCCAAGCTGCAGTTTGACGTTTTCTAGAATAAAAATAGTCTCGTCTGTTATTGAACCTTGTTAAGACCATTGACCAAACGGTGGATCGGGACTGTTCTCTGTAATGATGAACTCTCCTGACCTGCCCCTCTGTCCCGTAGTGTTCGCCCGAGCTCGCTCCGCCGCCCCCTGTGTAGTTTTCTTTGATGAGCTGGACTCTCTGGCTCCCTCCAGAGGACGCAGCGGGGACAGCGGAGGCGTCATGGACAGGTCTGTGACCACA
The DNA here is from genome assembly GCA_021464625.1 of Proterorhinus semilunaris. Taxonomy (NCBI): domain Eukaryota; kingdom Metazoa; phylum Chordata; class Actinopteri; order Gobiiformes; family Gobiidae; genus Proterorhinus; species Proterorhinus semilunaris. The sequence continues at coordinate 3,469,562 of CM038349.1, forward strand.
ACATCCATCCATCCATCAGAGTGTTTATACAAACCTGTCTCTCCTCAGGGTGTTTATATAAACCTGTCTCTCCTCAGAGTGTTTATATAAACCTGTCTGTCCTCAGAGTGTTTATATAAACCTGTCTCTCCTCAGGGTGTTTATATAAACCTGTCTGTCCTCAGAGTGTTTATATAAACCTGTCTCTCCTCAGGGTGTTTATATAAACCTGTCTGTCCTCAGAGTGTTTATATAAACCTGTCTCTCCTCAGTGTGTTTATATAAACCTGTCTGTCCTCAGAGTGTTTATATAAACCTGTCTGTCCTCAGAGTGTTTATATAAACCTGTCTCTCCTCAGAGTGTTTATATAAACCTGTCTCTCCTCAGAGTGTTTATATAAACCTGTCTCTCCTCAGAGTGTTTATATAAACCTGTCTGTCCTCAGAGTGTTTATATAAACCTGTCTGTCCTCAGAGTGTTTATATAAACCTGTCTCTCCTCAGTGTTTATATAAACCTGTCTGTCCTCAGAGTGTTTATATAAACCTGTCTGTCCTCAGAGTGTTTATATAAACCTGTCTGTCCTCAGAGTGTTTATATAAACCTGTCTCTCCTCAGTGTTTATATAAACCTGTCTCTCCTCAGAGTGTTTATATAAACCTGTCTCTCCTCGGAGTGTTTATATAAACCTGTCTCTCCTCAGAGTGTTTATATAAACCTGTCTGTCCTCAGAGTGTTTATATAAACCTGTCTCTCCTCAGAATGTTTATATAAACCTGTCTCTCCTCAGAGTGTTTATATAAACTGTCTGTCCTCAGAGTGTTTATATAAACCTGTCTCTCCTCAGAGTGTTTATATAAACCTGTCTGTCCTCAGAGTGTTTATATAAACCTGTCTCTCCTCAGAATGTTTATATAAACCTGTCTCTCCTCAGTGTTTATATAAACCTGTCTCTCCTCAGAGTGTTTATATAAACCTGTCTCTCCTCAGAGTGTTTATATAAACCTGTCTGTCCTCAGAGTGTTTATATAAACCTGTCTCTCCTCAGTGTTTATATAAACCTGTCTCTCCTCAGTGTTTATATAAACCTGTCTCTCCTCAGAGTGTTTATATAAACCTGTCTCTCCTCAGAGTGTTTATATAAACCTGTCTGTCCTCAGAGTGTTTATATAAACCTGTCTCTCTCCTCAGTGTTTATATAAACCTGTCTCTCTCCTCAGTGTTTATATAAACCTGTCTCTCCTCAGAGTGTTTATATAAACCTGTCTGTCCTCAGAGTGTTTATATAAACCTGTCTCTCCTCAGAGTGTTTATATAAACCTGTCTCTCCTCAGAGTGTTTATATAAACCTGTCTCTTCTCAGAGTGTTTATATAAACTGTCTGTCCTCAGAATGTTTATATAAACCTGTCTCTCCTCAGAGTGTTTATATAAACCCGTCTCTCCTCAGAATGTTTATATAAACCTGTCTCTCCTCAGAGTGTTTATATAAACTGTCTGTCCTCAGAGTGTTTATATAAACCTGTCTCTCTCCTCAGAGTGTTTATATAAACCTGTCTCTCCTCAGTGTTTATATAAACCTCTCTCTCCTCAGAGTGTTTATATAAACCTGTCTGTCCTCAGAGTGTTTATATAAACCTGTCTGTCCTCAGAGTGTTTATATAAACCTGTCTCTCCTCAGAGTGTTTATATAAACCTGTCTGTCCTCAGAGTGTTTATATAAACCTGTCTCTCCTCAGAGTGTTTATATAAACCTGTCTGTCCTCAGAGTGTTTATATAAACCTGTCTGTCCTCAGAGTGTTTATATAAACCTGTCTCTCCTCAGAGTGTTTATATAAACCTGTCTCTCCTCAGTGTTTATATAAACCTGTCTGTCCTCAAAGTGTTTATATAAACCTGTCTCTCTCCTCAGAGTGTTTATATAAACCTGTCTCTCCTCAGTGTTTATATAAACCTCTCTCTCCTCAGAGTGTTTATATAAACCTGTCTGTCCTCAGAGTGTTTATATAAACCTGTCTCTCCTCAGAATGTTTATATAAACCTGTCTCTCCTCAGTGTTTATATAAACCTGTCTCTCCTCAGAGTGTTTATATAAACCTGTCTGTCCTCAGAGTGTTTATATAAACCTGTCTCTCCTCAGAGTGTTTATATAAACCTGTCTCTCCTCAGAGTGTTTATATAAACCTCTCTCTCAGAGTGTTTATATAAACCTGTCTGTCCTCAGAGTGTTTATATAAACCTGTCTGTCCTCAGAGTGTTTATATAAACCTGTCTGTCCTCAGAGTGTTTATATAAACCTGTCTGTCCTCAGAGTGTTTATATAAACCTCTCTCTCCTCAGAGTGTTTATATAAACCTGTCTGTCCTCAGAGTGTTTATATAAACCTGTCTGTCCTCAAAGTGTTTATATAAACCTGTCTCTCTCCTCAGAGTGTTTATATAAACCTGTCTCTCCTCAGAGTGTTTATATAAACCTGTCTGTCCTCAGAGTGTTTATATAAACCTGTCTGTCCTCAGAGTGTTTATATAAACCTGTCTCTCCTCAGAGTGTTTATATAAACCTGTCTCTGCTCAGAGTGTTTATATAAACCTGTCTGTCTCTCCTCATAGTGTTTATATAAACCTGTCTCTCCTCAGAGTGTTTATATAAACCTGTCTCTCCTCAGAGTGTTTATATAAACCTGTCTGTCCTCAGAGTGTTTATATAAACCTGTCTGTCCTCAGAGTGTTTATATAAACCTGTCTGTCCTCAGAGTGTTTATATAAACCTGTCTGTCCTCAGAGTGTTTATATAAACCTGTCTCTCCTCAGGGTGTTTATATAAACCTGTCTCTCCTCAGGGTGTTTATATAAACCTGTCTGTCCTCAGAGTGTTTATATAAACCTGTCTCTCCTCAGAGTGTTTATATAAACCTGTCTCTCCTCAGAGTGTTTATATAAACCTGTCTGTCCTCAGAGTGTTTATATAAACCTGTCTCTCCTCAGGGTGTTTATATAAACCTGTCTGTCCTCAGAGTGTTTATATAAACCTGTCTGTCCTCAGGGTGGTCTCTCAGCTGCTGTCGGAGCTGGACTCTCTTCAGTCGACCGGAGTCTTTGTGATCGGAGCCACAAATCGCCCCGACCTGATCGACCAGGCTCTGCTGAGGCCCGGCAGGTATGAGGGTCAGACACACCTGCTCAGGGTTTGTCCCGGCGGGAGCAGGAGTTTCTATGGCACCAGGGCTTTGAAGGTGTTTCTCTCGTTTCTCTCGTTTCGTGGCAGGTTTGATGAGCTGGTCTTCGTGGGGGTGAACGAGGACCGAGCGTCTCAGCTGCAGGTCCTTCAGGCCGTTCTGAGGAAGTGAGTGAACCCACAGAAACATTGGTGAAGACGGAATAAACTGTAACTGTATCTCCGCCAGGTTCGACTTGGAGCCGTCGGTGGACCTGTCGGCCATCTTGGAGCGCTGCCCGGGTCACATGACGGGCGCTGACCTGTACGCGCTCTGCTGCGACGCCATGACGAGCGCCGTCAAGAGGAAGATCAGCCTCATCGAGCAGAGTGAGAGAAACACAAACACACAGGATCATGAGCCTTAAAGGGACTAGACTCACTACTGCCACCTCAGGTCCATCGCGTAACTGCAGGCTCTATATTGAGCTCGTGCATGACGGCCCTTCAGACCAAAGTAACACCTTTGTGAGAGCAGGAGTTTAGAGGCAGTTGTGGTGAAACGGGTCTGAGCTCAGACATGAGGACATGGCTGGAACATGTGGAGGAACATACTCAGTTTTATTATACGGCCCTTCACAAGTAGACGCTCCATTGACTTGAATGGGATTTTCCAACGTTCTACCGGTCATTATTTTTTGATGGAGGACCTCTGAAAAAAGTAATGAGTTGGTGCTTGTAGGCCTTTCATACGATTTGTTGTAGAGACACCGTCTCTGTCCATAAGAGAGAAGTTGGAGGAATCGCTCGTGACGTTAGCAAGAGTCTGACTTTCACCTAACCCAGAGATTCACCACCTTTCCTCTGCTCTAACTGCACCTTCAACTAAGTAGCTAGCCTAGCAATAAGGAGCTAGCCTAGCTACTAGCGTAGCTACAACAAACGTTGCCAAGCAACACGCAAACCTTTAGGAACTATTTGCCGCGGAAATGATTAAACAAACCTTTGGGCCTTCATAAAAGTGTCTGAAGTTTGTTTGTGTGTTCAGTTTGCGAATAGCCGTATAATAAGCGGATAATGTCGAGCACGCCGGTCATTATCGGCGAAACCAGTTTGCCCTTATCCTTTAAGGAGACAGTCATGTGACCTGAGTTCATACGAGCCTAGAGAGGAGACGCTGGACTTTTGGACAGTTTCTGTTTTGTCCAGATATTAACCATAAAATAAAGCCAAAAACCTTTGACTGTTACCATAGTTACCACACTTTGGCTCTGTAGAATGGTGTGATGCACTTTTCCAACTGTTCTTGACATTGTAGGTAAACTCGATATTGTAGATTTGCTTCCAAACAGCCATGTCGATTTTATCTTGTAGACTAGTGGTTCCCAAAGTGGGGTCCGGGTCCTCGGAGGCCCCAAAGTACACTGGAAAAAAAATATTTAGAAAGAAAAAAGACAGAGAGAATTTGGGAGACATGGAATAATTTAGATTGAAAAAAAAGAAGAGGAAACTGAACATTATTTTGAAAGGAAAAGCAATATTTTTCAGTAAAATGTGTAGTTTTAGGAACATTGTAGGTTTATTTTGAACAGAACTTTGTATTTTACTTCCAAATTATTTTATTTAGAAAGCAACACCTTTGAGGGAGGAGGTATACGGACTTGCATTGCCCACCTCTGTCAGTAGTTTATCGTGTTTAAACTTTCCTGTTTGTGTGTCAGGTCTGGACGAGGAGGAGACGCCGCTGCTGCTCAGTCTGGACGACTTCTACAGCGCCGTGAACGGCTTTAAACCCTCAGTGTCGGAGCGAGAGCTGCAGCGATTCAAGGACCTACAGCACACACTGAGGGACAAATGAACTACAAGGACCTACAGCACACACTGAGGGACAAATGAACTACAAGGACCTACAGCACTCACTGAGGGACAAATGAACTACAAGGACCTACAGCACACACTGAGGGACAAATGAACTACAAGGACCTACAGCACTCACTGAGGGACAAATGAACTACAAGGACCTACAGCACTCACTGAGGGACAAATGAACTACAAGGACCTACAGCACACACTGAGGGACAAATGAACTACAAGGACCTACAGCACACACTGAGGGACAAATGAACTACAAGGACCTACAGCACTCACTGAGGGACAAATGAACTACAAGGACCTACAGCACACACTGAGGGACAAATGAACTACAAGGACCTACAACACACACTGAGGGACAAATGAACTACAAGGACCTACAGCACTCACTGAGGGACAAATGAACTACAAGGACCTACAACACACACTGAGGGACAAATGAACTACAAGGACCTACAACACACACTGAGGGACAAATGAACTACAAGGACCTACAGCACTCACTGAGGGACAAATGAACTACAAGGACCTACAGCACTCACTGAGGGACAAATGAACTACAAGGACCTACAGCACACACTGAGGGACAAATGAACTACAAGGACCTACAACACTCACTGAGGGACAAATGAACTACAAGGACCTACAACACACACTGAGGGACAAATGAACTACAAGGACCTACAACACTCACTGAGGGACAAATGAACTACAAGGACCTACAGCACACACTGAGGGACAAATGAACTACAAGGACCTACAACACACACTGAGGGACAAATGAACTACAAGGACCTACAACACTCACTGAGGGACAAATGAACTACAAGGACCTACAACACACACTGAGGGACAAATGAACTACAAGGACCTACAACACACACTGAGGGACAAATGAACTACAAGGACCTACAACACACACTGAGGGACAAATGAACTACAAGGACCTACAACACTCACTGAGGGACAAATGAACTACAAGGACCTACAACACACACTGAGGGAGAGCTGAACTTCAGACGCTCGACGCTTTAGGTTTTGCTTTAAGGCGAGACGCTGAAAACATGGACTTTTGTTTTGAAACTTTCTCTTCTCGATGTTTATTCTTTGACGTTTATCCAGGAGGGACTATACGGAGTTCAAACATGTTAATATTAAGTATGTTCCTCCTACATGTTCCAGCCGTGTCCTCATGTGTAGATGAGCCCAGACCTGTTCACCACAACTGCCCCTAAGATCCTGCTCTGTCTCAGGAAGGTGTTGGATATAGAACATAGAGACTGCAGTTACACGTAAGACCTGAGGTGGCAGTAGTGAGTATAAAAATGTAAACCTCCATGAAGTCCTTTTAATGCTCACAAAAAGATCATTTACATGAAATTTCATAAAATGAACAAAACAAAGTTTAGCTTTTGAGAGGCTGACGCCAAATTCAAATGATTAGTGATAATTATGTTTTATTTGATGACGTCACAATCACGTCACATGACCGTCATCCTCACAGGTTTATTATTGAGCTGCAAAACAAGGAGAAACTTCTTTAATCACAAACCAAACAAGATCCAAAATCCCTCTGAGCAAATCTTTGGAAACCAATATTTAAACCCGACTCTGAACGTTCTCTCGATTCGGCCTCAGCTTGATTTGAAAACATAAACGACAGAAAACGTTCCTCATATTTAAGTCCATGATCTACAGCAGAAGTTTCAGATCCATCTCAGCGTCTCGCCTCAAATCCTCGGCGTCTGGAAGAGTTTGTCGACGAACAGGAGAAGGTTTTATAAATAACGAGATGTAAATGCTGTAAATGAACAAATGTAAATTAAAGGTGATTTATTCAGAAATACGTTATTATTACATTAAACCACTTTTTACCACAAACCCGCCCCAGTCTGAAGAAACCATATTTGTACGTCCCGTCCCAAGAGACTATTTTAAGGCTCATGTGTTGATGGAGCAAAATATAACGGATAGAAAACGACAAATGCACAGAAGCCTGAACTGAGCGCATTTTCTCCAGCTCGGCTTTACCCAAATCTAAAAGCTCATTTGAAAGTCCTACAAAAGTGATGGTAACGTTGTCGCGGCGTTTTTGTCACATTTTAGGGGCGTTTTCGTTCTGGTTTTCGCCTCTTTTGTTTTTAAGCTTTCCGATTTGGGTAAAGCCAAACTGGAGAAAATGTGCTCGGTTCAGGTGGGGATGAAGAGGTGATTAAATTATAGGAATTTATATGGTTCAAATGTGGAGAACGTCGGTATTTGGTCATCATAGAAGGAAACATCATCACAGCTCAAACCCTCGGCGTCTGAGAGGGACAGAAGGAAACATCACCACCGCTCAAACCCTCGGCGTCTGAGAAGGACAGAAGGAAACATCATCACCGCTCAAACCCTCGGCGTCTGAGAGGGACAGAAGGAAACATCACCACCGCTCAAACCCTCGGCGTCTGAGAGGGACAGAAGGAAACATCACCACCGCTCAAACCCTCGGCGTCTGAGAAGGACAGAAGGAAACATCATCACCGCTCAAACCCTCTGCGTCTGAGAGGGACAGAAGGAAACATCACCACCGCTCAAACCCTCGGCGTCTGAGAAGGACAGAAGGAAACATCACCACCGCTCAAACCCTCGGCGTCTGAGAGGGACAGAAGGAAACATCACCGCTCAGACCCTCGGCGTCTGAGAAGGACAGAAGGAAACATCATCACCGCTCAGACCCTCGGCGTCTGAGAAGGACAGAAGGAAACATCACCACCGCTCAAACCCTCGGCGTCTGAGAGGGACAGAAGGAAACATCACCGCTCAGACCCTCGGCGTCTGAGAGGGACAGAAGGAAACATCACCACCGCTCAAACCCTCGGCGTCTGAGAGGGACAGAAGGAAACATCACCGCTCAGACCCTCGGCGTCTGAGAGGGACAGAAGGAAACATCACCACCGCTCAAACCCTCGGCGTCTGAGAGGGACAGAAGGAAACATCATCACCGCTCAAACCCTCGGCGTCTGAGAGGGACAGAAGGAAACATCACCACCGCTCAAACCCTCGGCGTCTGAGAAGGACAGAAGGAAACATCATCACCGCTCAAACCCTCGGCGTCTGAGAGGGACAGAAGGAAACATCATCACCGCTCAAACCCTCGGCGTCTGAGAAGGACAGAAGGAAACATCACCACCGCTCAAACCCTCGGCGTCTGAGAAGGACAGAAGGAAACATCATCACCGCTCAAACCCTCGGCGTCTGAGAAGGACAGAAGGAAACATCACCACCGCTCAAACCCTCGGCGTCTGAGAGGGACAGAAGGAAACATCACCGCTCAAACCCTCGGCGTCTGAGAGGGACAGAAGGAAACATCACCACCGCTCAAACCCTCGGCGTCTGAGAGGGACAGAAGGAAACATCACCACCGCTCAAACCCTCGGCGTCTGAGAAGGACAGAAGGAGCAGTTGAGTAAAGTGAAGGGGGGCGTGGTCAGGGAGGAGATGTGTGTGCCCTTATTTGCATAGTCCTTTTGTTTGTGAACATAGTCTAAAGCCTCAGTGTGTAGTTGTGAAGCTTTAGCACCTCTTCACCAAACTTCTCACTGATCCCAGATCTGTTCTCCTGCTCCGACGGGCCAGGCCAAGAGCAGCTGGAACAAAGAGGGGAACGTTCCACTGTCCCGCTCAGATGTTTACAGGAACAGGCCAGTGTTTGCCCAGACTGAGATCTTACCTGAGCTCAGACCAGTTGATGCTCACCTGTCTGGTCTTTGTGGAAGAGCTCGGTCACTTCTAACTTCACCCCGTTTGGAGCCATAGGGATACACTGGGAGAGGCTAAATGCTAACAACACCGTTGGTCTTTTTGCGTGACTGAGCGCACGCACAAAGACCAGACAGGTACGTATCAACTCATCTAAGCTCAGGTAAGAACATATCTCAGTCTGGAGGAACACTGGCCTGGTCCTTTAACACGTCTTTAAACAGAACGAGGATAAAAAAACTTGACAAACGATGAAGGTGATTTTCTGTCGGGGTTTCACTCGGGTTTGAGCTGATGCACCGTCAGATCCTGAGGAACCTGAAGGAACGTCCTCAGCTCCGCCATGTTTAATATGAGCTAAACACACAATGGCGAGTGGAATTAAAGCTGGACGTGTAAATCCATCTGTGTTTGCATGAACGTGAACATGAACCTTCTGGAGCTGCTCACGAGGCTCAGCGACATGAAGGTTCTTCATACCTGTAATATTTCACCAGTGTCTGAACTTTTCATTTACATTTAGTCTGTGCAGAACTTTATATGAAGCTTCGAGATAAGTATTTTACATCAGGTGTGGATATAATATATTAGTGTCATTAGTGTTGGTGGGAGGGGCTGATGGCGCTGACTGGTTGCCTCGCTTCCGTCAGTCTACCCCAGGGCAGCTGTGGCTACAATAATAACTTGCATCACTATAATGACGACAGTGCAGCGCTTAGAGAAACTTGGTAACACAGGCTCGTAAAGCGCAATACAGAGCAGTTCTGTATTGACCGGTCTGTGCGGGACAGTTCCGGTCTGTGCGGGACAGCTCCGGTCTGTGCGGGACAGCTCCGGTCTGTGCGGGACAGCTCCGGTCTGTGCGGGACAGCTCCGGTCTGTGCGGGACAGTTCCGGTCTGTGCGGGACAGCTCCGGTCTGTGCGGGACAGCTCCGGTCTGTGCGGGACAGCTCCGGTCTGTGCGGGACAGTTCCGGTCTGTGCGGGACAGCTCCGGTCTGTGCGGGACAGCTCCGGTCTGTGCGGGACAGCTCCGGTAGTCTCGTGATCCTCAGAGCGCTGACATTTAAAGCCTCCTTAGGAACATGAGTCATATTTGCTGGAAGTAACGGATCAGGCTCTTCTCGAGGCTCCACAGGTTTGTCCCAAACGCACGCGGAGCTCCTGGCCCCTCCTACGTCCCCGCCATCTGCCAATCCGCTGCCTCCAGCTGAGCTCGTGTTGCTGCGCTCGCGGACGCGGGGACAGACGCGCGCGGAGCCAGAGCAGACAGGAGCTCGCGCCGCAGCAGAGGATGATGATGATGGACGGGATGAGGGAGATGAAGGGCACGAGGATGTGAGGCTCGCGCGGACCCGCTGAGGGGGGGCAGGATGGCGGGCGGACGGCGCGGGCTCGTGGCGCCGCAGAACACCTTTCTGGAGAACGTGGTGCGAAGGTCCAGCGGTGAGTGCGCGCGCGTGTGTGTGTGTCTGTGTGTGTGCGTGAGTGTGTGCGTGTCTGTGTGGGTGCGTGTGTGTGCGTGGGTGCGCATATTTGTGCACGTGTGTGTGTCGTTGCGGCGGCAGCGCGTGTGGATTTTGGGTGTGAAGGAGGAGCTCGTGTGTCAGGGACCCGCACGTGTCACTGCAACAGAAGATCCGCAAAGACCCTGTTTGAGTCTGAGTCTGAGTCAGAGCCGGGTCTGGACCGGGTCTGGACCGGGTCTGGACCGGGTCTGAGTCAGAGCCGGGTCTGGGTCTGGACCGGGTCTGAGTAAGAGCCGGGTCTGGACCGGGTCTGAGTCTGAGCCGGGTCTGGACCGGGTCTGAGTCTGGACCGGGTCTGAGTAAGAGCCGGGTCAGTCCTGAAGTCCTTTCACTGTGATGATTGTGTTAATGTGTGGGTTCATCAGGGGCTGAGAGTGTGTGTGTGTGTGTGTGTGTGTGTGTGTGTGTGTGTGTCTGTATATATGGTTTATGGAGCCAATTGACCTGACTACTCACCAGCACTACGAGAACCTAAGGGGATTAGCAGGACTATGCTACGGTCCTCATAAACCAAGATTTTGTATTTTAATTTTTAGCATATAAAGAGCATAATTTCATTGTTTTTCTGAAGTCCTTTTAATGCTCAATGATAATATATCATGCACATATCAAGTTTTTTTAAATTCTTAGCTTTTAAAGACCATAAATTGAAAGTTTATTTGACGTCCATATAATACCCCAACCTGACTTCTTGTGTATGGAGTGTATGATGTGCTCCCCCTACCCTACTCTGGCGGTATTGAAGGCTCCATTGTGATTGGTTCTTTATGGGGACACGTGCGGGATATGTGTCCGGGCATGTTGAGTGATTTCGGAAGACATCTAATGGTAATGCGAAGAAGAAGGACCAAGAGAAAGTTCACTCCAAAGAAGACAAGAAAATATATTGGTAAGTATCTAGTCCTTGTTAAATATACGTTATCAAGTATTTTCTGAATGGAACTTAGCCCCGGCCTGGAGGATTTATCCCCGGGCTGGATGATATGGGGACCGGGCTATTGGGTTTTGGAGCTGGCTGTGGAACTTAGCCCCAGCCTTGGTGAGTTTTCCCCGGCCTGGATGAGTTGGGGGGTGTAGTCCGAGGAGGGGTGCTTAAGAGTGGGTCCGAGATGTGGGCTGTGTGTCCCCGGAGGTCCAGAGGAGTCAGGGGGGCGAGTGTGTGCAAGTAGGGCCGGGGTAGGAGTGCCCTGAGCCGGGTAGTGTAAGTGGAGTAGAGGGTGGGTCATTGTGGTGGATGTCGGTGCGGAGCTGGTAGCTTTAGGAGCAGGCTGGTCAGAGGAGGTCCAGAGGAGCCAGGGGGGCGAGTGTGTGCACGTAGGCCGGGGTAGGAGTGCCCTGAGCCGGGTAGTGTAAGTGGAGTAGAGGGTGGGTCATTGTGGTGGATGTCGGTGCGGAGCTGGTAGCTTTAGGAGCAGGCTGGTCAGAGGAGGTCCAGAGGAGCCAGGGGGGCGAGTGTGTGCACGTAGGCCGGGGTAGGAGTGCCCTGAGCCGGGTAGTGTAAGTGGAGTAGAGGGTGGGTCATTGTGGTGGATGTCGGTGCGGAGCTGGTAGCTTTAGGAGCAGGCTGGTCAGAGGAGGTCCAGAGGAGCCAGGGGGGCGAGTGTGTGCACGTAGGCCGGGGTAGGAGTGCCCTGAGCCGGGTAGTGTAAGTGGAGTAGAGGGTGGGTCATTGTGGTGGATGTCGGTGCGGAGCTGGTAGCTTTAGGAGCAGGCTGGTCAGAGGAGGTCCAGAGGAGCCAGGGGGGCGAGTGTGTGCACGTAGGCCGGGGTAGGAGTGCCCTGAGCCGGGTAGTGTAAGTGGAGTAGAGGGTGGGTCATTGTGGTGGATGTCGGTGCGGGGCTGGTAGCTTTAGGAGCAGGCTGGTCAGAGGAGGTCCAGGGGAGCCAGGGGGGCGAGTGTGTGCACGTAGGCCGGGGTAGGAGTGCCCTGAGCCGGGTAGTGTAAGTGGAGTAGAGGGTGGGTCATTGTGGTGGATGTCGGTGCGGAGCTGGTAGCTTTAGGAGCAGGCTGGTCAGAGGAGGTCCAGAGGAGCCAGGGGGGCGAGTGTGTGCACGTAGGCCGGGGTAGGAGTGCCCTGAGCCGGGTAGTGTAAGTGGAGTAGAGGGTGGGTCATTGTGGTGGATGTCGGTGCGGAGCTGGTAGCTTTAGGAGCAGGCTGGTCAGAGGAGGTCCAGAGGAGCCAGGGGGGCGAGTGTGTGCACGTAGGCCGGGGTAGGAGTGCCCTGAGCCGGGTAGTGTAAGTGGAGTAGAGGGTGGGTCATTGTGGTGGATGTCGGTGCGGAGCTGGTAGCTTTAGGAGCAGGCTGGTCAGAGGAGGTCCAGAGGAGCCAGGGGGGCGAGTGTGTGCACGTAGGCCGGGGTAGGAGTGCCCTGAGCCGGGTAGTGTAAGTGGAGTAGAGGGTGGGTCATTGTGGTGGATGTCGGTGCGGAGCTGGTAGCTTTAGGAGCAGGCTGGTCAGAGGAGGTCCAGAGGAGCCAGGGGGGCGAGTGTGTGCACGTAGGCCGGGGTAGGAGTGCCCTGAGCCGGGTAGTGTAAGTGGAGTAGAGGGTGGGTCATTGTGGTGGATGTCGGTGCGGGGCTGGTAGCTTTAGGAGCAGGCTGTGGAACTTAGCCCCAGCCTTGGTGAGTTTTCCCCGGCCCTGATGAGTTGGGGACCGGGGTATTGGGTTTAGGAGCTGGCTGTGGAACTTAGCCCCAGCCTGGGTGGTTCTTTGTAGGTTCAAGTATTGTCTGTTTATCTTTCAGAGTGACACTGGGAAGGACCAAAGGCAGGAGATGGCACAAGAAAAAAACAACCCAGACTCAGACCCAGACTATGTGGGTGATGAAGATTTAGATGAGCTCCCCCATCCAAATATATGGCTGACACAAAAGTCGGATACAAGTCTTGCTCCTGCTTCTAGTGCACCGGGAACCAGCCAGCAAGGTAGTTCTTCATACACCTCAGAGTTGCATTCAGAGAATGGTCCACGAAGAGGAGACCCACAGCGGACAAGTTCCATAAATTACTGCTTTGTCTGCGGTAAGCCCCAGAAGAAAATATCGAGACATCTTAAAACACACAAGACCAATGCAGAGATTGTACAAGTCTTTTCCCTTACTGATGTCAAGGAGCGCAACAAACGGATTGAAAAAATTAGGAATAAAGGGAACTTTTTACATAATCAAGCAGTATTACAAAGTGGGAAAGGGCAATTGAAAGTGAAGCGACGATGCAAAAAAAAAGCTTTGGATGGAAAGTTTATTCACTGCATGTATTGTCAAGGCATGTTTCTCCGCAAAGAACTATGGAGGCATACTCGCAGGTGCCCTCACAAACCCGAAGATGCAAACCAAGAAGAGACGTCTGGAAGGAGAAGGATCCTCGGCTCTGCATCAGCTCAGGATGCCGCCTTATGTGCGCAAATCTCGGGTGGGGTTTGGAAGCTTCTCAGTGTTATGAACGTGGATGAAGTTGGATCAGTTGTGCGAAATGACTTCTGTATTCTCCAGTTTGCCCAGTCACTTTACAACATTCATGGACAGGATACAACAAAGTATGAATACATAAGACAAAAACTGAGAGAAGTGGGACGTCTGCTGCTGTGCTTGCGGACAGATTTCTCTGTGCCGACCCTGGAAGATGCTGTTAGGCCTGCAAACTTTGAGAAAGTGGTACAAGCGGTCAAAAAGGTAGCAGGTTTTAATGATGACAATCTTTCGTACAAAACCCCGAGCCTTGCTCTTAAACTCGGCCACACACTGAATAAGATCTGCGACATCATCCACTGCCGGGGCTTGATGGCAGAAGATGAGAAGCTGGTGAAGTATACTGAAACATTTAAGAAGTTGCTCAGTACCAAGTGGAAAGAATATGTATCTCACAATGCCCTTAACACACTGAGTGATGCCAAGTTTAATAAACCGTTAACCTTACCATTCACTGAAGATGTTGTGAAACTTCACAAGTTTTTGGAAAAGGCAGCAGAAGAGGCCACAAGCAAACTGCAAGAAACAGATGATGCTCAAACTTATGCCCGTCTTGCCATGGTGTTGCTCACACAAATCATTGTGTTCAACCGTCGGCGAGCTGGAGAGGTTTCCAAAATGCCTCTGAAACATTTTCTGGAGAGGGATAATCAACAACTTCATGCGGATGTAAGCCTTGGTTTATCGGACACAGAAAAGAAGCTCTGCCGGTATCTAAGTCGCGTGGAAATTATGGGTAAAAGAGGGAGAAAAGTTGCAGTTCTTCTCCCCCGACCTGTTGTCAATGGTCTTACACTACTCACAAATAAGAGGAAATAATGTGGTGTGTCTCCCTCAAACCCATTCTTATTTGCACGACCCAAAGCACCAACCCATTATAGAGGAAGTGACTGCCTGAGACGTTTCTCCACACAGTGCGACACAAAGTACCCCGAGCACCTCCGGTCGACGGGTCTCAGGAAACATGTGGCCACGCTATCTCAAGTCTTAAACCTCCAGGAGAATGAGCTGGATCAGGTGGCAGACTTCCTTGGACATGATATCCGCGTACACAGGGAATTCTACAGACTGCCTGTTCCAACAACACAACTTGCAAAGATATCCAAAGTATTGCTTTTAATGGAGAAGGGATCCATTTCCTCGCTAAAAGGAAAGACGCTGGAGGAGATTGAACTTGAAGGTTTGTTAAATGTATCTCTTATCTGGGTGTGCATGTAGGGCCGGGGTAGGAGTGCCCTGAGCCGGGTAGTGTTAGTGGAGGAGAGGGTGGGTCATTGTGGTGGATGTTGGTGCGGGGCTGGTAGCTTTAGGAGCAGGCTGGTCAGAGGAGGTCCAGAGGAGCCAGGGGGGCGAGTGTGTGCACGTAGGCCGGGGTAGGAGTGCCCTGAGCCGGGTAGTGTAAGTGGAGTAGAGGGTGGGTCATTGTGGTGGATGTTGGTGCGGGGCTGGTAGCTTTAGGAGCCGGCTGGGGATCTTAGCCCCAGCCTTGGTGAGTTTTCCCAGGCCTGGTGGCTTTAGGAGCGGGCTGATTGAATTGAATCCCCCTTTTGTTTTTAGATGAAATTCCCATCAGTGCAGATGAGGCCGAAGAGGAGAGTCACAGTGACTCGGGGGACTCTGCTGAGAAACAAGCGGCAACTGTGGTTATAGATGATGACCCGATCGACATAGCTGATGGAGATACCTCTGATTTTGAAGGCAAGTTCTTCTGTTTACTCTTGTAGTAGTCTTGCTCTGACTTATTCACATTGTTTTGTTTAAATTAATTCCTAATTTTCCTTTTCAGAGGCAGCACAGAGGCCTGCAAAGCAACCTGGACCAAAACGCAGAGTGACAAAAAGAGCATGGTCAAAGACTGAAGAAGCAGCTGTAATGCGGCATTTTAAAAAACACATCAAGAGAGGAAAACTGGCCACAAAAAATGAAGTAACTCAGTGTAAGCAAGCAGAAATGGCCTTAAGTCAGAGAACACTGCAGAATATAAGAGACTTTGTGAGAAATCGTGGACTAGCACGTAAAAGACAACTAAAGGTAAAAGATGGATAAGCATGGAGTGTATGTATGAAGAACATTAAAACTTTTCCAGCCTCTAATTGTGGTTCATCCATCCATCCATTTTCTCCCACTTGTCCGTTGCCGGGTCGTGGAGGCAGCCGTTGGAGCTGCCCAAATCACATAGCACCAGTCCCCTATGGCTCCTCCTGCAGGTGGTGGGTCCACGGAAGGACGGCCTCATGGTTCCAAACGGGCCTGTTGGTCTCTCATAGGGGAATTGTGGTTCAGTTATGTTTAAAGTCCTCATAATTCATCTTTGGTCCTCATGAACCACCTTCTGGTCGGTGGCTGTGTATAGACAACCGTAGCTGATACAAGGATGTTAAATAGACCTAAATTTTTTTCAGATTTTTTACAGTTAGTCTATCCAGAGCTTATCTCTCTAGGACCTTGGGAAACCATAGTCCTCTTAAACCACACCAGGGTTGGTTTTTCCAAAAGGTCAACATAAACCATAAAACCACGTATGTGTGTGTGTGTGTGTGTGTGTGTGTGTGTGTGTGTGTGTGTGTGTGTGTGTGTTTAACCTCTTAACCTCCACCTTAACCGAGCACATTCCCCCCAGTGCTCGGTTAAGGCCAGTGTGACACCTCATTTGAAAGCTAAGACCTACAAAATGCATCTAAGCTCCTTCCTTGTTTTTGTTTTCACATTTGGCTCGTCATTGTTGTGTTTACTTTGTCGCATTGTCGCTCTTTGTTTGACTGTAGTGTAACTGTGACACAAACGTGTGAAAAACAGAAATGTGACAAAAACACAACGAGGAAGAGGCTTCGCTCAAGTCTCTCCACTGATGATGATGATGATTATTATTATTATGGGGTCTTTAGGGATAAGGCTTCACCAATAGGCAATGTTCTAGAATTCTCTTTCAGACGGAGCAGGTGCCGATGCACATCTACGGGAGAGACATTTCCAAAAAGGAAAAATACCCGAATGTTTCCTCTGATCCTTATTTGACAGCGACCGGATTCATAAACATTCTTCTGACCAACATCAGGCTCATGGAGGCTCCGCGGCGCTAACAGCCGTTACAGAAGTCACCATCAGTGTTGTAGGTCTTAGCTTTCAAATGAGACTTTTGGCTGTGAGCTCCAGTGCAGAAGCTTTTAGATTTGGGTAAAGCCGAACTGGAGAACATGTGCTCAGGTAATGATGTTAGTTTGGAGACTATTTTTAAAATGTGTCTCAAATGTGTTGTTTTTAAATCAACCTCTCGCCTGAACCCAGTATCTCCCGTTCGGCTTTACCCAAATCTGAAACTTTCTTGAAAAATAAAAAAGGGTCAAAATAGCGACAAAAATGTGACGAAAAAATGTTTTAAAAAGCGACGACAACAATGTGAGGAGAAAGATTAGCTTAGACGAGTTGTGTAGGTCTTAGCTTTCAAATGAGGCGTTACTCTGGCCTAGAGGCAATACAAGTGTTAATGGGGCGATTGGGGGGAGTTTCACAATGGCCGCTCTGCTTTACGACCGCAACACTGGAGGCCGCCATTGCTGTAGTACCTCCATATGGCCACTAGTCTCCCATTGAAAAGCATTGGACTTTAGACACGTTAAAAACAACTTTAACGTACTCGTAACTCGGACTGTTAGCATTGGAGCTGCGCGAGCGCCACGTCACGCGAGGGCGGAGTCTACAGTGAAGATCCCGCCCTTATGCCCTTATTAGGAACATGCTTCGTCAGAGCTGGGGAGGAGGAGTCTGTAAATCCGCCATGATTTTCCGCTCGAGCGTGGTCATTGTGGTAAACGGCGAGGAGTGAGGAGGAGTTTTAACAGTCTATGGTCTTTCATCGCCCCCTGGTGTCTCTGGCCAGAAAACCACAATTACAACTTTCCTGCCTCCGTGTCGGAGTCACCAATACACAGTAATTACTACAGATGAAAAATAGCCTCTTTGGCTAATTCTGGCTGTTTTACTCATGTTTTACTCATGTGTTTTATGAAATTGCGCTGTCCCCTTTTGAAAAAAATTAAAATAAAATATAATGGAATCACGAAGAAGAAGCTAACAGGCTAACGGACAAAGCTAACTGCGGGCTAGCGCCACTTAAACAGTATTTACAGCCAAGTTTGAGTAAAAAAAAGATCTCCATTGTGTAATTGGATGAACAACATCCCTCTGTCCCTTTGTCTTTTCTGTCAGCGTAGGATTTACTCTCACGGACGATTAACGAGTAAAAACACAACATGCTACGGGTTTTTATCGTTTGTTTTTGTCTCTCGCTCTAACCCAGGTCTGTTTCTCTCAGACACAAACTTCGTCCTGGGAAACGCGCAGATCGTGGACTGGCCGATCGTCTACAGCAACGACGGCTTCTGCAAACTGTCGGGATATCACCGCGCCGAGGTCATGCAGAAGAGCGCCACCTGCAGGTGAGCCCGGGCGCCGCACCCCGGACGGTTCAGCCGTGAGCAGACATTAGAGCAGGACAGACGCACAGACAAAGGACTCGACTCTTTACCCACATCTGCACTGTAGTCGCTCCACGAGACTCTGGGACACAAAACCTAAACTCATTTACGTTAAGCTCTACATCCTTCACCTGCAGCGCCGATCCTGAAACCCATTAAACGGACACTTTAAAAACACTATATTTAAAAGTGACTCCTGGAGGACCAGAGCGTTTAAACACAGGCTTTACCTCCTCCACCTGCAGTACTTCAGTACCTGCTGTACTTTGACTGTACATGTTTGAGTGTGGGTGGCGTACTGAGCGGCGAGCGTTTGGCGTGTTGCAGTTTCATGTACGGCGAGCTGACGGACAAAGAGACCGGGGAGAAGGTGCGACAGACCTTCGAGAACTACGAGATGAACTCCTTCGAGATCCTCATGTACAAGAAGAACCGTGAGTACTGAGACTATACAGCCCTGGGTTCTTTCTGTGTGGACGTGTCCTTCTCTTGTCAACCTAAAACATGCACAATAGCAGTCTTATTTAATAGTCGACGCGTTTGATTTTGTCCAGTTGAAATGTCTTCTCACTAAACCTCCGTCAGTATGGATGTGCTGCATGTCATTTTGAAGCACAGAACTGTTTCTATTGTACTTTTTATCGTCGGCTAACAGTATGCTAATGCTAACGGAAGCTAATCGACGCTGGGACAGAAAGCATCGAATCACCCAAAGTAGCAAAATGAAATCGGCCTCTGCTGGAGCGGCCAAGTACGAATGTTTTAAAGGGTTATAAAAACCCAAATCGGTGGAACTCCAATAGAAATATAATGTCTGTCCAATGTATTTTTCCTTTAGCCACTGTTGTTTTAGCAAAATTATTAATTGAAAAAATATATATAGAAAAAGACAAACAAAAAAAGAAAAGAAAATTGTTAAAATCGAAAGTTGATAACATCTGGTCTGGGCTATCGGTGAGGCCATCTCATTTGTAAAGTTTTTTTAAGAATGGGGTAGAAGCTTATAAGATTTTTTCTTCATCCTACTCCTGTTCTTCTTTTCATGGAATGTATTATTGTTGTGTGTGTTGGATTGTTGTACTAATTTAATATTGCATTACCATGAAAAAAGAATAAATAAAATGAAATGAAATGAGCATTTAGCCTCAAACATCTGGAATGATGAACAAACCAGACGTTTGAGGTGTTGTCGACCATGGACCACATTTAGGTCAAAGCCTCGTTAATCATTTAGACCTTTGGACTTTTGACCTTAGATACAAATGAGCGTTTAAAAGTGTCTGAGTTAAACGCTGAACTCAAATCAGTGGCCACACACGTCTTATACATTAATGATAGAAATGACCTCGCCGTACTTTAGTATAGGGCCTGACTGTCCATGTGTGGGACACACGTACTTTAGTATAGGGCCTGACTGTCCATGTGTGGGACACACGTACTTTAGTATAGGGCCTGACTGTCCATGTGTTGGACACACGTACTTTAGTATAGGGCCTGACTGTCCATGTGTTGGACACACGTACTTTAGTATAGGGCCTGACTGTCCATGTGTGGGACACACATACTTTAGTATAGGGCCTGACTGTCCATGTGTTGGACACACGTACTTTAGTATAGGGCCTGACTGTCCATGTGTGGGACACACGTACTTTAGTATAGGGCCTGACTGTCCATGTGTGGGACACACGTACTTTAGTATAGGGCCTGACTGTCCATGTGTGGGACACACGTACTTTAGTATAGGGCCTGACTGTCCATGTGTGGGACACACGTACTTTAGTATAGGGCCTGACTGTCCATGTGTGGGACACACGTACTTTAGTATAGGGCCTGACTGTCCATGTGTGGGACACACGTACTTTAGTATAGGGCCTGACTGTCCATGTGTTGGACACACGTACTTTAGTATAGGGCCTGACTGTCCATGTGTGGGACACACGTACTTTAGTATAGGGCCTGACTGTCCATGTGTGGGACACACGTACTTTAGTATAGGGCCTGACTGTCCATGTGTTGGACACACGTACTTTAGTATAGGGCCTGACTGTCCATGTGTGGGACACACGTACTTTAGTATAGGGCCTGACTGAAGCCCATGTCTCTGTTTTTCAGGGATGCCCGTGTGGTTCTTCGTCAAAATCGCTCCGATCCGAAACGAGCAGGACAAGGTGGTTCTGTTCCTCTGCACCTTCAGCGACATCACGGCGTTCAAGCAGCCCATCGAGGACGAGACCACCAAAAGTACGAAACATCTGAGCGTGTTCCAACTCCCCGTAATAACCGTCTGTCCCGGTGTGTCTCAGGTTGGGGTAAATTCGCCCGTCTGACCCGCGCCCTCACCAGCAGCAGAGGCGTCCTGCAGCAGCTGGCCCCCGCCGTGGCCAAGGGCGAGAACGTGCACAAGCACTCACGGCTGGCCGAGGTACGAGGCCTTCACAGTCTGTAAAGTGTGGAGTGGAGTCTGTGGAGTGGAGTCTGTAGAGTGTGGAGTGGAGTCTGTGGAGTGGAGTCTGTGGAGTGTGGAGTCTGTGGAGTGTGGAGTCTGTGGAGTGTGGAGTCTGTGGAGTGTGGAGTGTGGAGTCTGTGGAGTGGAGTCTGTAGAGTGTGGAGTGGAGTCTGTGGAGTGTGGAGTCTGTGGAGTGTGGAGTCTGTGGAGTGGAGTCTGTAGAGTGTGGAGTGGAGTCTGTGGAGTGGAGTCTGTGGAGTGTGGAGTGGAGTCTGTGGAGTGGAGTCTGTGGAGTGGAGTCTGTGGAGTGTGGAGTCTGTGGAGTGTGGAGTCTGTGGAGTGTGGAGTCTGTGGAGTGGAGTCTGTAGAGTGTGGAGTGGAGTCTGTGGAGTGGAGTCTGTGGAGTGTGGAGTCTGTGGAGTGTGGAGTCTGTGGAGTGTGGAGTCTGTGGAGTGGAGTCTGTAGAGTGTGGAGTGGAGTCTGTGGAGTGGAGTCTGTGGAGTGTGGAGTCTGTGGAGTGTGGAGTCTGTGGAGTGGAGTCTGTAGAGTGTGGAGTCTGTAGAGTGTGGAGTCTGTGGAGTGTGGAGTCTGTGGAGTGTGGAGTCTGTGGAGTGGAGTCTGTAGAGTGTGGAGTGGAGTCTGTGGAGTGGAGTCTGTGGAGTGTGGAGTGGAGTCTGTGGAGTGGAGTCTGTGGAGTGGAGTCTGTGGAGTGTGGAGTCTGTGGAGTGTGGAGTCTGTGGAGTGTGGAGTCTGTGGAGTGGAGTCTGTGGAGTGTGGAGTGTGTAAAGTGTGGAGTCTGTAAAGTGCAGATGTTGTTAAAGTTCAGTCCCTGTGTATGTTCCTCCCGTCTTTAGCCGCTCTGTCTCCCACAAAGGAAATGACCATATTTTGAATTACAGCGTCATCTTAGTCACAGCCTCTCGTGCTACACGTGGATACCAAACTTGCGCGGGAAAGACTAAATAAAAGTCTTGGCGTTTAAATACTCATTAAAACAAAGACGTTAAAGGAAACACTAGATCAAATATTAAACACTGTGAAATGTGGAAGCTTCACCTGCAGCGTCTCCCCAGTGTAAACATTAACGTCTCGTCTTCTGCCCCACTGTCGTCTGGGGTGCCACAAGGATCCGTTCTTGGCCCGGTCCTGTTTTCACTTTACCGCTGCCACTGGGGTCCATTATCGCCCATTGCTCACGAAACTATGTTGGGGCCATTAAACAATATAACGAGAATAATAACGCACAAGTCATTATTGTTGTCCGTGGTCGTAATGTTGTGGCTGGTCCGGCGGCGTTGTTTGCGCTTCACTCTCCTCTCGTGTGTAGACACTCGGTCTGTGACATATCTGCCTGTGCTAAATATTTAATGCCTGGAGTACTTACATCTACACAGAGTGTCCGGAAACAGCGTCTAAACCCGTGACATTCCCGGAGGTCAAAACACCAACACGAGCCACGGTCAGGCCTCCTGCACTGTCTGAAGCACCGTGTACTCCACTGAAACAGATGCTCCGATCCTGCTTTGTTTAACACCCCTGTTCTTACTTTACACTCTGATTGATCCACTGAAATGGTTTCCAGTCCAGATCCAGTCCAGCTTTTAGTTTCTGTTCAAAAGCAGAACCGTCTGGAACTTTGCTCACAGTCGGTCAAACCTCCAAAAGCTTTACATCGATCCGATCTCAGGCCATTAAAAAAACGACATTGATAGTTCCCATTAGTCTCGATGCTTTTTAAAACCACACACTTCCTTGTTTATAAAATACTCTTCTCTGATTGGTTCATACGCTTGTCAATCACGGCCATCGGGAGTTCAAAGAAATGACCCCTGATCTCAGATACACGTGTCTGAAGAAGAGGAACAGGGGACTGGTGAAGGTGAAGGTGGTTCCTCTGAAGTTCTTTCATGCTGCAGTTCAGCTGTTTATGGAGCCAGCTTCATCTTTTAGAAAATAAAAAATAAAAAGGAAAATAACAGGAGGATGTTCAGACACGTGGAGGTCAGAATGTGGGATTATGTAAAGCGAAAAAAAAGTTGAAATCAATTATTCCTTTTGAGTTTATTACTGTTTTGCACTTTGGACATTTTCTCCATGAGCTTCACAACGTCGTCACAGGAATGGTTTTCACTTAATACGGCTGTTAAACCATTTCAGGGACAATTTTGAAGAATTGAAAATATAAAAACATATTTTGAGTTATTTCATAGTTTCATGTTTTCAATGAGAATCACACAATGGAAATAATGTTGAAAATAAAGAATTCAGACGATACAGACCCGTCACTTATCACTTTATAATAACTACACCTTATTCAGCCTTAATAAATGATGAGTTAACACTTAATTCATTATGAACAATTCATTAGTTATTACTTAATAACTACTTAACAACAAAGTATTTGAAGAACTATTCATTATGAGTTAGGCTTTAACTGTAGTAATTAAGTAGTTATTAACTGTTGGTCACACTTAACCCCCGCCTTAACCGAGCACATTTTCTCCAGGTCGGTTTTACCAAAATCTAAAAGCTTCTCAACTGGAGCTTAAAGTCTATAGGCCAGAGTGATGCCTCATTTGAAAGCTAAGACCTACAAAACTGATCATAACTTTTTGTTGCTTTTTTTGTAGTATTGGTGCTTTTCCAGCACGTTTTTGTCGCTCTTTTGACACTTTTTTGCTTCTAGATTTGGGTAATGCCAAACTGGAGAAAATGTGCTCGGTTCATGTGGGGGTTAAGACACGGACTAATGGATTAACTAAGATTAGTGAAGTATTAACTCCTCATTTTTTAAGGCTGAATAAGGTGTAGATATATAAGTGTTATCAAAGAGTTTCCAAACCTTTGACGGGTCCAGTATTATCCTCCTAATGAGTCATAATGATGATAATAATGATAAGTCCATATATGGTGGTTGTCTATTGTCCTAATGAGTCATAATGATGATAATAATGATATATGGTCATTGTGCTGCTCAGGTGCTGCAGCTGGGCTCGGACATCCTGCCCCAGTACAAACAGGAGACGCCCAAGACTCCGCCCCACATCATCCTGCACTACTGCCTCTTCAAAACCACCTGGGACTGGGTCATCCTCATCCTCACCTTCTACACCGCCATCATGGTGCCCTACAACGTGTCCTTCAAGACCAAGCAGAACAACGTGACGTGGCTGGTGGTGGACAGCATCGTGGACGTCATCTTCCTGGTGGACATCGTGCTGAACTTCCACACCACCTTCGTGGGCCCGGCCGGAGAGGTGATCTCCGACCCCAAGCTCATCCGCATGAACTACGTGAAGACCTGGTTCGTCATCGACCTGCTGTCCTGCCTGCCCTACGACGTCATCAACGCCTTCGAGAACGTGGACGAGGTGAGTGCCAAAGCTGTAAGGTTTTCTTTATGCTTTTCATCTCCACTTTAGAAGCTCCTACAGACTCCAAACTTTACAGCCTTGGACCTGACGTTTGAGTCTAATTCCTGCTAAAATATTGATTTGAGCTGAAACAAGTCACTGCTGTCCTTGGACCAACTGCATCAAAACTCAGATCTAAAGAAATGTCGGTTCCTGCATCTGGTCGTTCTAAGGTGCGTGCACACCTAACGCGGTTCACGCTGCAGGGGCCAGCTGTTCGGAGCGGCGTGAACATGGCGTGAGGAGGCAGGAGGAAAAAAACCACACATTCAGGAATAATGTATTGATCATCTGAATTTGGAGCAACACCACCACCACTACATCATAGAGAAACGTCTGGAAAGAGGAAGTATCCATGACGATCTGCAGCTGTGGTTTGAAATGCCTTTCCAGAGCCCAGGCGTTCGGATCAGAGGAATCATACGTTTCAATAAACACAAACGTGGGCGCATTAAACAAGGCGCTGGATACAAACATGTTTAAAAGGGGTTTTATTGTGACATGAGGCTGGACACACAGGTACTACACTCAAACACACACATATTATCCAAGAGAGGGTGAGAGGAAAGAGAAGAGATTTGCCTCAAGTGTCAGAGAAATGTAGTTAAACTTTTCCACTGTCACCGAAGCACAAAGAATCAGGAAACCATGTTCATTCATATCTTAGTGCTTAGCAGCAACAGCACAGGGTTTGTCCTACAGTCGCCTGAGGCCACACATACGAGCGTCTGATTACAAGTGTTCAAATGTTCTGTGTGGTCAGGTGGTACGTTTTCGATATCAGTAGTATCCAAACTTTTTTGTCGATACCTACTGGTATTGTTTAAAGGGACTAGATGCAACTTGGTAATTGTTGTGCTCACTACTGCCACCTCAGGTCTCATGCGTAACTGCAGTCTCTATATTAAGCTCGTGCATGACGGCCCTTCAGACCCAAAGTAACACCTGAGAGCAGGATCTTAGAGGCACCTGTGGTGAAACAGGTCTGGGTTCATCTACACATGAGGACATGGCTGGAACATGTGGGAGGAACATACTGAGTTTAAACTCCGTATAGTCCCTTTAACGGTTCTTCGCCCTAAGCCGTACATCAGTATATCCTCTAAGGACTGTTTCAGAGTCATGTGAGGCTAAAGGATGTAAATGCAGATGAACGTTGTGAGGCTGCAGAGAGACGGAAACTTCTGGAGAGACGAGCGTGAGCTGAGGAGGACGTGAAGGTGAGGCAGCAACGAAAATGTGACAAACAGTGTCTGAAAGTTACCGCTGAATCCTGCTCTCGATTTAAACGTTCCATCCCCCATTCACCTCTTACTCCAGCTCAGCTTTACCCTAATACAAGAGCTTCTCCACTGGAGCCTATAGGCCAGTGCAACGCCTCATTTGAAAGCTAAGACCTACAACGGGTCTTTTTCCTTGCGTTGTTGCCATTGTTTTTGTTTTGATTTTCAACAATATTTTGATATTTGTCACTTTGTTGCTGCACTTTCGTCCTTTTCTTTATCAGTAACGTCTTATATCGGCCGTGTGGATTTGATTTAGCTCAGAGACACTTTCAGACAATTTGTCTCTTAAGTAAAATCTCTTTTTGTCATTTTTCTTTTTGTTGCTTCTATACATTTCCCCTCCTCATTATTTGGTGGCAGAGCGGTTGTCCTCTCCGGTGGGGTTGTCCTCTCCGGTGTGGGTTGTCCTCTCCAGTGGCAGAGCGGTTGTCCTCTCCGGTGGCAGAGCGGTTGTCCTCTCCGGTGGGGTGGTCCTCTCCGGTGGGGTTGTCCTCTCCGGTGGGGTTGTCCTCTCCGGTGTGGGTTGTCCTCTCCAGTGGCAGAGCGGTTGTCCTCTCCGGTGGCAGAGCGGTTGTCCTCTCCGGTGGGGTTGTCCTCTCCGGTGGCAGAGCGGTTGTCCTCTCCGGTGGCAGAGCGGTTGTCCTCTCCGGTGGCAGAGCGGTTGTCCTCTCCGGTGGGGTGGTCCTCTCCGGTGGGGTTGTCCTCTCCGGTGGGGTTGTCCTCTCCGGTGGGGTTGTCGTCTCCGGTGGGGTGGTCCTCTCCGGTGGGGTGGTCCTCTCCGGTGGCAGAGCGGTTGTCCGGGTCGTCCCGCGGGTCCTCCCTGTAACTGTTATTATGGCGGTATTGAGATGCACGGGCGTGAGTGTAATCTGCTGAGTGGTTCTTTCCACGGTGGCCCTGAAGGTCAAATCTCAGCGTTGTGTTTTCGTAGAAGGCGCTGGGCTGTGGTGACGGCTCCATTCTGCTGCCGCGGAGGTTTGAGCGTCGCAGGTCGAGGGCCTGGAGCCAAGAGGCCAGTTTATTTATACGGCAGCATTTGGACAGAAGAAAGAAGGCACATCACAGGCACGTCTTGCACTGAGGTGCTCAAAATATACAAATATTCAAAGCATGCACCAAACTTTAGGCTGGACATTGGTGAAGAATAGACTACATTTTGCCCTTCTTTGCTTCTTTCAAAAGATTCTTGTGTTAAAACTCCCTAAGGTTTTATATGATGTACTTGTATTCAGTTGTTCCACACATACATTTAACACAAGACACGCAGTAAATGGTCATTTTCCTCTTCCTTCATGTAACACTAAAGACATTTCTACCATTGCAGACATAAACATTTTTTAAAAGACTCTGTTGACACACTTCAACAAATGAAATAAATGTTGTAATTGTGTATTTATGTTGTTTTATATTGTAATCTGCGATCATTGTATGAAAATGTGATTTTATAATCTGGACCCCAGGAAGACTAGCCATTGTCAAGGCTAATGGCTAATGGGGATCTTAATAAACAAACAAACAGGCAAAGGAAATGAAAGGACTTCATTATTTCACTTTTAGTCCATAAATCTCTGTAAAGACTCCATTTGTCCATGTGGTTCATTTGAAAAGCCTAATGAGTCTATGAACAGTAGGTGGCGCTGTGTAGATGTGCTGTCATTGCCACAAACTCACTTATTTCATTGGATTTGCACTTTCTACTGTGAATACCATGCTAGCAGTGTTTAGCTGAGGTAGGGGCCACGTGCTAGCAGTGTTTAGCTGAGGTGAGCGCCACATGCTAGCAGTGTTTAGCTGAGGTGAGCGCCACATGCTAGCAGTGTTTAGCTGAGGTGAGCGCCACATGCTAGCAGTGTTTAGCTGAGGTGAGCGCCACATGCTAGCAGTGTTTAGCTGAGGTGAGCGCCACATGCTAGCAGTGTTTAGCTGAGGTGAGCGCCACATGCTAGCAGTGTTTAGCTGAGGTGAGCGCCACATGCTAGCAGTGTTTAGCTGAGGTGAGCGCCACGTGCTAGCAGTGTTTAGCTGAGGTGAGCGCCACATGCTAGCAATGTTTAGCTGAGGTGAGCGCCACGTGCTAGCAGTGTTTAGCTGAGGTGAGTGCCACATGCTAGCAGTGTTTAGCTGAGGTGAGCGCCACGTGCTAGCAGTGTTTAGCTGAGGTGAGCGCCACATGCTAGCAGTGTTTTTGTCACGTTTTTAGTCGAGTGTTTGTCACTTTTTCTTGGTGACAGTGGAATAGTTTTACTCCCTCTTCCTCTTGAGAATACTCGAATAATTCAGTGTTTTCAGAGAAGGTGCTTTTCCTCTTTGTGTTGGGCCGTTTCCTTCAGCCTCTTCTCGTTTGTAACCCCTGAAGCTCCTCGTTGTTTTTAGAGCCGTTCATCTCCGTGGCTCGTGCCGCTGACTGTGAGCGGAAAGTATTTTACCGTTGTTATTGTCCCGAGTGGGATTGATTTTAAATGGAGCACAGTGAGAGCTTTGACTGATCAATACAAACATGAACTGAACGAATACCTGGTCCAGTCTGGGAGTGACCCTCAGGCAGCACGTTTAAAGACTCACATTATAATATTATTATTCTCACAGAATCACACGTTTTACTCTATAGTTTTTTCAGAGGTAAATCATAAACACATTTCCTCATATTGTTTACAGTGGTCATATGATTTAATGATACATGCAGAGGTATATATATAAATATAAAAGGAGGTTTTCATAAAGCAAAAATGTCCCAGTGTTTCATTAAGAAATTATAGAAATAAGTGTTTTTTCCACATTTTTCATGATCCACTTTTTCCTTAATTTGGTTCTAAACGTTATGGGCCTGATCGTGCACTTTGCAGGAGCACAGTTTGGGGGGGGGGGGGGGAACATGTGCTTTTGTTTTGGTCACGTTAACACAATTACGGCTGAGCGAGTGCCAACCCGCACCACAGCAGGACCGGCTGTAGCTGCATCTCTTTCTCTCATGGTTTATCTCACCATAATAACGTTTTTACCATAATAACGTTTTTAGTTTCGTGTTTGTGTCGAGTTATGTGTTTTGTCAATGCTGGTCTAACTTAAAAAACCCAGAAGGTACAGAGGACGCTTGGATCAACTCAGCTTCACAACCTTTACTGCAGCAGTGGTCGTAGCGGTCGTGGCTGAAAACCTTTCAAACATACAGAAAACACAACTTAAACATGGTTTTAACATGCAGGTTTTAGCGTTTTACTCACAATTTATTCCAATGTACATATTTTTACAAATTATATTTTAACTGTTGATTCAGATTTTAATTGTAATTGGTCAGTTCAACAAATTGATATTTTACCATTTTAAGAGACAACTGGAGTTTAACTACTTATGAGTTGGACAACTTGTTTTATTTTTAGTTAGTGTTAACACTGAAATAGGACTCACCTGTGTTCTCCTGTGCAGTGACTGGGTGTGTTCCACACCTGTTACCTCATCAATGCACCAGAAACATTAGGCTCAACTCCCTTCTTAGCTCCATCTAGTGTGCAAACTAAGATATTACAACCAAATTAACCCAACAAAATCAAAACAATGAGAAGATACTGTAACATAGGAGGAGGAAAACTAGGGTTTTAACCGAACAGTGAGAGCCTATAATGGTTAAGGAAGAACACGAGGTAGTGCGAGGAAAACAAGGCTGCTGTATCAGAGCAACGCGCTCAGTGCTGCTTGTAATAAAAACACCTCTTCTCTTCTTCTCTTTTCTTTTTATAAGTGACGCTCTCGCCTGTGGCGCAGGCACATAGCACAGCTGCTCCCATGCAAGATGACCTTACTGTCTCTGTATCTTTTATCTTATCCTTTTAGTTGTTTTTTTCCCCTTAGAAAAGCTGAGTTATCTATTTAAAAAAAAAACTAAAAACATTCACATCTGGAGCCTGTATTACCTGCACTGACATAATGTACTTCATATCCTTTTATATATATATATATATGTACGTGACATTTCCATTTTGACACATCGGCTTTTAAAGGGTTTAAACTATGAAAATAAAGCCACTTTTGGTGTCAAAGAGGAGGGCAGGGATTCTGCTCTTTATTTATAAAAAGAACCCAGGCTTTGAGAGTGTGAGGTTTTCAAGGACAAATAACACAGGAGACAACGCACAACCTTGTGGAGAACCAATGGAGCGGTCGTTTTAGGGATGGAGCGTCAACAATCAATAATATGAGGTTAAACGGATGATAAAATGTTAATGCTTTAATGTTGGTCGGATCAAACGGAGCCATTAGTTTTGTAAAGAGTTTGACAAAGTGAAAGGTTCATCTTTTAAAACCCATCAAAGCTCTTCGTCCCGTCATAAATTATACAGATGAAGAGGTCCTGATTTAGTGGCTGGTCTGGTCCATCGTTCTTTGCATTAAACATGTGCAATAAAAGGACACCGCCGTGAAGCGTGTCCAGTGTAAAACATTCATGAGCCGCAGATGTTCCTCAGAAAAGTCCTGCTTCGATCCGCGACGTTTGTGACTGAATCCACTGCAGGGGAATAATAATAATAATATAATGAAGAGATATCGATTTCAAACTTCTGCTGTGGATTACTGACATGAATATGAGAACAAAACGTATGCCCTGACAAGGCCGTGGGAACCCAGGGTGCTGAGGGTGCTGCAGCACCCCCTGGTGGATAGTTTGCGAACTGCAGGCAATATCAATAAATAGGAAATATGCACAGAAAAAGCGTTTTCGGGGTAAAATTATTTCCTCAGCCCCCCCTAACTAAAATGTCTTCCCACGGCTCGTGTCCTGAAGAAGATCACCTTTGGTCAAAACGCGTTGGTGTGTCCATGAACTGAACAAAGAACTTTACCTGTAAGTTAGTTCCTCAGATCTTCTGCTTTACGTATCATTCATAAGTGATACCCGCGGTCGACCCGATACCCGCGCATGTCCTGACGCTGTGCCTCCTCTCCTCAGGGCATCAGTTCCCTGTTCAGCTCCCTGAAGGTGGTGCGTCTGCTGCGTTTGGGGCGAGTGGCTCGGAAACTGGACCATTACATCGAGTACGGCGCCGCGGTGCTGGTGCTGCTGGTCTGTGTGTTCGGACTCGCCGCGCACTGGCTCGCCTGCATCTGGTACAGCATCGGAGACTACGAGGTGAGCGGGGGGAGCACGGGGGGGAACGTTTGGTCTCGTTTTCCCCCTCGACCTCTTAGTTTTAACACTCAGAGTGAACACACTGACCTAACCCTCACTTTACGATGAGGAAGTGACTCAACATGTCTGTCTTTCCCACGCTGATTCATTCACAAATACTCACATGTTTGGGATCCACGTGTAGCACGAAAGGCTGTAATGACGCTGTAATCCAAATATGGTCATTTCCTTTGTGGGAGACAGTTTGGGAAATTATGGAAAAGTTTGGAACAATTTAGTCTTTGAATCTAAAAAAAACAAGGAGAAATTTGTGTTTTTATAGATATTTTTGACTTTTGCCTATAAAATGCTCTTTTAGCCATTCCAAAGCCCATTAGGCATTTATATGATTTATTGTACCTCTACCACTCATTTTTTTCTGGGGGGATTTTTACAAGACGCTTGTATTCAGTTAACTCCGCCCCTCTCTCCGAGTTGATCCCGCCCATTTCATGACGTCGTATTTACTTAGTAAAGTAGTCATAAGGAGTGGACATTTGCACAGCTTCATAAATAGCTAACTCACATTATCATTACCATTTAGCTCGTGTTTTCATTTACTTACTGCTCTTTTATTGGTTATGAGAGTTCATCTCTCGGACTAGCTTCGCCGAGCAGCCGTCGCTGAATCCCAGAGAAATTCTAACTTCTGGCGAGTGGACTCTTCTTTAGGACGGTTGAATAAAGTCCTGCACTTATTTAGTCGCTGAAATATTACTAGTTATATATGAAAACAGAAAACGTGCATTACATCTTTTTCTCATGTTTACATCATTAATGTGTACATAAATGTCTACACTGATGTTCACCTGCAGCGTATATCGTATATCGTATATCGTATGTGGTTTTGATCCTGCCGTGTTTCCAGGTGATCGACGAGGAGCGGAACAGCGTGCGCACGGACAGCTGGCTCTTCCTGCTCGGGGAGACGGTGGGCGCCCCCTACAGGTTCAACGTGACGGGCTCCAACCGCTGGGAGGGCGGCCCCAGCAAGGACTCGGTCTACATCACCTCGCTCTACTTCACCATGACCAGCCTCACCAGCATCGGCTTCGGCAACATCGCCCCCAACACCGACGGCGAGAAGATCTTCGCCGTCGCCATGATGATGATCGGCTGTGAGTAAACGAGTCGCATGAGGGTCGAGTGATCTAATGACCCATGACCCCGCCCCAAAGCGGTTATTGTCCAATCATACCTCATAGCAACTGTTGCTACCTTCATATCCGGATCCTGAATGGAAAAACAGTTCAGTTCACTTTTAAGCCAAGACTCGTTTACTTAATCTGCCGCAGAAATCAGGTTCTCCCGCTGGAATATCTGCACGCCATGACAACGCGGCTGTGGTTACGCTTCACGCCTGTGTAACCATGAGCTTTATATAACCCTACAGCAATGAATCAATGCTGGTATTTAGACGTCAACACGCTGGTCCAAACTCCGACATGTCGATTCACACGGGACTAGAACCTCCGTGGACGTCAGTAATAGTAACTCTTTACCTGAGGTCCCGCGGTTACTCTAATCCCGGCCGAATAGTCTTAAGTCTTTGTCCCAGCCCTATATTGGAACAACTCCATAACATAAAAGCTCAGACATCAATGTAGCGCCGGTCTGTCCTCAGGTCTGTCGTCAGGTCTGTCCGGTGGTCATAAATAAACCTTCTGAAAAGGGGAGGGGTTTAGTGTGTGGTTGTTTTAGCGCTGACTCTGACGGGCTGGAGCTCCATCACGCGCTGCAGGACTCGGCGCCGCCTGTCGGTCCCTGTAGCCGTCGGCCATGATGTGATGTGACAAGTGTGTTCGGAGGAATCCTCTTTGAAATATTCACCGTCTGTCAGCTCCTCCTTTGTTATCCTCTCTCTCTGGGTCTTTCTCGGAGACGATTTCAAAGACCTGAAGTGACGTGATGAAGAAGCAGAAAATACATCTCCTTCTGTAGATGAGACGAGAGGTTCTGACATGTATAGGATTAGTTTATCCTGATTTAATTTATCCTGATTTAGTTTATCCTGATTTAATTCATCCTGATTTAATTCATCCTGATTTAAGTTATCCTGATTTAAGTTATCCTGATTTCGTTTATCCTGGCGTTACGTTAACAAAACTTGGTTTGAGATACGATACCTGTATATTTGTCGTCTAGAAACAGAAAACAGAACAATAATGTTCATTTATTCCATAAAAGGCCATTTATTTTAGCTCGTGCTTCACAGCTAGAAGGTCCGGGTTCGATTCCCACCTGGACGGGGCCTTTCTGTGTGGAGTTTGCATGTTCTCCCCGTGTCTGCGTAGGTTTCCTCCGGGTACTCCGGTTTCCCCTACCACTAAAAACATGTACAATAGGCCAGGATGAATGATCTGTGTGAATGCATGATGTGCAGTCGCGACAGCGTTTCTGAGTGTGGAGTGAATGTATAACTGCTCATGTGAAGCGCTTTGTGACCATGTCTGTGAAACGTGCTTTATAAATAAAGTTCTTATTATTATTTGAGCTGAAAAACCAAGTCACTTCCTTCAGTGCTGTCCCTGAACCAACAGCATCAAAACCTGGATCTAAAGAAATAATATTGTTTTATACTTTACTGGTATCATTCAGAAGCCCCTCATGAGACCAACAGGCCCGGTTAGAACCATGAGGCCGTCCTTCTGTGGACCCACCACCTGCAGGGGGCGCTATAGGGGCTGGTGCAGCTCCAACAGCTGCTCCCACGACCCGGCAACGGACAAGTGGAAGAAGATGGATGGATGGTATCGTTTAACATTACTCAGCCCTGAGCGCCAGGATTAAAGATCGTTTATTAAATATGTATTATATATATATATATATATATATATATTTATATATATATATATAAATATATATTTATATTTATACTGTATGTATATACACATACAGTTGATAAAATCAATTTTAGACTTAGTCGAATAACTTTACTTAACATATTTGCTGTTGTTTGAAACTCATAGTTTGACTAAACCCTGACTTCGTCGTCAGACTGAACTGAAGGAAAAGCTGCCGGTGACTCTGGGTTCAGAGCGTCCCAGTCGGAGGAGGCTCTTCCTGGGTAAACCTCCTGAAGCTCTTCCTGGGTAAACCTCCTGGGCTCTTCCTGGGTAAACCTCCTGAAGCTCTTCCTGGGTAAACCTCCTGGGCTCTTCCTGGGTAAACCTCCTGAAGCTCTTCCTGGGTAAACCTCCTGAAGCTCTTCCTGGGTAAACCTCCTGGGCTCTTCCTGGGTAAACCTCCTGAGGCTCTTCCTGGGTAAACCTCCTGAAGCTCTTCCTGGGTAAACCTCCTGAAGCTCTTCCTGGGTAAACCTCCTGGGCTCTTCCTGGGTAAACCTCCTGAGGCTCTTCCTGGGTAAACCTCCTGAGGCTCTTCCTGGGTAAACCTCCTGAAGCTCTTCCTGGGTAAACCTCCTGGGCTCTTCCTGGGTAAACCTCCTGAGGCTCTTCCTGGGTAAACCTCCTGAAGCTCTTCCTGGGTAAACCTCCTGAAGCTCTTCCTGGGTAAACCTCCTGGGCTCTTCCTGGGTAAACCTCCTGAGGCTCTTCCTGGGTAAACCTCCTGAGGCTCTTCCTGGGTAAACCTCCTGAAGCTCGGTCCTCGGAGGAGTCTCTGTGCCCGACTATTCTGAGCT
Organism: Proterorhinus semilunaris; assembly: GCA_021464625.1. NCBI lineage: Eukaryota > Metazoa > Chordata > Actinopteri > Gobiiformes > Gobiidae > Proterorhinus > Proterorhinus semilunaris. The sequence continues at coordinate 3,503,730 of CM038349.1, forward strand.
TCATAAAAATACACGGCCTACTTTCCCACAGTCCACGGCTCCACACGCCTCTGCACTCACGCTTGGTCTTCGTCAGTCGAGAAGATGCACAAGTGTTTCCTTTGTTTGGAGATCAAGGAACATTTTCAAACTCTTTAGTTACGTTTCTTCAGCAATGGGATTTCTGTTACAACAATCCTTTTCCACACCGCAAAAGAAGATAAGATAAAGATGTAAAGAATGTTGAGATTTATGTCTCAGTTTTAACTCAAAACCCAAACTCTCTTCACCGTGTTTACTCTCTGAGATTTATCCAGGAAGTGACTCCAACATCTGGTCTTTCCCACGCTTATTCATTCACAAATACACACACGTTCGGTATCCACGTGTAGCACGAAAGGCTGTGACTGAGATGACGCTGTAATCCAAATATGGTCATTTCCTTTGTGGGCGACAGAGCGGCTAAAGACGGGAGCATGTGCAGACAAAGGGACTAAACTTTAGGGACACCTGCACATTTGAGTGTTTGGTTTGTCAAATACGAAAACGATCCGCGGTGTCGGCTCCTCAAAACTGTCCCGTCGTGTCCACTTTGCTTTTGAAGACCTCTGTCTGTTTAACTGGACGGTTTATGAATCTTAAGTTAAATATGCACAGATGGTCCGGCCTGAGCGTAGACGTTTCCAGGTTAAAGGTCCTCTGTCTCGCAGCGCTCCTGTACGCCACCATCTTTGGAAACGTGACCACCATCTTCCAGCAGATGTACGCCAACACCAACCGATACCACGAGATGCTGAACAGCGTGAGGGACTTCCTGACCCTGTACCAGGTCCCCAAAGGTCTGAGCGAGAGGGTCATGGACTACATCGTCTCCACCTGGTCCATGACGAGAGGCATCGACACCGACAAGGTACAGGACTGGGACTGGACTGGGACTGGACTAGGACTGGGACTGGACTGGGACTGGGACTAGGACTGGGACTAGGACTAGGACTGGGACTGGACTACATCGTCTCCACCTGGTCCATGACGAGAGGCATCGACACCGACAAGGTACAGGACTGGGACTGGGACTGGACTGGACTGGACTGGGACTGGACTAGGACTGGGACCAGGACTAGAAACCAGAACTAGGACTGGGACTGGACTAGGACTGGACTAGGACTGGGACTAGGACTGGACCAGGACTAGGACTAGGACTGGGACTAGGACTGGACCAGGACTAGGACTAGGACTAGGACTGGGACTGGACTACATCGTCTCCACCTGGTCCATGACGAGAGGCATCGACACCGACAAGGTACAGGACTGGGACTGGACTAGGACTGGGACTGGGACTGGACTAAGACTGGGACTGGACTAGGACTGGGACTAGGACTGGGACTGGACTAGGACTGGGACCAGGACTAGGACTGGACTGGGACTGGGCAGGACAGGACTGAAAGATGGATATTGGTTAGACTTTAAAATCTATTTAATTCCATTACATTTTTGTAAAATTTCTTGCGGATTTGCTTATTTTGATGCAGTTTAAACATATTTTGTAAATAAGTTAGAAGGTTCGGTCTCAAACTTGAGACTTGTATTTAGTGACTTACTCCCACGTGGACGTAAACTGTAACTATAACTATAACTGACTTAATAAGTATTACTTACTCTTAAGTCCTTTCATAATTATATGGAATATAATTCAAAATGGTCCACATATCCATTTACATAATTTACAATAAACTTATTCAGATTTTTGTTGTTGTAAATAGGCCAAATAATTTCTTGCTATTTGCTCTTGTGTTTTAGTCCGTGGTTGTGAGAGTTCTTTATCCAAAACATTCCCAAACATAAGCTCCTAAAGGACTCTTTACTCTGACCCAGCAGCACAGGCTCACCTTCATCTCTGTGGAGGCACAGACGTGTGAATCCGGAGCTGAGGGAGTTTATGATCAGTGCATCAGAGGGATTAGCGCTGCGGCTAACGCGATGCTAACAGAGGAAAAAGCAATAGTCCTTCGTTAGCACTGCGGCTAACGCGATGCTAACAGAGGAAAAAGCAATAGTCCTTCTGCTTCATGAACGCTGATAAGTTCACAGCACATCCACGATCTGCCGCACCTCCAGCAGAAACAACTCCTCGTTGGACGTTCTGATGAGTTTTATGAAATAAAGATCCGGTTTATTGAAGGTACCAGCGACAGGCAGCCTGTGGAAGGCCTTTGACCTTTGACCCCTTAGTCCGGCACAGGGGCTGCCTCTCATGACCCTGTGGAGGGAGGGACACTGTGATCCCCTTAAAGGGATGAGGACAAAGCCGAGGTGTGATGTGAGTTTCTTACACACACACAATAAACCTCAGTCAAGGGCAGGATGCTGATTAGATCACAAAGGGGGAGGGGCCTGTTGGTATTAGGCCCGACCAGAGTTTTTACTTCATCAAGTAAATCTAATCATATACAAGATATTGTTTCAATCAAACATATTTCCAGTTTAGTAGAGACGATGTTCTCCAGACCTCCTGGAATCTGTGATCGTCTCATCTGTCTGGGCTCCAGGCTGTTCCTCCACCTCTGTCCTCTAGCCACTCATCGTTGTTGTTCTTTTTTTGTGGTTGTTACTTCGGCTAAAGGACGTGTCGTCTGTAAACTTAATGATGTGGCTGTTGTTGTAACGACAATAACGACAATAATGTCATTGTGTTGGATGTTGAGTTACTGTATGTCTCAGGACTAACCCCCCTCTGTCCCCCGTCCCTCTGTCCCCTCTGTCCCTGTCCCCTCTGCCCCCTCTGTCCCCTCTGTCCCTGTCCCTCCGTCCCCCTGTCCCTCTGTCTCTGTCCCTCTGTCCCCGTCAGGTGTTGCAGATCTGTCCCAAAGACATGCGTGCGGACATCTGCGTGCACCTGAACAGGAAGGTGTTTAAGGAGCACCCCGCCTTCCGCCTGGCGAGCGACGGCTGCCTCCGCGCTCTGGCCGTGCAGTTCCAGATGATGCACTCGGCGCCGGGAGACCTGATCTTCCACGCCGGCGAGAGCGTGGACAGCCTGTGCTTCGTGGTGGCGGGGTCACTGGAGGTCATTCAGGACGACGAGGTGGTGGCCATCTTGGGTACGCTACTTCCTGTTCACGTTCTGATGTATATATATAACCTGATGTCTGTAGCCTGATGTCTGTAACCTGATGTCTACAGCCTGATGTCTATAACCTGATGTCTATAACCTGATGTCTACAGCCTGATGTCTATAACCTGATGTCTACAGCCTGATGTCTATAGCCTGATGTCTATAGCCTGATGTCTATAGCCTGATGTCTATAGCCTGTGTCTATAGCCTGATGTCTATAGCCTGATGTCTATAGCCTGTGTCTATAGCCTGATGTCTATAGCCTGTGTCTATAGCCTGATGTCTATAACCTGATGTCTACAGCCTGATGTCTATAGCCTGATGTCTATAGCCTGATGTCTATAGCCTGTGTCTATAGCCTGATGTCTATAGCCTGATGTCTATAGCCTGATGTCTATAGCCTGATGTCTATAGCCTGATGTCTATAGCCTGTGTCTATAGCCTGATGTCTATAACCTGATGTCTATAGCCTGATGTCTATAGCCTGATGTCTATAGCCTGATGTCTATAGCCTGATGTCTATAGCCTGATGTCTATAGCCTGATGTCTATAACCTGATGTCTATAGCCTGATGTCTATAGCCTGATGTCTATAGCCTGATGTCTATAACCTGATGTATATAGCCTGATGTCTATAGCCTGATGTCTATAGCCTGATGTCTATAGCCTGATGTCTATAGCCTGATGTCTATAACCTGATGTATATAGCCTGATGTCTATAACCTGATGTTTATAGCCTGATGTCTATAACCTGATGTTTATAGCCTGATGTCTATAACCTGATGTCTATAACCTGATGTCTATAACCTGATGTCTATAGCCTGATGTCTATAGCCTGATGTCTATAGCCTGATGTCTATAGCCTGATGTCTATAGCCTGATGTCTACAGCCTGATGTCTATAGCCTGTGTCTATAGCCTGATGTCTATAGCCTGATGTCTATAGCCTGATGTCTATAGCCTGTGTCTATAGCCTGATGTCTATAGCCTGATGTCTATAGCCTGTGTCTATAGCCTGATGTCTACAGCCTGATGTCTATAGCCTGATGTCTATAACCTGATGTCTATAACCTGATGTTTATAGCCTGATGTCTACAGCCTGATGTCTATAACCTGATGTCTATAGCCTGTGTCTATAGCCTGATGTCTATAGCCTGATGTCTATAGCCTGTGTCTATAGCCTGATGTCTATAGCCTGATGTCTATAGCCTGATGTCTATAGCCTGATGTCTATAGCCTGATGTCTACAGCCTGATGTCTATAGCCTGATGTCTATAACCTGATGTCTATAGCCTGATGTCTACAGCCTGATGTCTATAGCCTGATGTCTATAACCTGATGTCTATAGCCTGTGTCTATAGCCTGATGTCTATAACCTGATGTCTATAGCCTGTGTCTATAGCCTGATGTCTACAGCCTGATGTCTATAGCCTGATGTCTATAACCTGATGTCTATAGCCTGATGTCTATAGCCTGATGTCTATAGCCTGATGTCTATAGCCTGATGTCTATAGCCTGATGTCTACAGCCTGATGTCTATAGCCTGATGTCTATAACCTGATGTCTATAGCCTGTGTCTATAGCCTGATGTCTATAACCTGATGTCTATAGCCTGTGTCTATAGCCTGATGTCTACAGCCTGATGTCTATAGCCTGATGTCTATAACCTGATGTCTATAACCTGATGTTTATAGCCTGATGTCTACAGCCTGATGTCTATAACCTGATGTCTATAGCCTGTGTCTATAGCCTGATGTCTATAGCCTGATGTCTATAGCCTGATGTCTATAGCCTGATGTCTATAGCCTGATGTCTATAGCCTGATGTCTATAGCCTGTGTCTATAGCCTGATGTCTATAGCCTGATGTCTACAGCCTGATGTCTATAGCCTGATGTCTATAGCCTGATGTCTATAACCTGATGTCTATAGCCTGATGTCTATAGCCTGATGTCTATAGCCTGTGTCTATAACCTGATGTCTATAGCCTGATGTCTACAGCCTGATGTCTATAACCTGATGTCTATAGCCTGATGTCTATAGCCTGATGTCTATAGCCTGATGTCTATAGCCTGATGTCTATAGCCTGATGTCTATAACCTGATGTCTATAGCCTGTGTCTATAGCCTGATGTCTATAGCCTGATGTCTACAGCCTGATGTCTATAGCCTGATGTCTATAGCCTGATGTCTATAACCTGATGTCTATAGCCTGATGTCTATAGCCTGATGTCTATAACCTGATGTCTATAGCCTGATGTCTATAGCCTGATGTCTATAGCCTGTGTCTATAACCTGATGTCTATAGCCTGATGTCTACAGCCTGATGTCTATAACCTGATGTCTATAGCCTGATGTCTATAGCCTGATGTCTATAGCCTGATGTCTATAGCCTGTGTCTATAACCTGATGTCTATAGCCTGATGTCTACAGCCTGATGTCTATAACCTGATGTCTATAGCCTGATGTCTATAGCCTGATGTCTATAGCCTGATGTCTATAGCCTGATGTCTATAGCCTGTGTCTATAGCCTGATGTCTATAGCCTGTGTGTCCAGGGAAAGGCGACGTGTTCGGGGACGTGTTCTGGAAGGAGATGACCCTGGCCCAGTCGTGTGCTAACGTTCGCGCGCTCACCTACTGCGACCTACACATCATCAAACGGGACGCGCTGCAGAAGGTCCTCGAGTTCTACTCCGCCTTCGCCAACCACTTCGCACGCAACCTGCTGCTGACCTACAACCTGCGCAAACGGGTGAGGCGCCTCTCCACGGGATAGTCCACACTCTGAATCAGAAAAACCTTTACGGGTTAACAGCTTATATATTTATTTAACTCTTTAACGTTAAGTCTTCTTCCTCAAAGCCTACAACCACTCATTTGAGGACGGGGAGGTTAACATTTTAGCTAAAGAAGAACGTTGGTTTGAAAGAGGAGTTAAAGAAGCTATTTTTGTCAGGAAAGAAAATCCCTCCATGAACCGAAATGGCGGTCTCAGATTTAATCTTCCGTCCCTTTACTCCAATCTCCTTCGGGAGAAACCAAAAAGGCTTGGCCAGCCCAAGGAGATGGCACCTCAGCAAACAAAAGAACAATAGGCAGGTAATTAGCAGTGATTAGCCTTGAGTGGGACAGATACTGGGTATTGATTAGGACATGACTCACCGATACTGAGGTGAGCAGATCGTTAGAGACGCTCTATTTCAAAGGTGTTTACCCCCAGGTGAGAGTAGCTGTTATTAGAGGGGAGGAGACTGGCCTACCCTAACTCCTCCCTGTTGGTCTATATATTCAGCTGCGTGCAGATTGTGACCTCTGTCGCTGACGAAGCCTTTTGGATGAGAGGCGAAACGTTCGAAGACTTCAACTACTGAGTACAGAAGATGAATCAAGTACCTTCATTGAGGTTAAGTCTTCTACTTACAGGAAGAGCTAAAGCCCCGAGTGTCAGAAAGTGCTCCTCACGCCTCGGCCTGTGAGGTTTAGGACCTCCATAAATCAGACCCTCACTCAGGAGAGCTGATCCATTCACTGGATCAAACTTTAGAGCAGCTCCTCGTCCCGGAGCAGCAGAGACATTAGTGTCAGAGCAGAGGCCGTTTATCTGTGTTTGTGTTTGAGGAGGTGGAGGATGTTGGGACTGAGCGACAGGGACACAAATGAATATCTCAATATTTGTGGGAACTTCATTCCAATTTTTTTTTTAAATATTTCCTTAGTTTTTACAATTATTTAACACACCCCTTTTTTTGTATCTTTGTTTTCCAATTCCAATTTTAAATGATTTTGCTCACTTTTACCACCTTTTTGTGTTTTTTTTTTTCAACAATAGTTTTTTTCTAAATGTCTTCCCAATTTCTACCACATTTCTTGACATTGCAGTTGAACTCAATTTTGCAAATTTACATTTCCTCCAAACGGCAATTTCAGTATTATCTTGTAGACGATATATCGCCCACCTCTAATGTGTGTGTGTGTGACGGGTCGAGTACATGTGGGGACGTGTGTGTGTGCCTGTGTGTGTGTGGGGAGGTGGCACATGTGGGGACGTGTGTGTCTGTGTGTGTGTGGGGAGGTGGCACATGTGGGGACGTGTGTGTGTGTGTGTGTGTGTGTGCCTGTTTGTTTGTGTGTGTGTGGAGGTGGCACATGTGGGGACGTGTGTGTGTGCGTGTGTGGGGAGGTGGTACATTTGGGGACGGGGGCGGCTCATCTCACACATCGATCCCCGGCTCCTGTTCTGCCTCAGGGCGCATTAACCGCGCGACCTGCAGGAGTGACACCACCGCCATACCCCCGAGCCCACCGCACATCAGCACAAAGGAACACCACCGCCATACCCCCGAGCCCACCGCACATCAGCACAAAGCAACACCACCGCCGCACCTCAGCACTGACGTGGAGTTTAGAGCGAGTTCAGCGCTGGTGAAAGTGCTCGTACGACAACGTTAAAACTTCAGCTTGTTGGTCTCATGTTTGTGTCCGTGATGTTCAGCAGAAGTTCCAAACTCCACATGATTATTGTTCCTTTATTCACCTGCAGAGTCTCACTCTGTGCCTCGGCTGTAAACCTCACCGCGGCTCGAGTACATTAGCGTGTCCTGTACATTACCCTCGTGCACGTGAGGATAGATTAGTGCACGTCAGCCCGGAGCGTGCACGTGTGACGGTCACCTTCAGGTCCAGTAAAGAACGGTCTCAGCACAAACCTGTCAGCGGCGTTTCTGCGTCAGGAGAACGGAGCGGGACCTGGGGGGGGGCAGGGGGGCCGATGGGGGGAGTAAAGGGGGGGGGGGTGTTTACGGGGCTGAAGGACACCGGAGCAAAGGTAATAGAGTTAGCGGATCGATGCTAATACGTTATGGGAGATTCGCTCTCACTTTGATCGGACGGAGGCGACGGATAAAAGGATTTATGCAGGAATTAAAAACATAAATGAAAATGTGCACTTCTTCACCAGTAGAGGGCAGTATATCCTGGACACGATCATAATGAAATGGCTGTTGATTTGAAGATGAGCAAATGTACAAGTTCCAGTTTATCTCCAAGGTCGAGAAATGTGGGAAATGTGTTGATAAAAATTGGGAAGAACAGGGGAAATAAGGGGAAGAAAATAGTTTGATAAAAGTGGGGAGGTTAATAGAGGGAAATGGGGGAATAAATGGAAGAAAATCTTGTAATGGATCACATTAATGAACATTTTCACAAATGTAAATATGCTAGATTATAGCCTTATGCTAATACACTACACAGACTATGTACGGAGAGACGAGGACGAGAACAGGGATCACTTGTTAGATCCAGAGTGGACAGGAACGGGCAATATAGAAAACAGTAACGGAAATGCATCCACTGTATTGCACTAACCCCAATATTGCACATGCCCTGACAGACCTGATATTACACTAACCCCTATTGCATAACCCATAAATGTTTGTTTGAGTCATGTTTCATTGGGGGATTGGGGAAAAATTGGGGGGAAAGGGGAAGAATATTGCTGTTGGGGCTGGTAAACCAACATAAACAATAATTAGAGCCGTGAGAAAGTGTACAATATTCTCATTATTTTCATCCTTGAGACAGTTGTTTACACAGTGCAGCTCTCCCAGAAACCCAGGCAAAGGGAGTAACCAAGGCAAATAACACTCTTTCAGTTTTATAAATCAAAGAATCTGTAACTCAAAGCACAAACATTAATGAAATCTTTCCAGTCAGCAGATTATAACGTCTAAGACAAAGCAAAATATAGAGAATAGCAATATTTATCCAACAATTGCCAAAAAATAGGATTTTTTTTTAACCATAAAGAGGGGTGTTTTTAAGATGATCGACAGCACATGTTTGTATATATTCCCCAAAATATCAAGATATTTATTTTTGTCAATATCGCCCTGTTCTATTTGAGACGGTGCTCTGAGAGTGGGACGGTGGGACGGTGGGACGGTGGGACGGTAAAGTGTGGCCTTTCTCTTCGCCGTGAAAAGGCTTTGCTCCTCTCTCTCCGGACACGCGGCTCTGAAGATGAGTTCATCTCATCACTTTAGAGACGAGAGCAAAACGTTTCTTCTGTTCGAGTAAATCCTGAAGGAAGAACTCGATCTGAATAAAATATGAATCAAACTGTTGTTGAAATAACATTCAGGAAGTTTCCGTGGAGTCTCGTGTAAACAGTCCTGATGTTTATTTAACATGAAAAGTTGATGATGTGGCGGCAGCTTTGACTCCGGGAAAAACCAGACATGTATAATTGAACCCCGGCTCTAAAGAAGATCTCGCCGTTATGTAAGAGATTCTACAAAATAAATCATTTACATTAAATATTAACACAATACATGTTTTATCAACTCAAATCAAGGGGAGTGCACTTACAGAATCTTGTAGTTATTTCTAGAGTTCTTATTCAAAGCAGTTCCGTGAGTTCAACATCCTGGCACTTTCCAAGGCCCCGCCCCCTCGGAGTGAAAACAGCTCCTTTCACTCTGTGACGGTTCATAGAAAATCTCAGATCTCTCCTCGTTCTGGGGATAAAATAAGGGATGCACCGATCTGATATCGGTATCGGATATCGGAACCGATACTGGAGATGATATGAAATTCTGTATCACTTCTAAATAATGAACCAATGGACTAAGGAACCAGTCACCCATCACTCTCTCATTCAGACACTGGAGGCAAGGAGGGTGAAGGAGCTGGGATTCGAACCCACGACCTTCCGATCATGAGACAACCCACTCTACCCACTGTGCCACTGTCGCCCCCCGTTTTGACTCTTACCATTTTAAAAACTCTTTTATTCTCCAGAGAGCGTCCATTAGCCAGAACAATAGAAGGCTTGTGTGGCCTAGCTGGGAGTCTTGCCCAGATACCTCCTCGTTTGTCCCTTACTTGTTCCCTGTAGCTCCTCTTGTGACGCCTCCGCTGTGCTGCAGGTGTGGGGGCTCATTTTTATTTTATTGACCTTTATTTAACCAGGAAAGTCCCGCTGAGATTAAGAATCTCTTTTTCAGGGGAGTCCTAGCCCCAGAGGAGAACCTATTGTACATGTTTTTTGAGTGGTGAGGGAAACCTACGCAGACATGGGGAGAACATGCAAACTCCCGTCCAGGTGGGAATTGAACCCAGGACCTTCTAACTGTGAGGCACAAGCTCTAACTGCTCAAGATGTTCAAAAGCATCCAGAGAAACCACATATGCAAGAACTGCAGCTGTACCGAGAGAGAGGGCGGTTGCTCTTGTCAAACTCAGATCACATTCATTTCCTTTCACTGGACGCGAGCCGCCGTTTCACCCCCAGGGGGCGCCGGCGGGAGATCCTCATCCCTGCGTCTCTTCCAGATCGTGTTCCGTAAGATCGCCGACGTGAAGCGCGAGGAGGAGGAGATGCTGAAGCGTAAGAACGAGGCTCCTCTGAACCTGCCCCCCGACCACCCCGTGCGGCGCCTGTTCCAGCGCTTCCGGCAGCAGCGGGAGGCGCGGCTGGCGGCGGCGAGGAGCATCACGGAGCAGCTCTGCGACATCGAGAGGGGCATCATCCACTGTGAGGCGCCGCGCCCCGAGATCCTGGCCTCCACCAGCCTGGTCACCGTGAGCGAACACCCGCCCAAAGAGTCCCCCGAGGAGACCCACGGGGGCGCGGCCCGGGACGCCACGCAACAGGTACCACGGGAACCAGGGGGGAACCAGGGGGTAACCAGGGGAACCACGGGAACCAGGGGAACCATGGGAACCAGTAGATGTTCAGTGCCTGTTCATGAACACACATGGGACGGATTTACTCATTTCCGTTTCCTCTTTTGCAGAGCGTCTCTCGCAGCGTGCAGAACGGCAGCGTGTGCCGGGGGGCGGAGCCTCCGAAGGCGAAGGGGTGGGGCCGGTTCAAACAGGCGAAGGCGGAGTCGTGGAGACGCGTGGCCAAAGCCGAGTCCATGGAGACGCTGCCGAACCGGGCCAAGTCCCAGGACCACGAGGCGCCGCTGAAGAAAACCGACTCGTGCGACAGCGGCATCACCAAGAGCGACCTGCGGCTGGACGCCGAGGGGGAGGGGCCGGACGGGGGCGCGGCGGGGGCGGAGCAGCAGCAGACCTTCCACGCCGCCTTCACGGAGCTGAAGCAGGAGATCCGGGACGACATCCGCACGCTGGACCGACGCATGGGGGCGCTAGAGAGCCAGCTGGGGGAGATGCTGCGGCTCCTGCGCTCCAGGAAGTCCAGCGGGTCCTTCTTCGAGGCGTCGCGGCCGCCGTCGCCCGACTCGGACAGCTTCGCATGACACGTTTATCAAAGCACTTTGCACTTTTCTGTTCACTCAAGGCTCTGGAAAATGAAGTTTAGTCCGAAAAATGTGAAGCAGACGATGCTCCTGCGCCTGCACTGTGAACCTTCTTAAGTTTCTGAGTTTTATTTTATTATTTTGCACCAGGTTTTCAGCTTTTTTGTCACGCTCTTAGTCAGAACTGAATGTCTGTTTTTAGATTGTTCCTTTTACTTTGCACTTTTTTACAGTGAACTTATTGAAAACTTATTTATTTTAGCAGGTTTTGCTCCTAAACAGTGTTGGGCAGTAAACGGTTAATAAGTAATCCACTACTGTAACTAGATCATCCACCTTATTCTGCCCCGCCCACTTTGGCCTCGGCACTTCCCTCGTTCTCCTTAGTGAACTGTTGATGGATTTGTGTAAAATGTCGAATGTTCATTTCTTCTTCATTTGCACCAAAGAGTCAACACTGGCTCTGTGTCTCTTCTTCTTCTTCTTCTTCTTCTTCTTCTTCTTCTTCTTCTTCTTCTTCTTCTTCTTCTTCTTCTCCTTCTCCTTCTTCTTCTTCTTCTCCTCCTTACATTACGGAAATAAATGAACTTTTTCATGATATTCAAATGTTCCGAGTTTCAGCTGATACAACGGTCTGGGGAGAGTCTCGAACACGGAGAACAAGACGTTCTCGACTATGACTACGTCAGCCGTTCTAACGCAGGTGTATAAGACCTAAACAGACTTGGCAGATTCTTCATTTAAACTAAAGTAACCAGTAATCCCATTACTTTTTAAATAAAGAGACTGAAGCAGTAGTTCAACAGGAGTAATGAGGAGTTGGATTCCTTTAACGGATAATCTGCCCAACACTGGCCCTAAAACATCTGCCTTTGCACTGTGAATTTTACTTTTTTATTGCACTTTTTTGTATTTCTTTTTAGTGAATTTTAGATTTTAAGGCTTCTGCAAAAAAAAAAAAAGGTGAAACTTCTGCCATTTGCCGTTAACGGTTCATCTCTGTGACAGACCGACATGTTTGTTGTTTTTCCTCATGGAGACTTTGTGAACGAACTCGTGCTGCTCCATCAGCCAATGATTGTCTGGATCGTCTGATTATCCTCAAAGGGACCGAGGAGCTCACGACAAACACAAGACAAACGGAGGCCGATCTCCAAAAGACGATCTCAGACTGGATTTGAATGTTTTCCGAAGCCCTTGTTCTGCATAATTGTAAGTGTGGAACGTCTTTCTGGTCTTCCAGCGGTAACTGCAGCACAACGTGGGCCGATCGGAGAGCGATGCAAAATCAGCGTCTTCCGGGAATAAAAGCGGATTTTTAAGTCTTCCAGAGAGAGATTTCAGTGATCTCGTGGACTCTGATCACAAATATCTTTAGTTTTGGACGGACGAGCGAGAGTCTGAACGAACAAAGACACGTATTTGGATGCCTAACTGTTCTGGCTCCATCCGGCAGGAAATGAAAGTCTTCAATTGTTTGGCAATAATGTGTAAGGATCTATCGTCGTCTCAAAGCGGAACTCGGTCGTTCGTTTGCCTTGGTTTCTCCAGAGCGCCCCCTGTATGTCAGAGTAAGGACCTCTTCACATCTCAACCGCTCAAATCCCCGACAAGTCTGTTTTCTCCCCTAAGATAAGAATGTTTCCAGGCCCTGTACATGCCTTTCAGTCATGTGACCTTTGTTGTTATGGCAGCCATTTTGAATACCGCAGTAGAATTATGCAGATCTACAACATGTAACAATATCTCAGGGTATAAATAAAAGATGACTGGTTGACAGTGGCATTTGTACGTACTCGTAATCATTGCTCAAGAAGAAAACAGTAAAAACATTGCACCAGAGACCAGTGAGTCAGTGTTTAAGACGTTAGCATGCTACCGGTTAGCATTTAGCTTCAACAGCTCAGCTCTGACCTCTCCAAGAGAACGCCCTGAACCACAAAGATCTAGCCTTGGATACAACATGTGACAGAGGTATTTCCTCAGTGTTCATTGATCTGAGCCACACGTGTGTTTATCGTGTTGAAGCCACTGACAGTTGCTAACCGGTAGCATGCTAACGTCTTGAGTAGCTTAAACACTGACTCAGACTGAGACTCTGTCGACATGACAAACTGTAAAAATCACAGAGAAAGGTTTTCTGTTCCCTCTTTGATGTGTTAAGTTAGTCTTCAGAGTGAAGCAGATCTTTAGTAAATCCTGCTGTAGCTCGACAGACGGAGCTGCTACATTAGCTGGTTCAAATAAACGAGTGTTTTTACTGTTTTCTTCTTAAGCAATGATTCCGAGTCCATACAAATGCCACTGTCAGTCAGTTGTCTTTCATTTTCATCCTAAGCAGAGGCAACTTTATTTCTCATACTTTACGGATTCCAGAGTCGATCAATAAAACTCTGACCGAGTTCCGCTTTGCCGACGGCGAACACTGTGACTGGGACGAGACGATGGTTCAGAGAGTCGACTGGACTGGGCTCTGGGCTCCACTGTGAGGAGCGTGAAATGTGCCGTGTTTCGTGTTTGTGTCCAACACTAAAACTGTATTTATGGCTATCGCCCGTGTAATAACAAGAACCCGGTCGCCACGGGACACGGCTCAGACCGTCGCCGCGGCAACGACGACACGGCTCCAGAATATGACAGGCAGGACCAAGTAACAAAGTACATTTATTTAGAGTATTTGGGGATCTGTGCTTTACCTGAGAGTGGTTATGTCGTGAACCTGTTACTTTTAACTCCACCACGTTTTTCTAAAAGCCCCGGCAGCGTATTTTGCCCAACTTTGGATTGTCTACGGCAAAAACTTCAGCAGAATTTTAATTAGGGCCAGTGGACCAAATCCACACGAGCGTCATGTGACTCTGCCGGGCCTGTCTTTAGTATAAACTCTGTTTAGTTATTTCATGTTTGTGGTGAATCAGAGGGCACTGGGAGTTTAAACCAAGAGCTAAAAGTCAGGGGGGGAAATGTGACATCGACGGGCATTTCTTTCTGATTTTTGGCAACATAGCTTTTACTGATTCAAGGGCCCTGAGTTCAGAAAAGGAATAGGTCACAATTGTTCCATACTGAGATCTGTTCTTACCTGCGCTTAGACGAGTTGACGCGTACCTGTCTAGGCTTTACGCGTGCGCTCAGTCCCTATGGCCCTTGGCCCTCCTCTCCTCTATGGGGCCAAACGGAGGTGAAGTTAGAAGCGACCAAGCTCTTCCACCAAATGTAAATAGGGAAAACGTGGAAGAGCTGGTCTCCACGTGAGCCTTCAGTCACGTAAACACAGCACAGACGGCGTTAGCATTTAGCCGTTAGCATTTAGCCTCTCTCTTCTCCTCTATAGCTCCAAACAAGGTGAAGATAGAAGCTACCAAACTCTTCCACGTTTTCCCTATTTAAATATGGTTACGTGAAGTGTTACACTATAAAGTATAATTACACAAAATTAAACAATGTGGATTTTCTAAGCGGATAAGTGCAGGACACCACGCTCTGAAACAGGGACAAACCCAGGAGGCGTGGCACCATTTCAGAGGATCAGAGGAGACAGAGAGCAGCCAGGTTTCTTCCAAGTGCTACAGTTTCCCCGACCTCCAAGGTCATGCGGGTCAGGTTGACACACAGTAGCAGCGCGGCTCAGGACTAACACCTGAAAACAATTTTGTTGTACACTTGTACAATGACAATAAAGCACTTACTTACTTACTTATAAAAAGGGGGACTATATTGTAAGGCGTAATAATACCAGGAGTAATTCGGCAGTGTGGAGAAAATCCACATTGTTTAATTTTGTGTAACTATACTTTATAGTGTAACACTTCACGTAACCATATTTAAATAGAGAAAACGTGGAAGAGCTTGGTAGCTTCTATCTTCACCTCGTCTGGAGCTATAGAGGAGAAGAGAGAGGCTAAATGCTAACGGCTAAATGCTAACGCCGTCTGTGCTGTGTTTACGTGACTGAAGGCTCACGTGGAGACCAGACAGGTACAGATGAACTCATCAAAGCTCAGGTAAGAACATCTCTCAGTATGTAAAAACGGTGGCCTGTCCCTTTAAGCTTTGAACCCGGAAAACAAGGCGACGTTTGAATTGTTCCAGGAGGAAGAGTCTGGTTCTGTTTCTTAAACCCCAGAGCGTGATTGTGCCAGAGCGGGGCTAAAATAATAACGCGAGGCGCAGATGGCGGAAGCTGAGATGATTTATCGCTCAGACGTTTCCATCATTTGTATGTTAAACAGAGCAGAGGTCAGAGCGGAGCGGGACGCTGTTCAAACAACCACGAAATGGAAATGATTTGGATCCGATAATAGTTTTGGAAGTCACTGCACGACGTGGGGAATGAAACATTGGAGAGAGCTGGCTCTGGGCTCTCGCTGCCTCTGGGCTCTCGCTGCCTCTGGGCTCTCGCTGCCTCTGGGCTCTCGCTGCCTCTGGCCTCTCGCTGCCTCTGGCCTCTCGCTGCCTCTGGCCTCTCGCTTATCTGTTACGAGATTGAATATGTTTATTTAAAGGTGCATTAGGTGACTTTTTATCTAAAAGGAAAAAGTTGAAATTAGGGTTTATTTGTCCTTTCAGTGACCCTGAGGCTGTTTGGGCGGTTAGCTTAGCACCTTCACTTTCCATCCCAGTGGCTCCTCTGATGCTTCAGGATCTATTTTATTTCAGTTTTTCTAGGGTGTCTGGTAGGTTTTCAGAATGTATGCGTAACCATGGATACGGTTCAATCAGCAGCAAAATATAAAAAAAAAACAATGGATCCTGGATCGTCCTACAGGCCATCAGGATGGTAAATGAAACACATATTAATATCGACTTCTTTTTTTTTTTACATAAGAAGTTGCACAGTGCACCTTTAATATTATTCGCCAAACTACCGTCCTGATCCTCCGCTCGAGACGATGAGAAGAGTTTAAATGCGATGGGGCCCCGAGTCCTCACAGAGAAAACACGAGAGCAGCGCCCGGGACCCGAGAGACATGCAGGAGGCGAAGCACCGGGGGACAGACTGAGCGGGACGGGTCTGTCCTGCTCATCCTGCTTTTAGTGAGTGAGCGCTGTCAGAGCCTGTTCCCATGACAACGCGTCGATTAATCAGGGAAACAACGCCGTCGTTTGACTGAGATGGGGGGGGGGCCCTTACGGCTGTGGGGGCCCGACACACCCTGCGTAGTTTGCGTATAGGAAAATCCGGCTCTGCTAATTACAATAATATATCCTCCCCATTTCTCCAGGCAAAATAAAGATATTTGTATAATTAAAAACAAGCCTTCATTGTGTAGGAAAAAAAAGAGGTAATTAATGTCAGAAAAGCCTCAAAGAAAAATCAAAAATGTGATATTTCTGTGATCAGATGTTTCAAACGAGCCCTGTAGTCGACTCTACAGCCGGTTACAGTCAGACCAGTCCCGTTATAGTGAATAGGGTCAAAGTTCAGCTGGACCAGGAAGTAGAGCGATGACATCATCACCGGGCCTGGGTGATGATGATTCTGGATGTTGACTCCCATCAGGAGCAGATCTGTTGTTTTGTTCTTCCAGAGGAACGTATCCTGTGATTGACAAAAATCGTCAAGAACAAATGAGACACGTTCATGTAAATGTGGCCCAGTATTCAGAACGAGGAAAGGACTCGGAGACGAATGTGTCCGAATCCAGTCACTAACGATTCAAGATCAGGGCAAACACTCGGAGATTTATTTTTAAAACTCCGTCTCTCCCGTTGAGTCGTATCGGCCGCTGCTCCAGCTCACATTTATTTATTTATTTACGTTCTTTTATTCCGGGCAAAGGAGACGAGGACGTCACATGGTTCGTGACATTTCAACATAAAGAAGCTCCAGTTTAGCCTGAAAGAGAAGGAGAGGAAGGAAACTCACTCATATTCATAATATAATAAATAATATTATAATATGAGCTTCACTGATACTTTTTCAGCAAACTCCGGACTCAGACCTGATTCAGACGGATCGTCTTTAGAACAGAACTCTACACATGGCCATAAAAAGCTTCTAGAAGTCTGTCAGAAATAGAAAGATTAAGGTCCAAAACATCTTCACGCTTTACATACGTGTGCTGTAGTTTCCCATGATGCTTTGCTCCGTCGTTAAACCTGGATCTGGAGCCGTGACGTCGTCCTCAGTTTCCTCAGTGAGTTTGTGCTCTCGATCGTCCGGCGGCTGGTTTCCTCTGAAGCACTTTCTGTCTGTGTTGAATGTCCGTCTTTGTCCAAACGTTGCATGAGTTTAAGGAGAGGTCGTGTTAATAACTAAACGCTGGTATAATTGTCCTTTTCCCGTCGCCGTTGGAGACGCTCCAAAACTCTGCACGATCTTTCCCCCTCGAGCTCCCAATAAACGCTTTTTTAACTTTCTACTTCCTGTTTGTGCTTTCGCTGAGGCGGTCGGCCATTTTGAAAGTGTGTCAATGTAAATGCGACAGATCCAGGAGTGACCAGGGGGATGAGGAGGAGGGGCTTTGAGGAGGGGAGGAGGGGCTTTGAGGAGGAGAGGCTTTGAGGAGGAGGGGCTTTGAGGAGGAGGGGCTTTGAGGAGGAGAGGCTTTGAGGAGGAGGGGCTTTGAGGAGGAGAGGCTTTGAGGAGGGAAGGAGGGGCTTTGAGGAGGAGAGGCTTTGAGGAGGAGGGGCTTTGAGGAGGAGAGGCTTTGAGGAGGAGGGGCTTTGAGGGGGGGAGGCTTTGAGGAGGGAAGGAGGGGCTTTGAGGAGGGAAGGAGGGGCTTTGAGGAGGAGAGGCTTTGAGGAGGGGAGAAGGAGCTTTGAGGAGGAGGGGCTTTGAGGAGGGGAGGAGGGGCTTTGAGGAGGAGGGGCTTTGAGGAGGGGAGGAGGGGCTTTGAGGAGGAGGGGCTTTGAGGAGGGGAGGAGGGGCTTTGAGGAGCAGATGACTCATGCTTGGTGTAGACGCTATGAACATTAAAACTATATCAGAGAGATTCTGCACATCATGAGAGACACAGATAAAGTAAAAAACCTCCTTGTGTCTTGAGTCCCGGTCCCTTCGCTGAGCCGGTCGTGAGGGAATAATAAACACCTCATCTTCTCTCTCAGTGTTTGCTTTAGTTTGATCCAAATACCTCGGCAAAGAGCCGGGTCATAACCATCTACTCTCTCCTCATTTTGCATTCTGAAGGATTTCCACTTCAGGCGGTGTTTCAGCTGAATTTCCTTCACTTGAGAACTGCCCCCCACACGACCTCTGCCTCCCTCTCTCTTTCCTTTCCCTCTCCTGTCTCTCTCCTTCTCCCCCCCTCTCTTTCTCTCCCCCTTCCTCCTCCTCTCCTCCCTCTCCTGTGAATCCCGCTGCTTGTTGTTTATCAGACTGTGGTATTGACACAAACTAAACGCTCCATCGATTCTGCCTCCCCCGAGGAAAGACCTGAACTTCTCTCTCCCCCTCCTTCCCTCTCTCTCCTCTTCTCTCTGCATTGCGGCGCCTCCTCTCTGTTCGCTCTGACCCCACAGCGCCCTCTGCTGGAGCTGGTCCGCTATTACAACGTCTCTGAACAAACTACAAAAAAGTCAAAGAAAAATCCAAACCTGCACTAAATCAGCACAAACTACGTCATTCCAGCACTTTTATGTTTGAACTCGTTTGATCGTAGAAAATATGGCTTAATTTAATGTTTATTCCTACTTACAGTGAACACAAATTGTTCCGCCCCTAAACGTTAATTGTCCAATCACTTCTCATAATAATAATAATAAGTAAAACACTGATTAATAATGTTTGTATTAGTTTATTACATTAATTTATTACGTAAATGTGTCAGTGTTAGTTTTAAACCGTTGGGCCAGGTGTGTAATGCCATAAAACAATTATAAAACAATTTAAAAGTTGAGTCTATACATAACAATTGTTGATACAATTCATACTTTAATAAAATCTATAGAATTGAGATTTTGGAGAGAGGGCAGGTCATACAGTTAAAACATTATAAGGATAAATGACCCCAGTTCTTAATACAGCCATTTACCCTTTAGCATCAATGACCCCAGTTCTTAATACAGCCATTTACCCTTTAGCATCAATGACCCCAGTTCTTAATACAGCCATTTACCCTTTAGCATCAATGACCCCAGTTCTTAATACAGCCATTTACCCTTTAGCATCAGTGACCCCAGTTCTTAATACAGCCATTTACCCTTTAGCATCAATGACCCCAGTTCTTAATACAGCCATTTACCCTTTAGCATCAATGACCCCAGTTCTTAATACAGCCATTTACCCCCTTTAGCATCAATGACCCCAGTTCTTAATACAGCCATTTACCCTTTAGCATCAATGACCCCAGTTCTTAATACAGCCATTTACCCTTTAGCATCAATGACCCCAGTTCTTAATACAGCCATTTACCCCCTTTAGCATCAATGACCCCAGTTCTTAATACAGCCATCTACCCTTTAGCATCAATGACCCCAGTTCATAATACAGCCATTTACCAATTAGCATCAATGACCCCAGTTCTTAATACAGCCATCTACCCTTTAGCATCAATGACCCCAGTTCTTAATACAGCCATTTACCAATTAGCATCAATGACCCCAGTTCTTAATACAGCCATTTACCCTTTAGCATCAATGACCCCAGTTCTTAATACAGCCATTTACCCTTTAGCATCAATGACCCCAGTTCTTAATACAGCCATTTACCCTTTAGCATCAACGACCCCAGTTCTTAATACAACCATTTACCCCCTTTAGCATCAATGACCCCAGTTCTTAATACAGCCATTTACCCCCTTTAGCATCAATGACCCCAGTTCTTAATACAGTCATTTACCCTTTAGCATCAATGACCCCAGTTCTTAATACAGCCATTTACCCTTTAGCATCAATGACCCCAGTTCTTAATACAGCCATTTACCCCCTTTAGCATCAATGACCCCAGTTCTTAATACAGCCATTTACCCTTTAGCATCAATGACCCCAGTTCTTAATACAGCCATTTACCCTTTAGCATCAATGACCCCAGTTCTTAATACAGCCATCTACCCTTTAGCATCAATGACCCCAGTTCTTAATACAGCCATTTACCCTTTAGCATCAATGACCCCAGTTCTTAATACAGCCATTTACCCCCTTTAGCATCAATGACCCCAGTTCTTAATACAGCCATTTACCCATTAGCATCAATGACCCCAGTTCTTAATACAGCCATTTACCCCCTTTAGCATCAATGACCCCAGTTCTTAATACAGCCATTTACCCTTTAGCATCAATGACCCCAGTTCTTAATACAGCCATTTACCCTTTAGCATCAATGACCCCAGTTCTTAATACAGCCATTTACCCCCATTAGCATCAATGACCCCAGTTCTTAATACAACCATTTACCCTTTAGCATCAATGACCCCAGTTCTTAATACAGTCATTTACCCTTTAGCATCAATGACCCCAGTTCTTAATACAACCATTTACCCTTTAGCATCAATGACCCCAGTTCTTAATACAGCCATTTACCCTTTAGCATCAATGACCCCAGTTCTTAATACAGCCATTTACCCCCTTTAGCATCAATGACCCCAGTTCTTAATACAGCCATTTACCCTTTAGCATCAATGACCCCAGTTCTTAATACAGTCATTTACCCTTTAGCATCAATGACCCCAGTTCTTAATAAAGCCATTTACCCTTTAGCATCAATGACCCCAGTTCTTAATACAGTCATTTACCCTTTAGCATCAATGACCCCAGTTCTTAATACAGCCATTTACCCCCTTTAGCATCAATGACCCCAGTTCTTAATACAGTCATTTACCCTTTAGCATCAATGACCCCAGTTCTTAATACAGTCATTTACCCTTTAGCATCAATGACCCCAGTTCTTAATACAGCCATTTACCCCCTTTAGCATCAATGACCCCAGTTCTTAATACAGTCATTTACCCCCTTTAGCATCAATGACCCCAGTTCTTAATACAGCCATTTACCCCCTTTAGCATCAATGACCCCAGTTCTTAATACAGCCATTTACCCCCTTTAGCATCAATAACCCCAGTTCTTAATACAGCCATTTACCCTTTAGCATCAATGGCCGCAGTTCTTAATACAGCCATTTACCCTTTAGCATCAATGACCCCAGTTCTTAATACAGCCATTTACCCTTTAGCATCAATGACCCCAGTTCTTAATACAGCCATTTACCCTTTAGCATCAATGACCCCAGTTCTTAATACAGCCATTTACCCCCTTTAGCATCAATGACCCCAGTTCTTAATACAGCCATTTACCCCCTTTAGCATCAATGACCCCAGTTCTTAATAAAGCCATTTACCCTTTAGCATCAATGACCCCAGTTCTTAATACAACCATTTACCCTTTAGCATCAATGACCCCAGTTCTTAATACAGCCATTTACCCTTTAGCATCAATGACCCCAGTTCTTAATACAGCCATTTACCCCCTTTAGCATCAATGACCCCAGTTCTTAATACAGTCATTTACCCTTTAGCATCAATGACCCCAGTTCTTAATACAGCCATTTACCCTTTAGCATCAATGACCCCAGTTCTTAATACAGTCATTTACCCTTTAGCATCAATGACCCCAGTTCTTAATACAGTCATTTACCCTTTAGCATCAATGACCCCAGTTCTTAATACAACCATTTACCCTTTAGCATCAATGACCCCAGTTCTTAATACAGCCATTTACCCTTTAGCATCAATGACCCCAGTTCTTAATACAGCCATTTACCCCCTTTAGCATCAATGACCCCAGTTCTTAATACAGTCATTTACCCTTTAGCATCAATGACCCCAGTTCTTAATACAGCCATTTACCCTTTAGCATCAATGACCCCAGTTCTTAATACAGCCATTTACCCTTTAGCATCAATGACCCCAGTTCTTAATACAGCCATTTACCCCCTTTAGCATCAATGACCCCAGTTCTTAATACAGTCATTTACCCCCTTTAGCATCAATGACCCCAGTTCTTAATACAGCAATTTACCCTTTAGCATCAATGACCCCAGTTCTTAATACAGCCATTTACCCTTTAGCATCAATGACCCCAGTTCTTAATACAGCCATTTACCCCCTTTAGCATCAATGACCCCAGTTCTTAATACAGTCATTTACCCTTTAGCATCAATGACCCCAGTTCTTAATACAGCCATTTACCCCCTTTAGCATCAATGACCCCAGTTCTTAATACAACCATTTACCCTTTAGCATCAATGACCCCAGTTCTTAATACAGCCATTTACCCTTTAGCATCAATGACCCCAGTTCTTAATACAACCATTTACCCTTTAGCATCAATGACCCCAGTTCTTAATACAGCCATTTACCCTTTAGCATCAATGACCCCAGTTCTTAATACAGCCATTTACCCCCTTTAGCATCAATGACCCCAGTTCTTAATACAGTCATTTACCCTTTAGCATCAATGACCCCAGTTCTTAATACAGCCATTTACCCTTTAGCATCAATGACCCCAGTTCTTAATACAGTCATTTACCCTTTAGCATCAATGACCCCAGTTCTTAATACAGCCATTTACCCTTTAGCATCAATGACCCCAGTTCTTAATACAGCCATTTACCCTTTAGCATCAATGACCCCAGTTCTTAATACAGTCATTTACCCTTTAGCATCAATGACCCCAGTTCTTAATACAGCCATTTACCCCCTTTAGCATCAATGACAGCTTGGAGTCTTTTGCAGTCGTTGTGGATGAGGTTCTTTATTTCCTCTGATGCTAAAGCGGCCCATTCTTTTTGGTAAAAAGCCCCCAGTTCCTGTAAGTTCCTGGGCTGTCTTGCATGAACTGCATGAGATCTCCCCACAGTGGTTCAATGATGTTGAGGTCAGGAGACTGTCTATAATACAATGATTTACTTGATTAAGTGTTTAGAATTGACTTGCAAAGTTTCCAAATAAATCCTTGAAACTGCAGTTGTCAAGTTATACATAGGGGGCGCTATTCTGGGAGTGTGTGGTGGGTCCCATTGACTTTTTGGATGGGCGTAAAATAAATAATGTGTCAAAGTCCGGCGTGAATTGCCGCCCGTTGCAGGTCTCTCGTACAGAGTATAAAGCAAGTGAGTCATCAGAGTATTGGTTTGCCACAGGGTTGTATTTTGGGACCCCTGCTGTACACCCATGAATGTGTTGCATCTAATCCTAACAAGTTACAGCTGGGCGTATTGCAGAGAGAGTCAAACGTCGTAGGAATGAGGAAGCTGTAACTTTTAGATTGAAGTCAGGCGAGCCTCTGCTCCCGCAGGTTTAGCTAGCAGCTAATTTAACAATAACATGAATATTTAATCAATCCCAGAGTCACACGAGAAGAACTGTCCCTTTGTCTCCACATGCGCCCGGTGTATATTCCTCCCGTCTTTAGCCGCTCTGTCTCCCACAAAGGAAATGACCATATTTGGATCACAGCCTCTCGTGCTACACGTGGATACCAAACATGTCAGTATTTGTGAATGAATTGGAGTCACTTCCTGGATAAATCTGAGGCTCAAAACATCAGAGAATAAACATCGTGAAGAGAGAGTTTCGTCTCTTTTTGTTCAGACTGAATAACAGGCTCAGTGTGAGGCTCCCCCCTCCCCCGCCCCCCCCCCTCCCCTCCCCCGCGGTGCTGCAGCCGCTGAAGCTTCTGGCGGTTCATATATGCGGCGGATCGGGAGCGTCGGGGGCAGAACTAACAAATGTGTGGGGTCAATTGGTAAGAACACTCCTCTCTCTGTGTGTTTTCCTTTTCTCTCTTTAGCCGTTCGCTCTGACCTTCGAACCCTGAGGCACTTTCACATTTCTGACGTTTCGACCGAGGCGGCGCCCGGTTCGTTTCTCGCTTCCGTCCCGGATCCGTTGGTTTCGATTCGAACGCGCTCAATCGTTTCGTGACCGTTTTTAGGTTCAACGCTGTCGTGAATCTTTGTCTTTAAACTTACAACGAGAAACGCGTCTAGAACTTTCTGCTACTCGGAGGAATCTGGACGACTTTCAGAACTAAACATGTTTCTGTTTTTCACGACTCTGACCTGAAGTGACCGGTTCATCGGATAAAGCGACTGGAGTTAGAATAATCCATCTGCATTTGTCATTTCGACTGAAACAAAACAGTATTTTTATTCTTTAAGTCAGAAGTAACATTATATTTCAAGTACATTAGGATTTATTTACAGTTTTAAGTCTTTCATTAACGTACGCGCTGAAAAACTCGTTCCACCGACCACACGTGCAGCGCCCCCTGGTGGAGCGGAGCCGTCGGGTTCACTGTCGATGAAATGACTTAAAAGGGCTTGAATTACTGGATTATCTGCTGGTTTTGACAGAGCTCGGCGATAAAGATGAAAACATTTACATTGGTTTGTCGCTCAAAAAGATCATTGTCACTTTCCAATTATTTTTCCAGTGTTTACAAAAAAAATCCCCGATGTTTGCCATTTGTTCTGGATTTTTCCCTTTGTTTTCCATATTGTTTTTTTTCTCTAAATTTTGTCCCATTATTATCCCACATTTCCCAAATTTTTTCCACTGTTATTTTTCAATCCCCGTTTTTTTAAAGTAACACATTTCCCCAACTTTTTCTAAGTTTAAAAAAAAAAATCCCACATTTTCCGTAATTTCCCCCAATTTTTAACAACATTTCCTAAATTTTCTCAGTTTTATCCCTAAATTTCCCCTATATTTGCCCTTTTTCCCTCCACATTTCCCCCAATTTTTCTACATTTATTCCCCGACTTTTAACCATTTTCCCCGCGTCTCTGGACACTGGAGTTCACCTCGATCTTCTCTTGTAGACGATGTGTCGCTTGTCTCTGGGTTTGGACTTTATTTCTAAAAGGTTTTTGTCTCATTGAAAGTGAATTAAAGCTTGGCTCGTATTTAAAGACGGTCCAAACCAAATCCTCTTCATTCCAGCACTTTTTACACCAGTTGTTTATTATTAAAGGCCATTTTTATCAGCTCTTCCCGTTATCCTGATTATAACTCAGATGTGACGACATCGCGGATCAGGCCGGGTTTAGCTGCAGCTCTGGTGAAGCTGAGGGGCCGGCCTCGTATTATGCGGCGCGTTGGGGCCGTGGCTGAATAAACAATTGTCCGGGCCCCGGGGACAAAGCTCCGAGCGAGACTAGATCCCTCTGTCCAGCACAGCACCGACGCTTCTGGCTCTTTCTGCCTCTGAACCGACGCCAGAGACGCCGAACACGCTCGGGACAAACGAGGCCGTTGAGGTCAGACGCTGCAGGGGGACAAGCGAAGGGCCCGGAGACTCGAGTCTCCGGGCCGGGGACACAGGCCTGGAGACTCAATCAGATACGCACGGTGGCACCGCGGTTACTGCTTCATCAAAGTATCGATACTTTCAATACTTTTATGAAATATGTTAAAAAGATGAACTCATGAAAAGTCCTCGTTAATGGAAGTATTATTTTTTACACTTACAGTCACAAAGTGCAGATGTTACAAGCGTTTGGTTGAAAAAGAAACATTTCTGAAGCTCTTTGTTCTATGCTGTTGTGGACACTTCAGGACACACGCCTGTTTTCTATTTCCACACTGTAAGGTAAAAACATATTATTACTTAGTGTAATTACTAACTGTATCAGAGTATGTATCGGCTCAGGGCAAACGTGGATCGTCCCAACACGACGTCGTCTAGAACCAGAAAACAGAACAATAATGTTATTCCATGAAATACTCTTTCTTTTAGATGTGTATCCTTTATTTGAGCTGAAACAACTTCCTTTAACGCTGTCCCGGGACCGACAGCACCGACACGTTCACACTCTCTGACTCCCTGACTCGGCTCCGTGTTGTAATTCCTCCAGGTTTCCCAAGGGGACGCTGTTGAGAAGCTGGCTCACCAAGTCGCGTCCCCGCCTGCTGCTGCTGATCGCCGGACTGAAGCGGCCCCAGGTCACCCTCATGCGCCGAAAGAGGATGAAGCGCACCAAAGTAGCCAAGGCCACGTAAGCGGTAAATAAGACTTAACGAACCCGGGCCGAGAGAACCCGGCTTCGAGGTTTCTGAGCCAGAGTCGGGTTTCTGTCACGAAAACGAAACTCTAAATATGAATGAGGCTAAAGCTGGGACTTGGATCTCCAGATGAGTTTCTCCACTCGTTCAAAACTAATACAACAGGCCCCCGTCTTTACACACTGAGATATGTTCTTACCTGAGCTTAGAGGAGTTCCTCTGTACCTGTCTGGTCTCCACGTGAGCCTTCAGTCACGTAAACACAGCATTAGCGTTAGCATTTAGCCGTTAGCATTTAGCCTCTCTCTTCTCCTCTATAGCTCCAGACAAGGTGAAGATAGAAGCTTCAAAGCTGTTCCACGTTTTCCCTTTAAATTTGGTTACGTGAAGTATTACACTATAAAGTATAGTTACACAAAATTAAACAATGTGGATTTTCTAAGCGGATAGAAAGGGGAACTATATTGTAAGGCGTACAGGGCCGTTTCAAGATATTTGGGGGCCCTAGGCAAAACAGCCAAGTGAGGCCCCAAGTCCTCCCTCGGGAAATTGTTTTAAATTCAGATGGGATTCCTTGTATTCTGGTGCATTTTCAGAGTCATGAATTACTCTGTCGTGCTACACAAAGTGGCCACTACAGTAAAGGACACAGTCAATGAGGCATCGTTATTTTTGTCCTCCTTTTGAGCAGACTAACTGCTCAAATAAACAAATAAACTAAAAACTAAACTTTGTCAACAAGGCAAAAAAAAAAGGTGGAAAAGTATAATTATTCTCCCTTTGCAGAGGCTACAGTGACAGGAAGTGTCAGAAGGGAAGAACTTCACATCCCATAATGCCACAGACATCGGGGCCCCCTTCAGCTGGGGGCCCTAGGCAGCTGCCTACCTTGCCTACCCCATTGCGACGGCTCTGAAGGCGTAATAATACCAGGAGTAATTCGGCATCCGCGCAGTAAAGTGAAGATATCACTGCGCGGATGTTCATCATGACCTATTGTACATGTTTTTAGTGGTCCGGGAAACTAACGCAGACACGGAGAGAGTTTTACCTGCACTTCTCCACTGGGGGCGCTGTCTTCATCTGTATCTGAACTTTACCGGTTCCAGTGTGGCGTTAATCTTTGACTAAAACTGAATAACGTAATTAAGACCAATGTAAGGTTTACAGCAGGGGTCGGCAACGTCAGGCCCGGGGGCCAAATCCAGCCCTCCAGCACAAAACGTCCGGCCCTTAAGATGATATTGATTATTTTGAAGATGATATTATTACACAAATCAGATCAAAAGCCAATTTCCGAACACTGGCATTTACTTTGGGCTAAAAGTGGCAGGTTTGACCTTGGTCTTTTTACAATGAAGAAAGTCGACTCTGAAATAAAACATCTTCAAGGTTTTTGTTGAAAACGTCAAAGGCAAAATAAAAATAATCCTATGCACTCGGCTTCCCCTGGACTCTGAAGATGCTTTACCCTCTTAACCCCCACCTTTTCTCCAGTTCGGCTTTACCCAAATCTGAAAGCTTCTCGATTGGAGTTTACAGCCGATAGGCCATTGTCACGCCTCATTTGAAAGCTAAGACCTACAATACTGAGCTAAACGGTGTTGTTGCCGTGTTGTCGGCACTTTTCCGTCGATTTTTTGGATAACATTTTTGACAATTTTTTAAAATCACATTTTCATCAATGTTTCATCCCTCTTTTGTTGCTTTTTTGTCACTTCTTCAGCACTTTGACTTCTTTTCCTAGAACCTTGTATATTTGGGTAAAGCCGACCGTGTCCGTGGTGATTTCCTCCTGTGTGACTGAACCCGCTGCTGTGTGTGTTTGGGCAGAACCTGCAGCCGAATGCCTCACTTCTCCTGAGCGATGCTGCGCCTCCCGGATCCGCTCCGCAGAGAAGACGCTCCGCCTCCATGTCGGATCAGAGCCCCGCCCTCCGCGGACCGGCCCCGCCCCCAGGCCCCGCCCGGTCCAGGCGCAGTCCGGCCCACACAGATCCCGACCCCCGGACTGACCACGAGACCGGAGTGAACCCCCCTCAGAGCTGCCGCCGTTCTGTGACTGTCCTGTGTCTGTGACATTAAACTCTGCTCTCATGGCCGGACCTGTGTCTGCGTCGTATTTAACCTGATATATATATATATATATATATATATATATACATATATATATATATATATATATATGTATATATATATATATATAATAATTATTACTTTATTATCATGGACGGACCTGTGTCTGCGTCGTATTTAACCTGATATATATATATATATATATATATATATATACATATATATATATACATATATATATATATATACATATATATATATATATACATATATATATATATATATATATATGTATATATATATATATATAATAATTATTACTTTATTATCATGGACGGACCTGTGTCTGCGTCGTATTTAACCTGATATATATATATATATATATACATATATATATATATATACATATATATATATATATATATATATATATATATATATAATAATTACTTTATTATCATGGACGGACCTGTGTCTGCGTCGTATTTAATCTGATATATATATATATATATATATATATATATGTATATATATATATATATATATTAATATTAATTATTACTTTATTATCATGGACGGACCTGTGTCTGCGTCGTGTTTAACCTGAGATATATATATTATATATATAATATATATATATTTATTTATATATATATATATATATATATATATATATATATATATATATAAATTATTACTTTATTATCATGGACTGAACTGTGTCTGCGTCGTCGAAATAATGACCAGGACATGTAGACACACTATTGGACTCATTTATACAGTTTATCAGGGGAAAAAAGTGGAGTTACTCTTTAAATGTCACTTCTGTTCGGACTCGCCTGAACACTGGCGTTTGTCTCCCTCTGGTGGACGCACAGAGGCAACGCAGCGGACCTCGAGAAGCTGCGGGGAAATCGAAACAAGTCAAATAAAATGATTATAAACACATTCAGAGAGCGGTTTGCACCTTAACCGGTCTGAAACTTACCTTCTAGTCTCGGTTTATCCGCAGTTTGGGGAAAGTCTGTCGTTAAACGTCAATAATCGCTCGTTCATGTTGTTTGTGTGGTCAGCGGAGGGATATGTGATAACTTCAAACCGAGGAGCGGCGCAGCAGTGGCGTGTCCGTCCGCCGCGTGTGTTAGATCCCATCGTTAACGCTAAAAACACGCGTTAAACCGCTGATAAAA
Source organism: Proterorhinus semilunaris (assembly GCA_021464625.1). Lineage (NCBI taxonomy): Eukaryota > Metazoa > Chordata > Actinopteri > Gobiiformes > Gobiidae > Proterorhinus > Proterorhinus semilunaris. Next base: position 3,533,299 of record CM038349.1, read on the forward strand.
TAAGATAAATGTGCGTGAGAGGCATTAGGATACGATAGACACGTGTACGCTTTGTTTATTAGCTTTTAAGCCTCCGCGTGCGTCAGCTCCAGCTCCAACAGCCAATATCACGAACACGCAGATCCGGAGCAGCTGCAGATCTACGACCGCAGACTCAGAACCGCCGATTCTTTACCGCTCACTCCAGTGACAACGTCATTAAAAAAGGTTAATAAAGCACCTTAATGTAGTGTCGTAGTGTTCTGATGAAAATGCGAATTCGTTTTGGCCAAGGTTCTGTTTTTTAGTTTTAGTTTCAAGAAGATTTCGTGTAAATTGAGAATTAATTTAGTCAGATCTACACAAAAAAATATTATTATTTTTTTTAACCTGACAGAAAAGCTCCAAAAACGTGACGAAAAATGGACAAAAACAACAACAAAGCAACGAAAAACCTACAAAAATAAGACGAAAAAGTGACGACAACGCAGCAAAAAAAAAAAAAAAAAAAAGGGATCAGTTTTGTAGGTCTTAGCTTTCAAATCTATAGGCTTTAAGCTCTCCAGTCCGGAAGCTTTTAGATCTGGGTAAAGCCGAACTGGAGAAGATGCGCTCTGTTAAGGTGGGGGCTTAAATGTACCCAAATCTCAAAGCTTCTGCACTGGAGAGCAACAGTGTAATGCCTCATTTGAAAGCTAAGACCCACAAAACTGTCTCGTTGTCGCCACTATTTGGATACTTTCTTTTAAGCTTTTAGATTTGGGTGAAGCCAAACTGGAGAAGATGTGCTCGGTTCACGTGGGGCTTGTTAAGAGGTTAGAGGATTATTATTCAAAATGGCGTTTTTGTCACTTTAATCTACGCATAATTCACACACGCACAGTGAGGCCTTTGTTTGTTATAATGTTACGGCTCAGTTTGTAAAAAAAAAAACAAATTAAAAAGTCTATAACCTTTTAATTCTAATTATAGTTTGTGAACAGGGTTGAGCCTCTGTGTAGAAAGGTGTATTTAACATTTTCAATTAGCAAAGTTAATTCCAACATGAAACTAAATATTACACACGTTTCTAAGAGTGAACTGTGTGAGAAGTTTCCGATCTCGAGGGTTCATCGCGAAACCTTGAGTTTTTGTCCAACACTGATAATCCGTTAATTGGCACGAGCGACATCTCCATCATGGCGGCACTTCCGGGTCCGAACCCGATTGTGACGTCCGTGAAAAACGCCATTAAAGGACGAGCACCGGTGTAAAGATGTTAAACTACCCCCCATTTCAGGCTCCCCCCCCTCCCTCCCCCCCCTCAACTGCTTTCTTACCTTCTCCCTGGTGGAGTTAACTAACCCTAACCTTAAGGAAACGGGATTTATTTATCGATATTTATTATTTGCAAGTTTGAAGCAGATGAAAAGTTAGAGAGTTCTATTATTGGCTATTAACATCCGGGCATTTTCTATTTAACACAGCCAAACAATACATATTGTAATTGGGGGGGGTCGGGTCGGGTAATTTGAAATCGATTCCAAGTTACCCCCCCGGTACATCACTGTTAAAGTCGGGGTGAACGGGGGTGGTTTGGAATCGTTGCCCCGGTGATATCTGCTCCTCCTGAAATCACATGGCGTCCTGAATCCGCGGCGCTGAATCCGCGGCCGCAGACGCGTTGCCGCTCCGCGCCGCAGACGCGTCCCGCTCGTCACTTCCAGCTCCGGCAGAAGCAGCGGCGGCTCCTCGCGCCCTCCCCGGGAAAACAAGCGTCGACCCACGGCCACGGAGCGGGAGCGAGATGCCCGGCATGATGGACAAAGGCTCGTCCGAGTACCTGGGGGGGAAGGGCCGCTCCAACGGCACCAAGAGCCCGTCGTCCGCCGCCTCCAACGGGCACTGCACGGACGACAGCAGCGACGACGAGCACGGTGGGGAACGTAGCCTCGAGCGCCACAACCGGGCGACTCACGCGCGTAAAAACCGAGCGAAACTGCGCCAAAGCACGGGGTTAAGCTCGCGCTGGTGTCGGAGTGTTCACGGGGACAAAGGAGGGCTCGACCCGGCGGAGCGCGAGCGCACGTAAAGGCACGTGTCGCGAGCGCAATCGTGAATTTATCGTTTATTAAAAGTTGTCCCGAAACCGACGTAACCCCCCGCGGGGGAACGCGACGAACACACGCGCACCGGAGCCGCGTTTGGTTCATGTTTCTGCACCGTAATGAAGCGGCGGTGGAATAAACAGTGAGATAGCCTCGAACACTGAGAGGGGGGGGGGTAGCCTCGAACACACGTGTGTCATCCGAGAGCCTCGAACAGCGGCCAAGACCGTCATTTACAGCAATAAACGCGCTATCGGAGCTTATTTATGACCGGGGGGGGGGCGGGACACTGGGGTTATTGTGACTGTTCGACACACAGACTCAACTCAGCGAGGTCAGATTTAAAGCAGAATTCGACCCTAAACATTAGGGCCGTATCGCATATCGTTATCGTGATATAATGTTTTGATATCGTTGTAATGTTTTATATCGTTGTGGACACAATATAATTTATGTTACTCCATCAAAGCAGCATAAACGGTGACTGTAGAACACGGGGACACGAGCTGAAAAAGTAAAATGAAATGAAGGATGTAAACTGCTTGAGTAGATCATATTTGGAAGACAATTATGCCGTAAAAAAAGAAAAGAATAAAATATCACTGAATGAATCTTCCCAATAGACGTGAGGCTGGGATTTGAAGTAATTCGTCCATTGTCAATTAAATCGTCAAATATATCGTTATCGTGATATTTATTTTTTCATATCATGATATAGATTTTAGGCCACATCGCCCTGCCCTACTAAACATAATGAAATCTTATGACGCGACGCAAAATAATCCGTATTTTTCTCTTCATGTAGTTTTGTCTCTGAAACAGATCATGGAATATTTCATTTTTATTGACTTGTCTCGACCCAGAACCACTGAAAACACAATGCAGACGTGTAGAAATGTGAATTAAAATGTTCTGTAGTTCGTTATTCATCGTTTACCCCCCCCCCCCCCGGGGCAAATTACCGGTGTGTTTGCGAGCGGGGGTCGGGGCGTGTTCATTAACATGCACCGGCCCTACCAAGTAAATAAAGCAATTATGGGGGAAGTCTCTGCAAATATTGATATTCGTGCAGTGGCGGCTGGTGGTGTGTTGGGCTCGTTCTTTACCATCAGATCTACAGTTACTGCTGGAAGAAGAAGAAGAATCGTTTAAACGGGAGACGACAAACTAACAATGCATTTAGAATTCTAAGAGTCTTTACGTCTGTCTGGCCTCTTTTGAAACTCCTCAAACTCACAGCCGCTCCCCCACTTCATCTTCTCACCGGCGGAAAGTCCCGTTGCAAAGAGTAGTCCACGAAACCCACCGGTCTTCAGCTCGTTTGCCTCGAGGAGCCGCGTGCGAGTGATTGTGACCAACGAGGAGCCTCTGCGTGACTGATTATGCACAATAAAGACATGAGGCGATTTAGTTTTGCCCTCAGCACAATGGGCACGTTCATCTGTAGAGAACAATTCATACACAAGACAATTCAGTTACAACAGATCAAATCAATCCATAAAACATCGACATAAAAACTAATCGATTACAGTAAAAGCTATGAGAACATAAACGAGTCACGCACAGTAGTTCAAAATAATATCAGTCCAACATCAGTAACCAGATTATTCCCTTTTTGTTATAAATCCTAAAACTACAGGTCCAACAATTTACCAGATGGTGCAGGAGATTCTTAGAAACACAGACCCAGCGTTCATGATCTGCTCCAACTTCTGTGTAGTTGAATATTCAAAGGGGTGTGTTCAAAGTAATAGCAGTGAGGAGTTCAATTGGTCAATCATTCTGTTTGAATCAGGCGGTCCGTATTTTGGGAAGTCACATGTTCTACATTTCACTTTGAAATCCTGAAGAAAAATGAGTCGTTCAAGACCTTGTTCAGAAGAACTGTGTTCTTTAGTTAAAATGTTGATTGGAGGAGTTAAAACTGCTAAAATGATCTCCAGCGCGTTAAAAGCAAAAACACAGAGACGTGGAGGAAACTGGAAGACAACCATTGGAATGGATCGATCAATATCCAGAACTCCAAAGGCTCCAATGATCAGCTCCAGGAGGATCAGAGACAGTCTGAAGTTTCCTGTGAGGACTGTGACAGAAGACGCCTGTGTGAAGATCATCTACCCCGCAAAGTCCCACTGTTACAAAGAGACATGTGTGTTTCAAAAGATCACATCATCTGGCCCAAAGAGAAATGGAGAAACATTTTGTGGACTGATGAAAGTAAGATTGCTCTTTTTGTCTGTGACAGTTTGTCAGACGACCCCAGACTCTGAATTCAAGCCACAGTCGACTCTGAAGACAGTGAAGCCTAGTGGGGCATCAGGATATGGACATGTTCCTCTAACTATGGTGTGGGCCATCAGGATATGGACATGTTCCTCTAACTATGGTGTTCCTCTAACTATGGTGTGGGGCATCAGGATATGGACATGTTCCTCTAACTATGGGGCGGGGCATCAGGATATGGACATGTTCCTCTAACTATGGGGCGGGGCATCAGGATATGGACATGTTCCTCTAACTATGGTGTGGAGCCTGTTTATCCAATACCAGGGATCATGGGTCAGTTTGGATTTATCAAAACACAAAAGAGGTCATGTTGCCAAACGCTGAAGAGGAAATGCCCTTGAAATGTTTCAACCAGACGATGACCCCAAACACACCAGTGAGATACGTCTGTGTTCCAGACCAAGAACATTAATGTCATGGAGTCGCCCGATTCCTTAATCCCATAGAAATCCTTGTGGGGTGACATAAAAAATGCAGTTTCTGAAACAAAACCGAGGAATTGTGGAATGTTGTCAAAGCATCTCGGGCTGGAATTACCCGTCGACAGGTTTAGAAGTTTGTTGACTCGATGCAACACTGATGTGAAGCAGTTCAAATAAACTGTGGTCATACAATTAAATATTACTTTATTGATTCACTGAAAAGCTAAATCCTACAGGGAATTTCTTTTTATGTAGTACATATTGAGTGTGTAAAGACAAATACAGCTAAAGCCCAATGTTAATTTTTTTAAATGTTCTACAAAGTACTTGAGGAAATTATACATTTCTCTCCATGTTTTGATTTAGAAAACCATGGGCAAAGCCTCGAAATACATCATTATGAAGATTTTGTGTTTAACGTTTTTAAACGCACTGCTGTTATTTTGACCACAGCTGTATGTCCTGCTGAAAGTGAACGGCGCTGTGACTTAATCCATACTAGTCCCTCTCGTCTGTACGTCTGTTTAGCCTCTTTAGAAATCACAGCAGCTTCCTCACTTCATCTCTTGGCACCAGCGAAAAGTCCCGTTGCAAAGAGTAGTCCAAAAAAAATAAGAATAATATCGGTATAATCCACCGGTCTTGAGCTAGTTTTTCTCAGTGTCTTGAGGAGCCGCGTGCGAGTGACTGTGACCAACGAGGAGCCACAAAAATTGTGATCGGACGGAAAAAAATATGAAGATTATGCACAAAGACATTAGACGATTAGTTATGATTCAAATAAATGTAGTTTCAGAAAGTATGTCCTGTGTGGCGGATGGGAAGTAAGTGTTTTTTTAAATGGCACCATATAACCGGAACGATCCTGTTGTGTTTCAGACGTGGGGATGCGAGTGGGCTCCGATTACCAGGCCGCGATCCCCGACTTCGAGCCCGGCGCCACCAAGTACTCGGACAAAGAGACGGGCGGGATGCTGGTGTGGTCGCCGTACCACGCCATCGGCGACTCCAAACGTAACGCTCATACATGCGAGTGACGCCACTGTCCTCTGTCAGGTCCTCACTCTGTCTGTGTTCGCAGTGGACGAGTACATCGCCATCGCCAAAGAGAAGCACGGCTACAACGTGGAGCAGGTACGGCCCAGACTTATTTCAGTGGCTGGATCTGCGCTGGGATTGTGTTTGAGCCTTCATGACGCACAGAGCATTCCCAAAGCTAATGCTACGAGCTAAAGCTCCGATCGATCATGTGAAAACGAGAAATATGCACGAATAAAGACAATAAAACCGTAAAGAACCGTTTCACAATGACCACACACTGAGCTGGGCTTGTTGATCGTATAGTTTATTTCTCATGTTTAATCGACTATTGGTCGTAGCTGATTGTTTAGCACCCGGAGCTAAGTAGCTGCTTAGCAGCTAACAGCTAGCTCGCACTGATCCTGTGAAAACAAGTATTATGCACTAATAACGTAATTAAAGCCGACAACTACATAAAGCAGCCTTTGAGGATCACACAATGAGCCGGGCTTGACACATTTGTGATTTATTGAAGACTTTCATCAACGAAGAGCTGTAGCCGATTGTAACAAGCTAACCGGGCTAACCTGGACTAACCATTGTCCACCTACACAAATAATTCAAGCGTATGGGCTTGAATGCTGGGGAGATCCGGGCGTAGACCATGCAGGTATAGTTAAAGATCCATAGGACATGGCAGTAGTAAAGAGGGAGACCAGTTGGCTCCAAAACCCCAGATCTCCTTCTAAGACACGCTGGTCTGGTCTTAGTCCCAGTTTAACGGTCTCTCTCTCCTCAGGCGTTGGGGATGTTGTTCTGGCACAAACACAACATCGAGAAGTCTTTGGCCGATCTGCCAAACTTCACCCCGTTCCCAGACGAGTGGACGGTGGAGGACAAGGTTCTGTTTGAGCAGGCCTTCAGCTTCCACGGCAAGAGCTTCCACCGCATTCAGCAGATGGTAGGACTTCTACTACTGCTACTACTGCTAATACTACTGCTACTACTGCTACTACTGCTACTACTGCTATTACTGCTACTACTGCTAATACTACTGCTACTACTGCTACTACTGCTACTACTGCTATTACTGCTACTACTGCTAATACTACTGCTACTGCTGCTACTACTGCTATTACTGCTACTACTGCTACTACTGCTAATACTACTGCTACTACTGCTATTACTGCTACTACTGCTAATACTACTGCTACTACTGCTACTACTGCTATTACTGCTACTACTGCTACTACTGCTAATACTACTGCTAATACTACTGCTACTACTGCTACTACTGCCATTACTGCTACTACTGCTAATACTACTGCTACTACTGCTACTACTGCTATTACTGCTACTACTGCTACTACTGCTAATACTACTACTACTACTGCTACTACTACTACTGCTATTACTGCTACTACTGCTATTACTGCTACTACTGCTACTACTGCTTTTTGCTACTACCGCTATTACTGCTACTACTGCTAATACTACTGCTACTACTGCTATTACTGCTACTACTGCTACTACTGCTAATACTACTGCTACTACTGCTACTACTGCTATTACTGCTACTACTGCTAATACTACTGCTACTACTGCTACTACTGCCATTACTGCTACTACTGCTAATACTACTGCTACTACTGCTACTACTGCTATTACTGCTACTACTGCTACTACTGCTAATACTACTACCACTACTGCTACTACTACTACTGCTATTACTGCTACTACTGCTATTACTGCTACTACTGCTACTACTGCTTTTTGCTACTACCGCTATTACTGCTACTACTGCTAATACTACTACTACTGCTATTACTGCTACTACTGCTACTACTGCTAATACTACTACTACTACTGCTATTACTGCTACTACTGCTACTACTGCTTTCTGCTACTACTGCTACTACTGCTACTTCTGCTACTACTGCTACTTCTGCTACTACTGCTATTACTGCTTTCTGCTATTACTGCTTTCTGCTATTACTACTACTTCTGCTACTACTGCTACCACTGCTACTACTGCTACCATTGCTACTTCTGCTACTTCTGCTATTACTGCTTTCTGCTATTACTGCTACTACTGCTACTTCTGCTACTACTGCTATTACTGCTACTACTGCTACTACTGCTACTTCTGCTACTACTGCTATTACTGCTACTACTGCTATTACTGCTACTACTGCTACTACTGCTACCACTGCTACTACTGCTACTTCTGCTACTACTGCTATTACTGCTACTACTGCTATTACTGCTACTACTGCTACTACTGCTATTACTGCTACTACTGCTACTACTGCTACCACTGCTACTACTGCTACTTCTGCTACTACTGCTTTCTGCTATTACTGCTACTACTGCTACTACTGCTACTACTGCTACTACTGCTTCTACTATTACTGCTACTACTGCTATTACTGCTACTACTGCTATTACTGCTTTCTGCTATTACTGCTATTACTGCTACTACTGCTACTACTGCTACTACTGCTACTTCTGCTACTACTGCTATTACTGCTACTACTGCTACTACTGCTACTTCTGCTACTACTGCTACTACTGCTACTACTGCTACTACTGCTACTTCTGCTACTACTGCTACTACTGCTATTACTGCTTCTACTATTACTGCTATTACTGCTACTACTGCTACTACTGCTACTACTGCTGCTTCTGCTACTACTGCTACTACTGCTACTTCTGCTACTACTGCTATTACTGCTTCTACTATTACTGCTACTACTGCTACTTCTGCTACTACTGCTACTACTGCTACTACTGCTACTACTGCTACTTCTGCTACTACTGCTACTACTGCTATTACTGCTTCTACTATTACTGCAACTACTGCTACTACTGCTACTTCTGCTACTACTGCTACTACTGCTACTTCTGCTACTACTGCTACTACTGCTATTACTGCTTCTACTATTACTGCTATTACTGCTACTTCTGCTACTACTGCTACTACTGCTACTTCTGCTACTACTGCTATTACTGCTTCTACTATTACTGCTACTACTGCTACTTCTGCTACTACTGCTACTTCTGCTACTACTGCTACTACTGCTACTACTGCTACTACTGCTACTTCTGCTACTACTGCTATTACTGCTTTCTGCTATTACTGCTTTCTGCTATTACTACTACTACTACCGCAGCTAAAAAGTCTCTAAGGTGAGAGTGTGTACTTGCAGTTGCCGGACAAGTCCATCTCGTCTCTGGTGAAGTACTACTACTCCTGGAAGAAGACGCGCTCCCGGACCAGCCTCATGGACCGCCAGGCGAGGAAACTGGCCAGCCGCTCCAACCAGGACGACAGGTGCTTGTACTGAAAAACGATACTACTAAATAATACTCGTACTCCTCGTCAGTGCGGAAGCTGAGAGTGTGTGTCTCTGCAGTGACGAGGAAATGGAGGAGGCCAATCCCATCGAAGCCAACGACAGCGACTACGACCCCAACAAAGAAGCGAAGAAGGAGGTAACGGTTTATCCGGACTATACGTCGCAGCAGTCACCCTGGTGCACCGTTGGCGAGCCTCTTCCGGCAGCACGTTGTTCAAGCACCCGTTTGCAAACTCGTTCCTCTAGCTGTGGGTCCTTTTAGTCCATGATTAGCTTTTCTTGTTTTCTTTATTGCATGAAGAGTAACCTCCGATTTTCTCCAGTCCCTCACAAGTTTCTCGCTCTCTCAACTTTCTGCTGCTTGATTTTAAATCTTTAGTGGTACAGGTGTAGCAGATACTGGTACACAAGCCTAGAGCACCCTCTAGTGGCTGTCAGTGTGAAAATAATGAAATGTAGACATTGATGTAAAAGAACCCGAGTATAAGTCGCATGCCCAGCCAAACTATGAAAAAATGTGCGACTTGTAGTCCGGAAAATACAGCAGTTTTGATTAGTTTAAGCTAGCGTTGTCTCGTGGAGGTGATGTCATGGTGTGGACCTCCACTTATCATTGGCTGCTAATGTCGGCGACTGGCCAATCACGGAGTTGATTTGGTAATGTGGCCTTTCGCATCCTGGGAAAAAAAATATCGCCCCCGGCCTTCACTTTGACCACCGCACTGTGGTGAACCTGCCGGGCTGAAGCTGTAGATTCACACCCGTCTTTTGGGGGATTGGACCCAATCCAGTCACTAAACCCGATCCAATCCGACACTCCCTAAATGCCTGGATCGGCTACCGATACTGATACTGAATATTGGATCAGGACATCCCTACTTTGCAATAGGACATTAAAACACATTTATATACATTAGCCTGTAACAAATTATTTTACAAAAGTCAAAAGTTTATTTCCATGACTGAAACCTTCAGTATAGTCGTTTAACAACGGGCTTTTTGGAAGATAGAAATACGTCAAATGAAATCGTGACTATATATCGGCCTATAACCCAGCGATCGGCCGTTCCAGCCCCAAAGATCCACGTCGGGTGTTCCTAGCGCTGACTCCGATCGTTTGTCCTTCTGTCCAGACTCCGTCCGAGGCGCCGCCGCCCGGAGCCAAACTGGCGCCTGGACGCAGAGAGCACCAGACGCTGCTGCACCGCCACCACCAGAGGGCGCGCTGCCGTCCGCCCAAAGGCATGTACCTGACGCAGGACGACGTGGTGGCCGTGTCCTGCTCCGTGTCCGCGGCCAACAGCCTCCTGCGCGGCCTGGACATGGAGCTGGTGTCGCTCAAGAGACAGGTACCAGGAAAAAAGCTGTGATCCAAATATGGTCATTTCCTCTGTGGGAGACAGAGCGGCTAAAGACGGGAGGAACATACACAGGCCGCATGTGCAGACAAAGAAACTAAAGTTTAACATCTGTACTTTAGTCGCGCCATAACACTCACACGTTACAGTAGAAAGTAGAAGGATTAGAACGGGATCAGAAGGACCTCAGGTACGAAGTAAATATTACTGACGTCCTCAGAGTTTCTGCTCATGTAAATCTACTATTTCAGAAGGAAGGTAAAAAACTTCTACCTGATCGGGTGATTCTGTAAACTCAGTCCTCGGGTGAGTCTAGTCCCGTACGACTCGACATGTCGGAGTTTGGAACGTTTTTCACCAGCATTACATCGATTCAAAATATATTTTTTCCAGTTTCTTCATGTCCACGTTTAAGGGAACGTTAGACAGACCAACATGGCGGCTCTGAGGAAATGTTTGGAGCATTTGGTCCAAAGTGGCAGTAAATAAACTAAAAGTTCCCCGGTGCTGCTCCTGTTACAGCCACAGGAGCCTCCAGACGCCGCACTGACACTGAGGTGAACGTTATACGTGTACTTGTATGTAACAAGTACATTTCTCCACTGTGAGATCAATAAAGGCTCTCTTATCTTATACTGCAGTATATTACGACATCTGAACTGCTTTGATTTAGTAGCTAGCGGCAGCGGCTAACGCGCCTGTTAGCACAGCAAAGCTACGCCGACTTTAACTATTCAAATATGCCAAACCTTTAAGCTTTTAGTTACTGTGGCCAGAATAAACCTGATGCCTTTTTCTGTTGGTATAGGGAGGCATATGTGAAGTGTATACTTTAGTCCCATAAATAGTCAATAATGTAATATTTTTATCCTTTTATTATATTATTCACATCAGGTTCTGAGTTTCATGTTATGTACAAATCCTTTCCTGTCTCTGTCTCTGTCCACTCTGTGAAACTGAATTAGCAGAACTACAGATCTGAAACAAAATGAGTGTTTAATCAATATATTTGTCATGCACTACATGATTGTTTTGATTCATTAATCATAGAATCCACTTGTTCTGTTAAAACTCTCCTTTTTCACCTTGTACTTGTCTGCACGTCTGCATTTATCTGTCCGTCATTTCCCGGGGGAAAAGTCTGTAAAAAAAACTTGAATTATCGACTTTGCTGATCCCGAGTGAACTAAAAATGACCGACGTCCTGAGGTGATTCTGTACCTGGGAGTACTCTGTTACATTTACTCAAGTAGAAGTACTTTGAAGAGACTGCACTTCTTGGAGTTTAATTAGATACCATTCAGTACTTTTTACTTCTACTTGAGTAAAATTGTAATGAGTATCTTTACTCTTGAGCCGCTGTGAGTACATTTTAAAGTTACAGAAGCTTCATGTCGTCATGAAATATCTGTAGTTTTTGTTTCATGGCCCTTTTTTCTTCAGAAATATTTATTTTTAAATACGGCGTGGCATTATGGCATTGTCTCTGGAAATACTGAAGTATGAATCAGACTTTTACTCACAGTACTCAAGTAGCATTTTAAGTACTTTTTAGTTTTACTCAGTAATATGACTCTGACTTGAGTAAATATTTTTGTGTTTTAATATCTATTTCCTGATTTGAGTTTTGAACCCAGAACTCTTACAGATGTTTCCACTAATAACTAGTTTATTCAAAACGATCCAAAATCCCTCTTTGTAACTATTGTCACAAAATAAAGCCAGACATTTAAACCTCTGTTATTATTTACACTTCGTCACTGAAAATATCAGTGCGTTGTATTTGTTTGTGAGTTTCATTTGAAGCTGTATATAAAAAACTAAATCTAATCTACAAGGATTTGTTTCCCTTGTTCACCTGCAGTGACGTTGAGGGAACAGAACGTGTTGTAATTTCCAGACATTCTCGATGTAAATAAAGCCCAGTACAGATGTTCTGTGTTCTGTGTTTCTGTCCAGGTGCAGAACGCGAAGCAGATCAACAGTGGCCTCAAACACCTGCTGGAGTCGGGCGTCGAGGAGCTGCGACTGCCGGAGGTAATGATGCTAATGACGCTAATGATGCTAATGACGCTAATGACAGTAATATCAGTAATAATATCAGTAATAATAGCAGTAATAATAGCAGTAATGACAGTAATGACGCTAAAGATGCTAATGACGCTAATGACGCTAATAGTAATAACCGTAATGATCTTGTTAACGTAACGTGTGTAACGGCCTGTTGTTGTGCAGAGTAACCTGAAGGTGAACGCTCGCTGGACCACAGACGAGCAGCTTCTGGCCGTTCAGGGTGAGTCTGCACAACACCCACAAACATGAGGTTTATTTCTAAAGTGCTTTTCACAGATAAAGAAACAATATATAAATGAAATATACATACATCCCTGAAGTGTGATTTAACACCTTCAGCTACACAGACAGCGAGGCTGAACTTCAACAACGAACGACAAGCACTATGACCATGATGACTTTAAAAAAGTCAAAAGCTCTGTTAACCCGTTTCAGCCACAAAATCCTTCCAAAGCTTCAGAGCCTGCGTTTACTTTCATGCCGATTAAAGGGCGATATCTCCAGACCTGAAGGTGACGGTCTTCACGTTGCTTTGGAAAGAGCTCAGTCAAGAACCTTCAAATGAGCCTCACACGACTTCCTCAGGGGAGGAAATATGTTCAGTATGTTCCCCTACATTATGAATTTTACTTTAGACTTTAGTGTATAATTTCAGAACCATAGATAGACTTACCTGCTGATGTTTGTCTGAAGAACCGACTAAACCTAAATATCCATAATAAATCAGCGCTATGCCCCTCACACAGCGCCCCCTGCTGTCAGTCCAGGTCTTTAGGAAGCGTTGATCATCGTAACTGGATCTAACCCGTTCCTCCTGATCTCCAGGCGTGCGTAAATACGGGAAGGACTTCCAGGCCATCGCCGACGTCATCGGGAACAAGACGGTGGGGCAGGTCAAGAACTTCTTCGTGAATTACCGACGGCGCTTCAACCTGGAGGAGGTGCTGCAGGAGTGGGAGGCCGAGCAGGGGACGCGAGCGCCCAACGGCGACAGCGCCCTCTGTGGAGAGGAGGGGAAGAACAGCACGCCGCCTTCGGGAAAGAGCACGGACGAGGAGGACGAGGAGGTGAGCGGGAACAAAACACGTTTAGCTCATTTTCTCCAGTTCGGCTTTACCTGAGAGCAACAGTCTAATGCCTCATTTGAAAGCTAAGACCTACAAAGGGGCTATTAACCTTTCTGTCACGTTGTCGCCACGTTTTTGTCGCATTTTGTTGCATTTTTAAGCTTTCAGACGTGGGATAAGCCAAACTGGAGAACGTGTGCTCGGTTCAGGTGGGGTTTAACCTCTTAACCCCCACCTTAACTTTCTACTTCAGCTTTACCGAAATCCATAAGCCTATAGGCCTGTGCAACGCCTCATTTGAAAGCTAAGACCTACAAAATCATCTACAGCTCATTTTCCTTGCGTTGTTGCCAGGTTTTCACTTGTTGTTACTTTTTTGTTGCTCTTTTGTGGAGAAGGATCTGAATGCAGCCGATGGAGGGGCACGTGATCAGTGGAGCTCCATTGTTCCACTGGAAATTACGTCACCTCTGCAGGACAACACTAGCTTAAAGTAATCCAGACTAACCCTGAACCTAACCTTAAAGGAACAGGCCTCCGTTTTTACACACTGAGATCTGTTCTTACCTGAGCTTAGACGAGTTGACCCACTTAGCTTCTCCCAGCAAAGGTACAGCTCCAAACTGGGGTGAAGTTAGAAGTGACCAAGAGGCTTTGAGGTAAAGCTAAACTGGAGAAAATGTGCTCGATTTAGGGATGGGGATTAATAGGTTAAAAATACAGAGACAGACATTTCTTTTTAGTCTTTTACTATGAAACTTTGATAATTCCAACAGTCTGACATGTTCTCTCTCTCTTTCAGGTTTCCTCTGGCACCTCTCCCGCCGCCGCCTCCTGCTCCTCCTCAGCCCCGCCCCTGTCCTCCTCCGGCTCCGCCTCCTCCCTGCACCAGCCGCCGCCGTTGCTCCGCCCCTCTCTGCCGGCCACGCCCGCCCTGCACCGCCAGCCGCCTCCGCTGCAGCAGCAGGCGCGTTTCCTCCAGCCGCGCTCCACGCTGCAGCAGCCGCCGCCCCTGATCCGGCCCACGTCCAACCCCCCGCCCCCGCGCCTCAACCCACGGCCCCCGCCCAGCGGCAGCAACGCCCCGGGGCCAGCGGGGGGCGCCGCGCAGCCGCCGCAGCAGCAGCCGGGAGAGGCGGCTCCGCAGGCCAACGTGCACTGAAGAACCACAGGACTCTGTCAGGTCAAAAGTGGAATTCAGAAGTCGTCAGTTTAATTTGTGTCTAGTTTAGTTCTTTAAAGGGACATTTCAGGATTTTTGACATAGGGCCTCATTTCCTGGTTATCCAGAGTGGGGTTGATTTCTGGAGATATATTTATTTTTTTATTCATGCAGTCCTTATATTTGAAGAGTTTAGTGGCGCTAGGCTAGTGCATGTCTATGGTAACTAGTAGCCTGCATTAAAAACAGTCTGACCCGAGCACAGTGCACCTGAAGCAAATCACTTATAACACCAGACTACCCATAGAAATGTCTGTCGACTGAATAATGTTTTAAATACAAACATTTTACATTTAAAATAACTTCTATTTGAGCAGCATCAGCTTCCTGGTTGTAGCTACGCAGCGGCGGAGTGATCTGCTCGGTTACCGGATCTACAGTCGTTTGTTTACATGCGGCCGCGTTACTACACGTGGAATTCACAAAGGAGCTTTCTACAAGTCAGATATGGCAACGTTTGGAGGGCGACCCCATGATTTTGAAGAGGTTTTTAATGCAGGCTACTAGTTACCATAGACATGCACTAGCCTAGCACCACTAAACTCTTCAAATATAAGGACTGCCTTAATGATATCCATCTATCCATCCAGAAATCAACCACACTCTGGATAACTGGGAGATGAGACCCTATGACAAAGATCCTGGAATATCCCTTTAACATCAGAGTAAAAAACAGACCTCACTCTTATGTTTATTTCATGACGTTTTGTCGAGTTGGGATTTTGTCTCACTTCCAACATGGCCGCACTTTGCCGTCTCTCCCACACTTATTCATTCACAAATACTGACATGTTTGGCATCCATGTAAATTGAGATGCAATTTTAGTCAAAGTGAAGAGAATTTGATTTGACTAAATCTGTACATTTCCGTCAAGACCAAGGCTGAAACTAAATAAAATATGTTCAAATTGAACACTGCTCTTGCAACAATATCTCTACTTTACTTTAGTAGCTCCGACATAGAGACGCACCGATCCAGCTATTCCGATACTGGGGGTTTGAGTATCTGCCGATATCTGAAATTAACCGATACCAGGCTTTCATAAAAGTGAATGGTCTTTTCTACTTTGACATCATTACAGTCTGATCTTTTCTGCCAGTTTATCAATTACAGGTTATTTATTAATAAACTGTCATGGAAAAAACATTAAACAAGAATTACTGGACTTTTCTACACTAAATATCCTCGGCCACATGACACGCAATTTAGATTATATTAATATAAACGACTCTCAAAGTGATCCGATCATTACAAATATGTTCAGGTATTTCATGAACTAAAACACAAACACTTGGCCACGAAAGCAGTGGATGATTTTGTTTTATTACTTTAGGTGATTCGATCATAATTTCTATCCCAGCCTTGATTAGCTGAGGTTAGCATTAGCGTGCATCCGCTAGCTTTAGCATGCTTTTGCTAGCCGCAGCTATTTAAAAATAAATTTGTGGAGGTTAAAACTCAGCAGGTTCTGAGCTTCAAGATGACAAGCGGCACGTCCATATTCCCTGAACTTCAGCCGGTGAAAGTTGTGTTTTTAAAGTGGTGAGAGCCAAAACAAGTATCGGTTCAGTATCGGATGTTTGTAGCCGATACCCGATATCGTATTTTTTCCAGTATTGGCTCCGATATCCCATACCAGTATCGGATCGGTGCGTCCCCACTCCTACAGACTCCACACTTTACAGGCTCGGACTGAGATCGTTTACTATTTCTTGCCTAATTTATTAAGCTTTGAACGCATTGAGTTGCCTTGTGTACGAAATGTGCGGTATAAATAAAGTTGCCTTGAACTATTATGAACTAGTTTTTTTTTTTTTAAGTTCCAAAATCAATCTGAGCAAACCTTTAGCTAATCAAACAGCACATTTATTATTATTTGCGTTACATATTACACGTGTGAGTGATGTCAGACAAAATCCAAAGACGACAAAACATAAAATAAGCATCGTCTGGACTAGACACAAATCACAACATTGATGACCGTGCGCTCTCGTTACGGCGCGTGACCTGGACGAATGAGAATCTTTGGCTTTGTTTCACCTCGAGCTGTATTTAACCCTTTACAGAGTGGATTGCTCCGCCTCTTTTTGTCCTTATAAGGAAATCCAGAGTTTCATTCATTAATCTCCTTCAGGACCTCCTCGTCGTCTCCGATCGTTTTCTACCTTCATTTTGCTCATGTCCCTCACGCGCTTCTCGAAAATGTACAAATGTAAATCTTTACTTTAGAACTATTTTATCTACTCACTTTAAGTCGCTCTTTGCCGCAGACGTGGTAGATCTACATGTACATGTCGCTCGACTTTGTAAAGCTTTAAGGTTGTTTTAAATGTCTAGATTTTACCCACTTTTAAAAATTACGGTCCATCAAGGCAGAACTACGACGTGAATAAGTGAAAGCGGTTTGTTTTGAAGGTTTTCCGCAGGGCTCAGTGCTGGCCCCGCTACTGTTTCAACGAGTGAAGGTTGCAACTAGCCAAAATCTTTGTGTTTTTTGAATGTATTTTCTTGTTTTGACAAAGATTTTTCGTTTTTTTTTTCATTCTATCCTACATGTTTGCAATGATTGAAAAAACAGGTTTTTGTTTTTAAATTGTGTAGACGAGGTTTCTCCACTTTGAAACGAGGCGAATAGCGCTAAGTTCCGATGAGACAATTGTGACAAATATATTAATCTGACCAATGATTGATTGTTGAAAAATGTTTTAATAGATTATGCTTCTTCCATGTTTTTCGTTTCTGCAAAAATAGATCAATGTTGCAAACAGATTTAAATTCACAGTAAGAAGTTGTAAAGTTGTAGGTGGTTTTGTAAATACGTGACCGGTTCCCCATCGATACATTGTACATCTTTATCTTTTTGTCTGAATTTGTCAAATCGTTAACGTTAAGGTTAAACGTCATGGTGTGAACTCGTTTTCACGGTTTGGAACAAACTGTAAAACAGTTGACGGAAAATGGAGGAAAGTGAATCAATAAAACACATTTTCAACCCATTTATTTTTTTACTTGTCTTTACAAAGTCCAACGTTTTAAATCAAAAGTTCTTTAACAGGAAAGTGAACAAGCACAGTTTAGTTACAATTTTGGTTGAAAGAATTGTACATGTAGATCATATTTGTATCAAACTCTGCATCTGCACGGACTGAGGAGGAGATGCTCCATCCAAAAACAGCTGATGATCCTTATAAACCTCAGATACAACCCTGACAAAGGTCAGAGCTGTGACTGTAGTTTTTCCTCAGAGGGTTCATAGATGTGAGCCACACATGCAGAGCCGGTACTGTCGCCCGTCTGCGGCCCTACGGTGCCCTGTACACGTCCCAACGAAGAGTGAACTCAACAGTTGCATGTGACAGGTTTTATCCATCCGTCCATGTTCTTCCGCTTTATCCGGGGCCGGGTCGCGGGGGCAGCAGTCTGAGCAGAGATGCCCAGACTTCCCGATCCACGCACACCTCCTCCAGCTGTTCTGGGGGGACCCCGAGGCCACACCAGGCCAGCTCGGAGACATAGTCCCACCAGCGTGTCCTGGGCCTTCCACGAGGCCTCCTCCCAATAGGACATGCCTGGAGCACCTCCCGAGGGAGGCGACCAGGAGGTATCCGGAACAGATGCCCTAGCCACCTCAGCTGGCTCCTTTGGAGGAGCCACTCTACTCCGAGCTCCTCCAGGGTAACTGAGCTCCTCACCCGATCTCGAAGGGTGCGCCCAGCCACCCTGCGAAGGAAACTCATTTCGGCCGCTTGTATTCGCGATCCTGTCCTCTCGGTCATTACCCAGATCTCATGACCATAGGTGAGGGTGGGGTGACCATAGGTGAGGGTGGGATGACCATAGGTGAGGGTGGGAACGTAGATCGATCGGTAAATCGAGAGCTTTGCCTCAGACTCAGCTCCCTCTTCACCACAACAGTCCGATACAGCGACCGCATCACTGCTGACGCCGCACCGATCCGTCTATCCATCTCGCGCTCCATCCGTCCCTCACTGAGAACACGACCCCGAGATACTTGAACTCCTCCACTTGGGGCAAGGACTCCCCACCGACCTGAAGCGGGGAAGCACCTTTTTCCGGTGGAGAACCATGGCCTCAGATTTGGAGGTGCTGATCCTCATTCTGGCCGCTTCACACTCGGCTGCAAACCGCCCCAGTCCCAGCCAACAGAACAACATCATCTGCAAACAGCAGAGATGTTGTTCTGAGGTTCCCAAACCGGACACCCTCCGGCCCCCGGCTGCGCCTAGAAATTCTGTCCATAAAGGTAATGAACAGAACCGGTGACAAAGGGCAGCCCTGGTGGAGCCCAACACGCCAACGACAGGTTTTAATGCTTTTGAAAACATGACTTTACTTGGATAACATCTTGTAAGTAAGAATTACTTCATTTAATTGAAGCCGCAATTTTAATGAAGAAATGTTGCGCAGAAAAGTTATTTTTATTATATTTATTTCTAAGCTGCTGACAGGAAGTGACATAAAGGTAAAGTTCCAGAGCAGTTTGACTAATTTCTCAACATGGTCGGCACGGCAACAGTTTAAAATTCTCTCTCTCTCTCTCTCTCTCACTCACTCACTCACTCACTCACTCACACACACACACACACACACACACACACACACATACGTGGTTTTATGGTTTATGTTGACCTTTTGGAAAAACCAACCCTGGTGTGGTTTAAGAGGACTATGGTTTCCCAAGGTCCTAGAGAGATAAGCTCTGGATAGACTAACTGTAAAAAATCTGAAAAAAATTTAGGTCTATTTAACATCCTTGTATCAGCTACGGTTGTCTATACACAGCCACCGACCAGAAGGTGGTTCATGAGGACCAAAGATGAATTATGAGGACTTTAAACATAACTGAACCACAATTCCCCTATGAGAGACCAACAGGCCCGTTTGGAACCATGAGGCCGTCCTTCCGTGGACCCACCACCTGCAGGAGGAGCCATAGGGGACTGATGCTATGTGATTTGGGCAGCTCCAACGGCTGCCTCCACGACCCGGCAACGGACAAGTGGGAGAAAATGGATGGATGGATGAACCACAATTAGAGGCTGGAAAAGTTTTAATGTTCTTCATACATACACTCCATGCTTATCCATCTTTTACCTTTAGTTGTCTTTTATGTGCTAGTCCACGATTTCTCACAAAGTCTCTTATATTCTGCAGTGTTCTCTGACTTAAGGCCATTTCTGCTTGCTTACACTGAGTTACTTCATTTTTTGTGGCCAGTTTTCCTCTCTTGATGTGTTTTTTAAAATGCCGCATTACAGCTGCTTCTTCAGTCTTTGACCATGCTCTTTTTGTCACTCTGCGTTTTGGTCCAGGTTGCTTTGCAGGCCTCTGTGCTGCCTCTGAAAAGGAAAATTAGGAATTAATTTAAACAAAACAATGTGAATAAGTCAGAGCAAGACTACTACAAGAGTAAACAGAAGAACTTGCCTTCAAAATCAGAGGTATCTCCATCAGCTATGTCGATCGGGTCATCATCTATAACCACAGTTGCCGCTTGTTTCTCAGCAGAGTCCCCCGAGTCACTGTGACTCTCCTCTTCGGCCTCATCTGCACTGATGGGAATTTCATCTAAAAACAAAAGGGGGATTCAATTCAATCAGCCCGCTCCTAAAGCCACCAGGCCTGGGAAAACTCACCAAGGCTGGGGCTAAGATCCCCAGCCGGCTCCTAAAGCTACCAGCCCCGCACCAACATCCACCACAATGACCCACCCTCTACTCCACTTACACTACCCGGCTCAGGGCACTCCTACCCCGGCCTACGTGCACACACTCGCCCCCCTGGCTCCTCTGGACCTCCTCTGACCAGCCTGCTCCTAAAGCTACCAGCCCCGCACCAACATCCACCACAATGACCCACCCTCTCCTCCACTAACACTACCCGGCTCAGGGCACTCCTACCCCGGCCCTACATGCACACCCAGATAAGAGATACATTTAACAAACCTTCAAGTTCAATCTCCTCCAGCGTCTTTCCTTTTAGCGAGGAAATGGATCCCTTCTCCATTAAAAGCAATACTTTGGATATCTTTGCAAGTTGTGTTGTTGGAACAGGCAGTCTGTAGAATTCCCTGTGTACGCGGATATCATGTCCAAGGAAGTCTGCCACCTGATCCAGCTCATTCTCCTGGAGGTTTAAGACTTGAGATAGCGTGGCCACATGTTTCCTGAGACCCGTCGACCGGAGGTGCTCGGGGTACTTTGTGTCGCACTGTGTGGAGAAACGTCTCAGGCAGTCACTTCCTCTATAATGGGTTGGTGCTTTGGGTCGTGCAAATAAGAATGGGTTTGAGGGAGACACACCACATTCTTTCCTCTTATTTGTGAGTAGTGTAAGACCATTGACAACAGGTCGGGGGAGAAGAACTGCAACTTTTCTCCCTCTTTTACCCATAATTTCCACGCGACTTAGATACCGGCAGAGCTTCTTTTCTGTGTCCGATAAACCAAGGCTTACATCCGCATGAAGTTGTTGATTATCCCTCTCCAGAAAATGTTTCAGAGGCATTTTGGAAACCTCTCCAGCTCGCCGACGGTTGAACACAATGATTTGTGTGAGCAACACCATGGCAAGACGGGCATAAGTTTGAGCATCATCTGTTTCTTGCAGTTTGCTTGTGGCCTCTTCTGCTGCCTTTTCCAAAAACTTGTGAAGTTTCACAACATCTTCAGTGAATGGTAAGGTTAACGGTTTATTAAACTTGGCATCACTCAGTGTGTTAAGGGCATTGTGAGATACATATTCTTTCCACTTGGTACTGAGCAACTTCTTAAATGTTTCAGTATACTTCACCAGCTTCTCATCTTCTGCCATCAAGCCCCGGCAGTGGATGATGTCGCAGATCTTATTCAGTGTGTGGCCGAGTTTAAGAGCAAGGCTCGGGGTTTTGTACGAAAGATTGTCATCATTAAAACCTGCTACCTTTTTGACCGCTTGTACCACTTTCTCAAAGTTTGCAGGCCTATCAGCATCTTCCAGGGTCGGCACAGAGAAATCTGTCCGCAAGCACAGCAGCAGACGTCCCACTTCTCTCAGTTTTTGTCTTATGTATTCATACTTTGTTGTATCTTGTCCATGAATGTTGTAAAGTGACTGGGCAAACTGGAGAATACAGAAGTCATTTCGCACAACTGATCCAACTTCATCCACGTTCATAACACTGAGAAGCTTCCAAACCCCACCCGAGATTTGCGCACATAAGGCGGCATCCTGAGCTGATGCAGAGCCGAGGATCCTTCTCCTTCCAGACGTCTCTTCTTGGTTTGCATCTTCGGGTTTGTGAGGGCACCTGCGAGTATGCCTCCATAGTTCTTTGCGGAGAAACATGCCTTGACAATACATGCAGTGAATAAACTTTCCATCCAAAGCTTTTTTTTTGCATCGTCGCTTCACTTTCAATTGCCCTTTCCCACTTTGTAATACTGCTTGATTATGTAAAAAGTTCCCTTTATTCCTAATTTTTTCAATCCGTTTGTTGCGCTCCTTGACATCAGTAAGGGAAAAGACTTGTACAATCTCTGCATTGGTCTTGTGTGTTTTAAGATGTCTCGATATTTTCTTCTGGGGCTTACCGCAGACAAAGCAGTAATTTATGGAACTTGTCCGCTGTGGGTCTCCTCTTTGTGGACCATTCTCTGAATGCAACTCTGAGGTGTATGAAGAACTACCTTGCTGGCTGGTTCCCGGTGCACTAGAAGCAGGAGCAAGACTTGTATCCGACTTTTGTGTCAGCCATATATTTGGATGGGGGAGCTCATCTAAATCTTCATCACCCACATAGTCTGGGTCTGAGTCTGGGTTGTTTTTTTCTTGTGCCATCTCCTGCCTTTGGTCCTTCCCAGTGTCACTCTGAAAGATAAACAGACAATACTTGAACCTACAAAGAACCACCCAGGCTGGGGCTAAGTTCCACAGCCAGCTCCTAAACCCAATACCCCGGTCCCCAACTCATCAGGGCCGGGGAAAACTCACCAAGGCTGGGGCTAAGTTCCACAGCCTGCTCCTAAAGCTACCAGCCCCGCACCAACATCCACCACAATGACCCACCCTCTACTCCACTTACACTACCCGGCTCAGGGCACTCCTACCCCGGCCCTACGTGCACACACTCGCCCCCCTGGCTCCTCTGGACCTCCTCTGACCAGCCTGCTCCTAAAGCTACCAGCCCCGCACCAACATCCACCACAATGACCCACCCTCTACTCCACTTACACTACCCGGCTCAGGGCACTCCTACCCCGGCCTACGTGCACACACTCGCCCCCCTGGCTCCTCTGGACCTCCTCTGACCAGCCTGCTCCTAAAGCTACCAGCTCCGCACCAACATCCACCACAATGACCCACCCTCTACTCCACTTACACTACCCGGCTCAGGGCACTCCAACCCCGGCCTACGTGCACACACTCGCCCCCCTGGCTCCTCTGGACCTCCTCTGACCAGCCTGCTCCTAAAGCTACCAGCCCCGCACCAACATCCACCACAATGACCCACCCTCTACTCCACTTACACTACCCGGCTCAGGGCACTCCAACCCCGGCCTACGTGCACACACTCGCCCCCCTGGCTCCTCTGGACCTCCTCTGACCAGCCTGCTCCTAAAGCTACCAGCCCCGCACCAACATCCACCACAATGACCCACCCTCTACTCCACTTACACTACCCGGCTCAGGGCACTCCTACCCCGGCCCTACATGCACACACTCGCCCCCCTGACTCCTCTGGACCTCCGGGGACACACAGCCCACATCTCGGACCCACTCTTAAGCACCCCTCCTCGGACTACACCCCCCAACTCATCCAGGCCGGGGAAAACTCACCAAGGCTGGGGCTAAGTTCCACAGCCAGCTCCAAAACCCAATAGCCCGGTCCCCAAATCATCCAGCCCGGGGATAAATCCTCCAGGCCGGGGCTAAGTTCCATTCAGAAAATACTTGATAACGTATATTTAACAAGGACTAGATACTTACCAATATATTTTCTTGTCTTCTTTGGAGTGAACTTTCTCTTGGTCCTTCTTCTTCGCATTACCATTAGATGTCTTCCGAAATCACTCAACATGCCCGGACACATATCCCGCACGTGTCCCCATAAAGAACCAATCACAATGGAGCCTTCAATACCGCCAGAGTAGGGTAGGGGGAGCACATCATACACTCCATACACAAGAAGTCAGGTTGGGGTATTATATGGACGTCAAATAAACTTTCAATTTATGGTCTTTAAAAGCTAAGAATTTAAAAAAACTTGATATGTGCATGATATATTATCATTGAGCATTAAAAGGACTTCAGAAAAACAATGAAATTATGCTCTTTATATGCTAAAAATGAAAATACAAAATCTTGGTTTATGAGGACCGTAGCATAGTCCTGCTAATCCCCTTAGGTTCTCGTAGTGCTGGTGAGTAGTCAGGTCAATTGGCTCCATAAACCATATATACAGACACACACACACACACACACACACACACACACAGCAGGGCATGAAAAAAAACGTAATATATAAAATATAATCAGACGAAATAATGATCAAACATAACTTAAATACCCAAAATAATAATATGCAGATGAATAACACAAAACTATAAACACTACAAAAATGGTCAAACGAAAGAAAACTGGGTAACATTTTTGCAAAACCTTAAATATAATAATTGTGTTAACAGGGCAGGAGTGGAACATAATGACCTCAATGTGGGCCCTGCCCCTCTGTGTGAGAAACACTAAGCCTTTTTCAGTCAGACTGGGTTTAGGTTCAGTGTCTGCCGGCCGTATCGTTTTCGAAGGGCAAAACAAAAACGCCATTTTCATGATTTAGATTTGACCATTAAATTGTCAAATCCAGTCCACTTTATTTATATAGCACATTTAAACACGTTTCCAAAGTGCTGAACATGCGACCACAACAACAATACAAATGAGCTCTACCACTAAATTAGTATAAAATAATACATAGAAATAAAAACACATAAAAAAATTTATAAAAATTGAGTCAAAATGACACGAAATTCAGCAGATCTTCCTCTGAACAGTTAATTGTATCGTTTCAACTCCATCGTAAGCTTCTCTGGTTTCCAGTGGTCAAAACGAGATCCATCCATTTTCTCCCACTTGTCCGTTGCCGGGTCGTGGGGGCAGCCGTCGGAGCTGCCCAAATCACATTGCACCAGTCCCCTATAGCGCCCCCTGCAGGTGGTGGGTCCACAGAAGGACGGCCTCATGGTTCCAAACGGGCCTGTTGGTCTCTCATAGCGGGCCCATTCACTCTCTCATTCATACACCAGTGTACGCAGACACTGGAGGCAGGGAGGGTGAAGTGTCTTGCCCAAGGACACAACGACAATGTGCACTTTCAGGAGGCGGGATTCGAACCACTGACCTTCCGATCATGAGACGCGTTGATTATTTCAATTATTAATTAATAGTTTTTTATTTTTTAAACAGGAAGTGCTCAGACGTTCGAGTTCAGCAGCACAGACTGGCGCCGCTTCTGCTGCAGGAGGAGACTTTTTGCCCCTGAGGAAAAGACCGCGGTAATGTGGTCCGCATTTTCGAGATCCACGGTAATGTGGACCGCACGGGAAAAGCTGTTGCGCGTTTTATCTGTTCCTTACGGTAATACCACAACACACAATCGAAAACACCTTTTCCTCCTCTCACAAGAACACTTGGGGCTCGAGCACCCAGGAAAACTTTCCCTAATAATAAAAATAGAGAAAATAGGGGTAAGATATAACGTGTAAAGCACAAAAGCCGTCAACGGCTTCTCTTCGAACATTAAGTCACAAAACCTACGTGCGGCGGTGCTACACAGCTCTAGTCGTTTAGCTCTTTGGCAGGGCGCACGGCCTCACACTCTGCGCATATGACAAACTGTAAACTTTTCACGCATTTTTTTATTTATTTATTTTTTTTTACTGATGAAATGACACGTAGCAAGAAATAACTGGATTTTTTTAGCAGGAATTTTTATTATATGTTTGCAGCTTTTACAGGCTACATCAGATTTTCCAAAAGTCTGGGACATTGTGGCCCCAAAGGAATTTGTCCATCCATCCATCCATTTTCTTCCACTTGTCCGTTGCTGGGTCGTGGGGGCAGACGTTGGAGCTGCCCAAATCACACTGCACCAGCCCCTATAGCGCCCCCTGCAGGTGGTGGGTCCACAGAAGGACGGCCTCATGGTTCTAACCGGGCCTGTTGGTCTCTCATAAGGGGCTTCTGAACCGCTCTTTGTCTGACCCGTCACCTAGGACCTGTTTGCCCTGGGAGACCCTACCGGGGGCATGAAGCCCCCGACAACATAGCCCCCAGGATCATTCGGGGAAGGAATTTGTGATTATTTTAATTACATAATTAGCAACATCTAGCTAGATGAGAGTAGGAACAATAATGTTTTGAACAGGTACATTTGTTCAAATAAATACAATGAGTGTTTCCTTTCGAAATTAACATTTTCTATATACTTGGGATCCACTGGGCTACATGGCTTGCTTGTTAGTTTAGTTTAGTTTAGTTTAGTTTAGTTTAGTTTATTTGTTTATTTGAGCAATACACATTGTGCTCAAAAGGAGTGGGCTGAAGCAAAAAGCTTATGAGCCCCCACCCCCAAGTGCAATAAATAAAAAAAGAACATTTCAAAACATTTCAAGCAGCTACATTCGTACAGACCAACTTACAACAAACAACAAAACTATATTAACTGTTTATATAATTAATTGGAACAACGCACAGCTACAACAACAATCTAGTTTCATATACGATGTCTAGAACAAAGCAAGTCAAAAAAATTTGTTACTTAATATATTGCTTGCATATTTTTACCCGTGATTACAGAGTTACTTTTATGGTATAAAGGTACATTAATAGATGTTATAATCTGAGATCTTGATACTTTCCAGTTGTCATTACCATTCTCAGTATAATTTTAATTTGGGTTTAATTATCATCGTCATTATTATATAATTTATTTAATTGATTTATATGTGAAGTATGATGAAAGCCCTGCACAGTGTGGTGCATTAAAAAGCCAGAGAGTGAGCCAGTTGAAGAGGGCAGTAACTCCCCTTCAACAAACCCCCACTCAGCTGCCCTAACAGCTGATTTTGTAGAATATGTTCCTATGCTGAGTGGTGCATTAAAAGACAAGGTTTAGAGCCCGTTGGGAGGATTTCCCTCCACAGATCCATAACCTGCCAACCCTAATTCTCCGTTTGTGAATTTGAGCAATAGAATGACAACCGTTCCAAGCAGCAACACTCTTCCAGATTATAGAGGAACAATACACATAATCCATCCTACTGCTCCCCCTAGTGGCAACACATTTCTTCTTGTCTGTATATTTCAAAAGTCTTTTGTTTGTATTTATATTTGAACAGGTTGATGTTTGGACATCGTTTCAATTCCATCTCCAGTTTATTCCACAATTGTACACCATTAACTGTTGGGCTAAAACTTTTCAAAGTTGTGCTATGTTTCTGAATCCTAAAGTTTAATTCATCACGTAATTCATAACGACCAGTACGTTCTTGGAACCTTCTTTGTATTTGGTTTGGTAACAATTTATACCTTGCTTTGAATAACATTTGTACAGTTTGGAACTCAACAATGTCACAAAACTTCATGATCTTTGATTTTAGAAATAATGAGTTTGTGTGGTCCAAAAACCCAACTTTATGAATTACTCGGATAGCTCTTTTTTGCAACAATATTATTGGTTTAACTGTGTTTTTATAAGTACTACCCCAAACCACAGTACAATAATATAAGTAGGGCAAAATCAGAGAACAGTATAAGGTATGTAGAGCTTTGATGTTTAAAATGTGCTTTGCTTTTGCAATTACTGAAATGCAATGCTTGTAAATACATTATAAACATAGGCTCGGAATTATGTTGCAATAAAATAAAAAAATAAAAAAGCATAAATACGATCTAAAGTATAAATTGATGGATGAGACTACCTTGTACATAGAACTGTTTCCACACAAGTGTCATGGGTTTGACTCCTGGCTTTGACGATTTGACCTAAAATTGTCAAATGTTAAATTGTATTAAAAAAAATACTCAAACAGGCTGTGCAAGATATTGCACTTTAGTCATGACCTCAATACTGCCCCCTATCCCCCAGCAACAAATCAGCCACTTTTACTGCAGAAATTTGGAGTAAATTGAGTTCAAACATGGTCATAATTGACACAAAAGGACAATTTTGGCATCAGATTAAAAAAAAATCAAAAAGGCTGTGCAAGATATTGCACTTTAGTCATGGCCTCAGTGCTGCCCCCTATCCCCCTGTAACAGACCAGCCACTTTTACTGCAGAAATCTGGAGTAAATTGAGTTCAAACATCGTCATAATTGACACAAAAGGACAATTTTGGCATCATATAAAAACATACTCAAACAGGCTGTGCAAGATATTTCACTGCCGTCTTGGCCTCAGTGCTGCCCCCTATCCCCTTGCAAAAGACCAGCAACTTTTACTGCAGAAATCTGGAGTAAATTTAGTTCAAACATGGTCATAATTGACACAAAAGGACAATTTTGGCATCATATAAAAATACTCAAAAAGGCTGTGCAAGATATTGCACTTTAGTCATGACCTCAGTACTGCCCCCTATCCCCCTGCAACAGACCAGCCACTTTTACTGCAGAAATCTGGAGTAAATTGAGTTCAAACATGGTCATAATTGACACAAAAGGACAATTTTGGCATCATATAAAAACATACTCAAACAGGCTGTGCAAGATATTTCACTGCCGTCTTGGCCTCAGTGCTGCCCCCTATCCCCTTGCAAAAGACCAGCAACTTTTACTGCAGAAATCTGGAGTAAATTGAGTTCAAACATGGTCATAATTGACACAAAAGGACAATTTTGGCATCATATAAAAAATACTCAAAAAGGCTGTGCAAGATATTGCACTTTAGTCATGACCTCAGTGCTGCCCCCTATCCCCCTCTAACAGACCAGCCACTTTTACTGCAGAAATCTAGAGTAAATTGAGTTCAAACATGGTCATAATTGACACAAAAGGACAATTTTGGCATCAGATTAAAAAAAAATCAAAAAGGCTGTGCAAGATATTGCACTTTAGTCATGGCCTCAGTGCTGCCCCCTATCCCCCTCTAACAGACCAGCCACTTTTACTGCAGAAATTTGGAGTAAATTGAGTTCAAACATGGTCATAATTGACACAAAGGGACAATTTTGGCATCATATAAAGAAATACTCAAAAAGGCTGTGCAAGATATTTCACTTTAGTCATGGCCTCAGTGCTGCCCCCTATCCCCCTGTAACAGACCAGCCACTTTTACTGCAGAAATCTGGAGTAAATTGAGTTCAAACATCGTCATAATTGACACAAAGGGACAATTTTGGCATCATATAAAAAAATACTCAAAAAGGCTGTGCAAGATATTGCACTTTAGTCATGGCCTCAGTGCTGCCCCCTATCCCCCTGTAACAGACCAGCCACTTTTACTGCAGAAATCTGGAGTAAATTGAGTTCAAACATCGTTATAATTGACACAAAAGGACAATTTTGGCATCATATAAAAACATACTCAAACAGGCTGTGCAAGATATTTCACTGCCGTCTTGGCCTCAGTGCTGCCCCCTATCCCCTTGCAAAAGACCAGCAACTTTTACTGCAGAAATCTGGAGTAAATTGAGTTCAAACATGGTCATAATAGGTAGCGTTCACGTGACATCACAACATTCTAAAGAGCCCATAGTTTAACATTGAGGTGGAGGGCAACTGAAAATTCCACGGCCGTAACCATAGTAACGCTCAAAATGCAGATTTATAGTCTTAAATCATTGCTAATATCTCTGTAATTATTGGGCCAATTCACAAGAAACAAAAACTGACAGAAAGTTCAAAGTCACATCTTCCAGCAGATATGAACATATGTCTAATTATTTCTTCACAAAGGCGTCCAAAAGTGGAGACAATATTCAATAACATGTGCTTGATGTAGGCCAGTAGAAAGGACTTTCAGCCATAAAATTCACATGTCAGGTTTGTGAATCCAATCCCTGTCACATGATGATCACAGAAAACATTTGGACATTTTCTTTTTGGAAATTTCTTTCAAAAACTGTTTCTCTCCCATAGACTTGTATTGACACCTGCCCTCCAACTGAAATGGAATTCTAAATCGTGAACGCAACCTATTGACACAAAAGGACAATTTTGGTATCATATAAAAACATACTCAAACAGGCTGTGCAAGATATTTCACTGCCGTCTTGGCCTCAGTGCTGCCCCCTATCCCCTTGCAAAAGACCAGCAACTTTTACTGCAGAAATCTGGAGTAAATTGAGTTCAAACATGGTCATAATTGACACAAAAGGACAATTTTGGCATCATATAAAAAATACTCAAAAAGGCTGTGCAAGATATTGCACTTTAGTCATGACCTCAGTACTGCCCCCTATCCCCCTGTAACAGATCAGCCACTTTTACTGCAGAAATTTGGAGTAAATTGAGTTCAAACATGGTCATAATTGACACAAAAGGACAATTTTGGCATCAGATTAAAAAAAAATCAAAAAGGCTGTGCAAGATATTGCACTTTAGTCATGGCCTCAGTGCTGCCCCCTATCCCCCTGTAACAGACCAGCCACTTTTACTGCAGAAATTTGGAGTAAATTGAGTTCAAACATGGTCATAATTGACACAAAGGGACCATTTTTGGCATCATATAAAGAAATACTCAAAAAGGCTGTGCAAGATATTTCACTTTAGTCATGGCCTCAGTGCTGCCCCCTATCCCCCTGTAACAGACCAGCCACTTTTACTGCAGAAATCTAGAGTAAATTGAGTTCAAACATGGTCATAATTGACACAAAAGGACAATTTTGGCATCAGATTAAAAAAAAATCAAAAAGGCTGTGCAAGATATTGCACTTTAGTCATGGCCTCAGTGCTGCACCATATCCCCCTGTAACAGATCAGCAACTTTTACTGCAGAAATCTGGAGTAAATTGAGTTCAAACATGGTCATAATTGACACAAAAGGACAATTTTGGCATCAGATTAAAAAAAAATCAAAAAGGCTGTGCAAGATATTGGACTTTAGTCATGGCCTCAGTGCTGCCCCCTATCCCCCTGTAACAGACCAGCCACTTTTACTGCAGAAATCTAGAGTAAATTGAGTTCAAACATGGTCATAATTGACACAAAAGGACAATTTTGGCATCAGATTAAAAAAAAATCAAAAAGGCTGTGCAAGATATTGCACTTTAGTCATGGCCTCAGTGCTGCCCCCTATCCCCCTCTAACAGACCAGCCACTTTTACTGCAGAAATTTGGAGTAAATTGAGTTCAAACATCGTCATAATTGACACAAAGGGACAATTTTGGCATCATATAAAAAAATACTCAAAAAGGCTGTGCAAGATATTTCACTTTAGTTGTGGCCTCAGTGCTGCCCCCTATGCCCCTGCAACAGACCAGCCACTTTTACTGCAGAAATCTGGAGTAAATTTAGTTCAAACATGGTCATAATTGACACAAAGGGACCATTTTTGGCATCATATAAAGAAATACTCAAAAAGGCTGTGCAAGATATTTCACTTTAGTCATGGCCTCAGTGCTGCCCCCTATCCCCCTGTAACAGACCAGCCACTTTTACTGCAGAAATCTGGAGTAAATTGAGTTCAAACATCGTCATAATTGACACAAAAGGACAATTTTGGCATCATATAAAAACATACTCAAACAGGCTGTGCAAGATATTTCACTGCCGTCTTGGCCTCAGTGCTGCCCCCTATCCCCTTGCAAAAGACCAGCAACTTTTACTGCAGAAATCTGGAGTAAATTGAGTTCAAACATGGTCATAATTGACACAAAAGGACAATTTTGGCATCATATAAAAAATACTCAAAAAGGCTGTGCAAGATATTGCACTTTAGTCATGACCTCAGTACTGCCCCCTATCCCCCTGCAACAGACCAGCCACTTTTACTGCAGAAATTTGGAGTAAATTGAGTTCAAACATGGTCATAATTGACACAAAAGGACAATTTTGGCATCAGATTAAAAAAAAATCAAAAAGGCTGTGCAAGATATTGCACTTTAGTCATGGCCTCAGTGCTGCACCATATCCCCCTGTAACAGATCAGCAACTTTTACTGCAGAAATCTGGAGTAAATTGAGTTCAAACATGGTCATAATTGACACAAAAGGACAATTTTGGCATCAGATTAAAAACAAATCAAAAAGGCTGTGCAAGATATTGGACTTTAGTCATGGCCTCAGTGCTGCCCCCTATCCCCCTGTAACAGACCAGCCACTTTTACTGCAGAAATCTGGAGTAAATTGAGTTCAAACATCGTCATAATTGACACAAAAGGACAATTTTGGCATCATATAAAGAAATACTCAAAAAGGCTGTGCAAGATATTTCACTTTAGTTGTGGCCTCAGTACTGCCCCCTATGCCCCTGCAACAGACCAGCCACTTTTACTGCAGAAATCTGGAGTAAATTGAGTTCAAACATGGTCATAATTGACACAAAGGGACCATTTTTGGCATCATATAAAGAAATACTCAAAAAGGCTGTGCAAGATATTTCACTTTAGTCATGGCCTCAGTGCTGCCCCATATCCCCCTGTAACAGATCAGCAACTTTTACTGCTGAAATCTGGAGTAAATTGAGTTCAAACATGGTCATAATTGACACAAAAGGACAATTTTGGCATCAGATTAAAAAAAAATCAAAAAGGCTGTGCAAGATATTGGACTTTAGTCATGGCCTCAGTGCTGCCCCCTATCCCCCTGTAACAGACCAGCCACTTTTACTGCAGAAATTTGGAGTAAATTGAGTTCAAACATGGTCATAATTGACACAAAGGGACAATTTTGGCATCATATAAAGAAATACTCAAAAAGGCTGTGCAAGATATTTCACTTTAGTTGTGGCCTCAGTACTGCCCCCTATGCCCCTGCAACAGACCAGCCACTTTTACTGCAGAAATTTGGAGTAAATTGAGTTCAAACATGGTCTGGTCTTTTGCAAGGGGATAGGGGGCAGCACTGAGGCCATGACTAAAGTGCAATATCTTGCACAGCCTTTTTTTTTTTTTTTTTATCTGATGCCAAAATTGTCCTTTTGTGTCAATTATGACCATGTTTGAACTCAATTTACTCCAGATTTCTGCAGTAAAAGTTGCTGGTCTTTTGCAAGGGGATAGGGGGCAGCACTGAGGCCAAGACGGCAGTGAAATATCTTGCACAGCCTGTTTGAGTATGTTTTTATATGATGCCAAAATTGTCCTTTTGTGTCAATTATGACCATGTTTGAACTCAATTTACTCCAGATTTCTGCAGTAAAAGTGGCTGGTCTGTTACAGGGGGATAGGGGGCAGCACTGAGGCCAAGACGGCAGTGAAATATCTTGCACAGCCTGTTTGAGTATGTTTTTATATGATGCCAAAATTGTCCTTTTGTGTCAATTATGACCATGTTTGAACTCAATTTACTCCAGATTTCTGCAGTAAAAGTGGCTGGTCTGTTACAGGGGGATAGGGGGCAGCACTGAGGCCATGACTAAAGTGCAATATCTTGCACAGCCTTTTTGAGTATTTTTTTATATGATGCCAAAATTGTCCCTTTGTGTCAATTATGACGATGTTTGAACTAAATTTACTCCAGATTTCTGCAGTAAAAGTGGCTGGTCTGTTGCAGGGGCATAGGGGGCAGTACTGAGGCCACAACTAAAGTGAAATATCTTGCACAGCCTTTTTGATTTTTTTTTAATCTGATGCCAAAATTGTCCTTTTGTGTCAATTATGACCATGTTTGAACTCAATTTACTCCCGATTTCTGCAGTAAAAGTGGCTGGTCTGTTGCAGGGGGATAGGGGGCAGCACTGAGGCCATGACTAAAGTGCAATATCTTGCACAGCCTTTTTGAGTATTTTTTATATTATGCCAAAATTGTCCTTTTGTGTCAATTATGACCATGTTTGAACTCAATTTACTCCAGATTTCTGCAGTAAAAGTGGCTGATTTGTTGCTGGGGGATAGGGGGCAGTATTGAGGTCATGACTAAAGTGCAATATCTTGCACAGCCTGTTTGAGTATTTTTTGTATGATGCCAAAATTGTCCTTTTGTGTCAATTATGACCATGTTTGAACTCAATTTACTCCAGATTTCTGCAGTAAAAGTGGCTGGTCTGTTACAGGGGGATAGGGGGCAGCACTGAGGCCATGACTAAAGTCCAATATCTTGCACAGCCTTCTTGAGTATTTTTAATACAATTTTACATTCGGCAATTTTAGGTCAAATCTTCAAAGCCAGGAGTCAAACCCATGACACTGGTGTGGAAACAGTTTTATGTACAAGGTAGTCTCATCCATCAATTTACACTATAGATCTTATTTATGCATTTTATTTAATTTTTTATTGCAACATAATTCAGAGCCTATGTTTATAATGTATTTACAAGCAAGCCATGTACCAAAAGCCCAGTGGATCCCAAGTATATAGAAAATATTAATTTTGAAAGGAAACACTCATTGTATTTATTTGAACAAATGTACCTCTTCTAACCATTATTGTTCCTACTCTCATCTAGCTAGATGTTGCTAATTATGTAATTAAAATAATCACAAATTCCTTTGAATAGACCTTTTGATTGATAAAGGGGCCACAATGTCTCAGACTTTTGGCAAATCTGATGTAGACTGTAAAAGATGCTTACATTGCCATAATAAAAATGTCTGCTAAAAAAATCCGGTTATGTCTTGATACGTGTCATTTCATCAGTAAAAAAAAAGTGTGAAAAGTTTACAGTTTGTCATATGCGCAGAGTGTGAGGCCGTGCGCCCTGCCAAAGAGCTAAACGACTAGAGCTGTGTAGCACCGCCGCACGTAGGTTTTGTGACTTAATGTTCGAAGAGAAGCCGTTGACGGCTTTTGTGCTTTACACGTTATATCTTACCCCTATTTTCTCTATTTTTAATATTAGGGAAAGTTTTCCTGGGTGCTCGAGCCCCAAGTGTTCTTGTGAGAGGAGGAAAAAGTGTTTTCGATTGTGTGTTGTGGTATTACCGTAAGGAACAGACAAAACGCGCAACAGCTTTTCCCGTGCGGTCCACATTACCGTGGATCTCGAAAATGCGGACCACATTACCGCGGTAGGAAAAGTAAGTTTATTGATGACAAATTGCATTTTATCACAACTATCTTTGGCTGCAGACCTTTATGCACAAGTGTCAGGGCGATGGGAGATGTTTGGCTTGCTTTGCTAGCCGTTTGAACTAGCTAATAAGTCAAGTCTACACGATGCAGAGCACGTGGTGTTTCCTCAATGTTGTTTAATTAGGACATTTGGAAACGATTTTTGAACAGAGGATTTTACAGGCGTGAGCTGGTCTTGGGGGATGTGTGTTTTATTTTCTGTTGGCTGTTTTGAATAGTTGCAAAATAGATCGTTATTATGCAAATTGTTGGGGGGGGGGGGGGACTTGGCTCATGGTTCCTCATGAATATGAAAACAAAAGTTACTATCGAAAATTGCCTATTTCTTTATTACACTTTATATTATGATATTATGGCCTTTCTATTTTACTTACGTAACAGAAATGGAAGCTACTATTGTGTGTAAATACTCGGCTAAATTCATATCTAATCTAAAATGTGGTGGGCAGAAAAGTTATTTTTATTAGATTTTTTTTTAAGCTGCTGACAGGAAGTGACAAAGTAACGTAGCGCATGGTTCCTCATGAATATGAAAACAAAGGCAATTTTCGATAGTAACTTATTGATAGTAACTACAGTTCTATTTCTTTATTTTTACACTTTTTACTCGTTTTTGAGATGTATTATGGCCTTTCTTTTTTACTTACGTTACAGAAATGGAAGCTATTTTGTGTAAATACTAAATTCACATCTAATCTAAAATGTGGTCAATTATTCTAAAACCATTCCAGATTTGCTTGAAATTCTTACATATTCAATTTTTTTCCTTATAATTATAATGTTTTTTTTTTTTTTCAGATGACCAAACCCAAGGCTGCGGGCGTTTGCCCAATCTGCGACAAGAAGCGCAAAGTGTTGACCAAACACCTCAGAGGTTTTCATGAGGTAAAAAACCAAAAGGAAAGGGATCTTCTCAACCAGTACGTGACGGGCCGGAGGGCAAAGAAAGGCGGGCTCTGCCCGGTCAGCGGCTGCTTCCAACGCGTGGCTCACGTCCGCAAGCACATCCTCAACTCCCACAAAGAGCTGACGGCACACGATAAATCAGCCATCCTGAAACGGGCCGTCCAATGGGAGGTGATTCAGGAGATGGCCCGTTTGAGAGCCAGGAATCCCAAACCCCCACTGGTCTCCACCCTCGACCTCACCCAGGAGGACCCCTGCCCTCGAACCCACTGCGCCAGGGGGAGGGACATGGTGGAGGAGCTGGAAGGAGAGGTCCAGAGGCTCCAGGTAAAATCTTTCCATCTGTTTAGTATCTGCCTCTATCTGTCCATCTTTCTACCTGTGTATCTGAATTATTCTACAGAGAGAGCTGGACCACCGGCGGGGGGTGTACTCTGATGGGGCAGGGCCCTCCAGGAGGCGACCGAGGAGGGCAGTTATTCTTGTGAGTTTCGCCCAGTACTATTCGACTCGACTCCAGAAACTACTACAACTGCAACAACAATTACTAACCAACTACTACAGTTCCAATCCTTCATTCTGTTCAATGCAGGACAGCACGTCTGAGGAAGAGGACATGGAGGGAGGGGAGGTGGTGAAGAAGAAGGTAAAGGAAGTGGATATGGAAGAAAAGGAGACGGAAGAGAACGAGGAGGAGACGGAGGAGAAGGAGGTTGAGGGAGGCGAGGAAGAGGAGAAGAAGGAGGAAGAAAGAGTGGCAGGAGGTGGTGGAGGAAGTGACGTGGACCCCAACAAAGAAACCAAGAAGGAGGAAACGATAACCTTGGCCTGTCACGTTATTATATATTGACTTATTGTTGAACACGTCAACCCAAAAAGTCTAAAAGCTCAGAGCCAAAAGTAAGTTCAAAGCTAAAGACATGGCTTTGCAACAGGACTAAGCTACTGAATAAGAAGTGACACAGCAGTTTGACTCATCTCCCATTGACATAACATGATTGGCATGGCAACAGCATATTTGCCTCTATCTATGTCACTTCCTGTCAGTTTCCAATAAGGAAGGGAAACTATAAACATCACAAAAATGGTAAAACTAACGAAAACTGGCTGTTTAGCAAAAACTGTCTAATGTGCCACTTTAAACGCGGACTCCCAAAAGGAAACCAAACACGAGTGAGCGTAGCCCGGAGCCCAACTGGCACCTGGACGCACAAGCCACATATGTTTCAAAGACATATAGTCTGGGAGGAAGATCTCAACCATTTCCCGGTGGGCGTGAAATGGTTGATGCCGTCTGTCAGGCCACCACCAGAGGGCGCACTGCAGGACGACGTGGTGCTCGTGTGCAACAGCCTCCCGGACACGGAGCAGGTGTCGCTCAAGAGACAAGTAAGAGGCAAAACTGACCAGACTCTCTCTTTACCGTGTTTATTCTGTGATGTTTCGTGGCTTTGAGCCGAAGATTTATCCAGGAAGTGACTCCAACACGACCGTGTCGCTCCCTGGTCTTTCCCTCGCTTATTCATTCACAAATACTGTTTGGGATCCACGTGTAGCACAAAAGGCTGTGACCGAGATGACGCTGTGACCCAAATACCCAGCCATAATAACTAAATGAATTAAAAAGCAGCTCATATTATCTTTTTATCAGCGCATATAAATACATACAGCAAGGGGGCGTGTCCTAGCCGAGGGGGAAGAAAACCTCTCATGGGAATCAGATTTTGTTTCCGCTGTTTTCTGGCGGACTATACTAGTATACTACTGTACTATACTATACTACACAGCCAAAATCGGGTCCATATGTTTTTTCACAGCAAATTGTTCAGTAGAAGCGACAAACGGCATTTGTTAGCATGACCGTATATGGGCATTTGCAAAGATGCTGTCTGTATCTAGGAGAGGCATTTCGTACACAAGGCGCCTGATTGGACATAATCACTTCACCCCCAGCTCACGTGTATCACCAGTGCAGCTGTGTCCGAGCCTCGTTATTGTTTTTACTAAAACCTCATGTGACTAATTCTAGTAAGCATTTTTGTCCAATAGATTAAGACAAGTTTTGTTTTGTCCTGTCACTATAAACGCTGGATCATTCCAACAGTCTGACGTGTTCTCTCTCAGGTTTCCTCTGGCACATCTCCAGCCTCCTCCTCTGCCCCGCCCCCGTCCTCCTCCGGCTCCGCCTCCTCGCTGCACCAGCCGCCACCGTTGCTCCGGCCCATGTCCAATCCCCCGTGCCTAGCCCCACGACCCCCGCCCAACGCCAGCGGGGGGCGCTGCACAGGCCTCTCGGTTCTACCACGTGGTAGAACTAAACGCACTTGTCGCTTGACTTTGTAAAAGCTTTAGGTTTGTTTTAAATGTCTAGATTTTACCCACTTTTAAAATGACGGTCCATCCAGGCAGAACTACGACATCGATATGTGAAAGCGGTTTGTTTTGAAGGCGTTCCGCAGGGCTCGGTGCTGGCCCCGCTACTGTTTCAACAAGAACGTGTGAAGTTATGACTAGCCAAATTCTTTGAATGTATTTTTACGTTTTATTGCCGTTTTACACAAAATTCTGCATCAGAAATTAATTCCCGTTGTACATGTTGATTTCATGTACAACGTGAAATCAACGCTACATGTCTCGCAGTGATCGAAAAAACAGATTTTGTTTTTAAATTGTGTAGAAAAGGTTTCTCCACTACATTACAATAAGACAATTGCGACAAATATTTTAATCTGACCAAAGATTGTTTGATGTTTTCATAGATTACGCTTCTTCAATGTTTCTTGTTTTGTTTCTGCATCAAAATATAGAACAATGTTGCCCACAGATTTAAATTCAGTTAAAGTTGTAGGTGGTTTTGTAAATACATGACCTGTTCCTCATCGGTAACATCTACATCTTTATCTTTGTCTGTATTTGTCAGATCGTCTCTAGAAAACTATTTTTCTCCCATTGATCTCAGACCTGTAGAAAACGCGTTACGGTTAAACGTCATGGCGTGAACTCGTTTTCACGTTTTGGAACAAACGGAAAGTGAATCAATAAAACACATTTTCAACCCATTCATTTTTTTTACTCGTCTTGATTTGAAACTTGGACTTTGTTTAAAAGAATAACTTCACTGAGCGCGTTCACTTTCCTGTTAAAGCCACTTTTTACAAACACATTTTTAAAGTTATAAACGGTGTAAGTGTTTTGATTATTATCAAATTGTCCCTAAAGTGTGGGTTTGTTTTGCCTTCCGTGACTTCTGTTACCTCTGTCGTCTTGGAAACCTCCGGCTGCTGTAGATCAGTTAAAACTCTGCATCTGCACTGAAGTCAAAATGCCCCAGAAACAGCAGAGGAGCTGATGATCCATAAACCTCCTGGAGAGTTGGTGACGGCACCTTCTGCTGCCTTTACGTGCTGTGGTGAAGATGATCCTTTCCAGATGTGAAGTGGAAGTTAAGAGTTGCATTGTGTTCAAGTGAAACAAAAGGAAAAAAAAAACAATACAGCATTTACAAATTCATCATGAAGTCGTCTGCAAACCGCTGACCTACTACTGCTTTGTATCTGCTTAGATTGAAACTAAACTAAAACGCTGAGAGTCGACTTCATCACAATCAGCGAAAGGACATCAAACCGTATTATTGCTGCTCTGTCGTTGAAAGGTCAAAGGTTCTCTCATATTGGGAACTCGGGCATCAAAATGATCTCCCAGTGGAAAGTATGAGATGAGGTGGCGTTCATGTGCAATGTTCTCTTCTGAAACTGCTATTTACCATTTAGACTTCCAGGCGATCACTTTAAGCACCGCCCAGGAGCCCGTGAGCGGGACAGCCCGGGCCTGAGGTCCGAGCCTGAGGTCAGTGGAGCTCCACAGGACGACACTTAAACTAAACGAACCCCGACCTTACGGATCCTGGAGCTTCTCTTATTAAGACGTAAAGGTGGAGGCGACGTCACTTCCTGTGCAGCTCCGTGACCCACGTGACTCGCCCTCGGCTGCATCCAGACC
Organism: Proterorhinus semilunaris; assembly: GCA_021464625.1. NCBI lineage: Eukaryota > Metazoa > Chordata > Actinopteri > Gobiiformes > Gobiidae > Proterorhinus > Proterorhinus semilunaris. The sequence goes on from CM038349.1 coordinate 3,573,309, forward strand.
CTCTTGGCTCTTTATCCTGAGCAGTGACATTGTACATGTTTTAAGTGCAGCACAATCCCACAACCGGGGACTTTGGAAATACACGTATATATTGGCTTTAGTTCATAATAGTTTCTGCTCGAGACGCGGAGCTGTGAAAAAGGCGGAGCCTGATCAGGAAATAATCTTTATATCAAAATATTCATTATACAAACACAGGCTTTTAATCTGAAAGGAGACTGTACAGAGAGGCTTTTGTTCTGAAATGAACCGATATAAAAAATAAAGCTTTAGCTCCGACACTGAGGAGCTGGTCAGAGGTCGAGGCTGGGGTCAGAGGTCGAGGCTGGGGTCAGAGGTCGAGGCTGGGGTCAGAGGTCGAGGCTGGGGTCAGAGGTCGAGGATGGGGTCAGAGGTCGAGGCTGGGGTCAGAGGTCGAGGCTGGGGTCAGAGGTCGAGGATGGGGTCAGAGGTCGAGGCTGGGGTCAGAGGTCGAGGATGGGGTCAGAGGTCGAGGCTGGGGTTGCTGAAGTTCCCGTTGATCTCGTCTTCGTTCTCGTTGAAATCCTCCGGGTCGAGATCCGCCTCGAACATCCGCTGGATCAGAGCGTCCACCGTGCGGTACCCTGAGGACAGACCACACGGACGCCAGATATTTATGTTCATGTTTCGTCAGTGACTCTGGAACAGACAATGGACGATTCCTGTACGACTGAGAGCCTACACATCTAAAAATAAAACCTTCGATTTCAGAAGAGGGCAACTGATTTGGACCAATCCACGAAGAGAATGTTAGTGCGATGTCCAGACTAACAATGACACCCCAAAACCCCAGTAGCATAGTATAGGCTGCGTTCACATTACAGAATGTGATGATGTCATAATGTCAGGTTGGGGGCGGGGCCAATACAACTCTGGGAGAAACACAGTTTTTGTAAGACACATACAAAAACTGTGATTGGATTCACAAACCTGATATATTATTTTCATGTCTGAAAGTCTTTTCTACTGGAAACATCACGCTCATGTTTTTGAATATCGTCTCCACTTTTGGACGCCTTTATGAGAAAACTATTTGAATAGTTTATACAGGTATGTGCGGACAGAGAAGACTCTCCCAGTAATGACTGAGATACTCGCCCAAAACTAAGACAACAAATCTGCAGTTTGACAGTTACCAGTTACCATCATGGAATTGACTCTGTGCGTAACTACAAATCATAACAACGCCGCCTAAGAAGTGGCTTCCTGTTTGTATCCAGCTCGCCAAAATAAAAGCACAGTCTCATTGATTAGTTCAGCATTTGCAACATTACAAGACTATAATTAAATACACACATTTTAAGTGTTTTGTCTGTTAATCGTTAGGCAGAAGGAAAGTTGAACTAATGAATGAGACGGTGCTTTTATTCTGGCGTGCTGGATCGAAACAGGAAGTCACTTCCTGGGCGGCGTTGTGATGATTTGAAGTTATGCACAGAGTTAATTTTCAGCGGCTCCGCCTCAGTTTTAAACTCCGGGCTCTCCTGAATGTTGATACTCACTCGTGGAGGCGATCTTGAACAGAAGCGCTGGTTTCTTCTTGTGTCCGTTCTCCAGTTCACTGTCCATCGTTTCCATGGAGTTCACCAGATTCTGCTCCAACTTCTCCCTGAACCGAAACAGAGGAAACTGTTCTTTAAAGACTTAACATGCAGTCACATCAAGTCCTCGCTCTGAAGAAACAACTTAAATCAACTCAACTTAATTTTTTATATGAAAACATAAAATGACAGAATATTTGCAACACATTTTCTCCTCATCTTTATATCCGTGACCTACAGCAGATGTTTCACGTTGATGTCTCGGACACAAAACAGGAAGTGACTCACTGTTGGACTCCGAGCTGCAGCTCTTCAATCTTCTTCTCCACCGACGTCTGCAGGTCGCTCTTCTCCATGGAATACTCCACGAAGAAGGCCTCGAGCACGAACGCCACGAAGATACTGCGGTACACAAGTACAAGTACTGCAGTCAGAGGTACTTCTACTGTGAGCTGATAAGACAGACAGGGCTCTCACTTGATGATGATGATGACGACGGTGACGTGGAAGAGGATGAAGTAGAGCCGGGCTGCAGAGTGAGTGGTGAGGGAGAAGCCGCTGCTCAGGAGTGCCCCCTGGAGTTAAGGAGCTGTACTGCACGTTACACCGAAGAACATCGAGCACTTCGGTCAAATCTACAACAACGACTGAGAGTTTTAGACTTTCCTTCAGCTCGACAGAAACAAACTAGAGGAGAATCATCTCTTCTTTTAAGGCGAGACGCTGCAGGAGAAACAATCAGGAAATGCAGAGACATAAATGTGAAACTTCGACTGTAGATCACTGACAGAAAGATGAGGCTCAAATGTATTGCAGGTTTTCTGTCATTTCATGTGAGTCGTTTTATGTATAATAAAGGCGAGATGACAGTTTAAAGGCATGGTTATATTTTGTGACAGAATCTGAGGTGGGTAGAGTAGCTAAAATATTTACTCAAGTAAGAGTAAAAAAGTACAGTATGAAAAAACTTAAAGATTTGCACAGCGTGATCTGAGATTTTTGAAAAAACCAAAGTCAAAAAATTCCGTAAAACTTAAGATTTCAGGAATTAGATCTATAAAACTCCTGTGAAAACCTTGCAAATGTATTTGAGTGGAGTCTTATGGAGCGACTTAAGTGCAAATGTAGTTAAAGAGTGGAATGAAAACGGCCCTAAAGTTTAGTCGCTTTTCTGCACATGCAGACATGTGTATATTTATATTATATGTATATTTCTCTAAAGGTCAGGGAGCGCCACAGCCATGTTGGAGATACTTCCTGGATAAATCTCAGACTCAAAGCGACGAAACGTCAGAGAATAAACATTGTTAAGAGGTCGGTCTTTGAATCTTACATTAAAACTGCGTTGTTAAAGGGGGGGTATGATGCTTTTTTCAGTCACATAGCACCAGTCTATAGCACTACAATGATGATCCAAACTTATGTTTGTCTGTATATGCAGTAAATTAAAATAACTGACTTGAATAAATTTGCTCTCGCAAAATGGCCGCACTGAACGTCTTGAAATAGGCCTCTGTCTCTTTAAGAAGCCCTGAGCCTTTCCGACACGCCCCCCTTCAGCCCACTGTGTTGTGCCATCATCACAACTAAACACATTCTCTCCTTCAAATGTTGAAACTATGATCGATTTTCGCTGCGTTTTAATTTTACTGTTGGTTTGTACGGTTTTAATCCTGGGTGTCGAGGAAACAGAAACACTGACGTGTGTCTTTGTAAAAGTCTCAGAGCTGCTGTAGCTCCGGTTTACAACACGTGAAGCTAATCCTCCATGATGACTCTGACTGTTTACATCTGCGCTCCACATGCGGGGAGGGGGCTCCACTGAGCTGAGGAGCAGTGGTTGGTAACTCGGCTGGTGACGAAAGGTCCAGAGGCGTCTCCAGGAGGTGGGGGCGTTCCTAGGAGGACTGAGGCATAGCTACACCTAAAATGGCCGCCGTCTAAGTTTTTAAAGATAACTCAAACATACGTGGACGAAACACTCCAGGCATGTGTTTAATAAGGGAATGACATAACCCCCCCTTTAAGGAGAAAACTAGACAGAAATCTGTAAACTGAACTGCAGCCTCTCGCCTTGAAACTACATCACAATATAACGTGTATCACATGGTTGTTTAAAGGATATCGTGCCACTGATTGACCACAGTGAGCTGCAGCAGCAGCATGAACGACGCCAACACCTGGTCACCAGGAGAACAACGGTCATAAATAATCAGCTTGTTCATAAATACGTTTAAAAGATGAACGAGTACGTTGTTGAAGTTGTTCTTGCAGTAGTTGTGCAGCGCGAAGGCCGTGTCTTTGAGCAGAGGGTTCCCACAGGACGCCCGGTCAGGGTCCTTCGAGCCGGCGCTCATGAAACGCACCTTCCCCTTGAACAGCTCCATCCCCACCATCGCAAACACGTAGTACACCACCTGGGGGAGACAAGAGGTACTGCAACACTAGAGGGAGCAACACCACCTGAGAGACACTAGAGGGAGCAACACCACCTGGGGGAGACAGAGGTACTGCGACACTAGAGGGAGCAACACCACCTGAGAGACACTAGAGGGAGCAACACCACCTGAGAGACACTAGAGGGAGCAACACTACCTGAGGGAGACAGAGGTACTGCGACACTAGAGGGTGCAACACCACCTGAGAGACACTAGAGGGAGCAACACCACCTGAGAGACACTAGAGGGAGCAACACCACCTGAGGGAGACAGAGGTACTGCAACACTAGAGGGTGCAACACCACCTGAGAGACACTAAAGGGAGCAACACCACCTGAGAGACACTAGAGGGAGCAACACCACCCGAGAGACACTAGAGGGAGCAACACAACCTGAGAGACACTAGAGGGAGCAACACCACCTGAGAGAGACACTAGAGGGAGCAACACCACCTGAGAGAGACACTAGAGGGAGCAACACAACCTGAGAGACACTAGAGGGAGCAACACCACCTGAGAGAGACACTAGAGGGAGCAACACCACCTGAGAGAGACACTAGAGGGACCAACACCACCTGAGAAACACTAGAGGGAGCAACACCACCTGAGAGAGACACTAGAGGGACCAACACCACCTGAGAGACACTAGAGGGAGCAACACCACCTGAGAGAGACACTAGAGGGAGCAACACCACCTGAGAGAGACACTAGAGGGAGCAACACCACCTGAGAGACACTAGAGGGAGCAACACCACCTGAGAGACACTAGAGGGAGCAACACCACCTGAGGGAGACAGAGGTACTGCAACACTAGAGGGAGCAACACCACCTGAGAGACACTAGAGGGAGCAACACCACCTGAGAGAGACACTAGAGGGAGCAACACCACCTGAGAGACACTAGAGGGAGCAACACCACCTGAGAGACACTAGAGGGAGCAACACCAACTGAGAGAGACACTAGAGGGAGCAACACCACCTGAGAGAGACACTAGAGGGACCAACACCACCTGAGAAACACTTGAGGGAGCAACACCACCTGGGGGAGACAGAGGTACTGCAACACTAGAGGGAGCAACACCACCTGAGAGACACTAGAGGGAGCAACACCACCTGAGAGACACTAGAGGGAGCAACACCACCTGAGAGACACTAGAGGGAGCAACACCAACTGAGAGAGACACTAGAGGGAGCAACACCAACTGAGAGAGACACTAGAGGGAGCAACACCACCTGAGAGACACTAGAGGGAGCAACACCAACTGAGAGAGACACTAGAGGGAGCAACACCACCTGAGAGACACTAGAGGGAGCAACACCACCTGGGGGAGACAGAGGTACTGCAACACTAGAAGGAGCAACACCACCTGAGAGACACTGGAGGGAGCAACACAACCTGAGGGAGACAGAGGTACTGCAACACTAGAGGGAGCAACACCACCTGAGAGAGACACTAGAGGGACCAACACCACCTGAGAGACACTAGAGGGAGCAACACCACCTGAGGGAGACAGAGGTACTGCAACACTAGAGGGAGCAACACCACCTGAGAGACACTAGAGGGAGCAACACCACCTGAGGGAGACAGAGGTACTGCAACACTAGAGGGAGCAACACCACCTGAGAGACACTAGAGGGAGCAACACCACCTGAGAGAGACACTAGAGGGAGCAACACCACCTGAGAGACACTAGAGGGAGCAACACCACCTGGGGGAGACACTAGAGGGAGCAACACCACCTGAGAGACACTGGAGGGAGCAACACAACCTGAGGGAGACAGAGGTACTGCAACACTAGAGGGAGCAACACCACCTGAGAGACACTAGAGGGAGCAACACCACCTGAGAGAGACACTAGAGGGAGCAACACCACCTGAGAGACACTAGAGGGAGCAACACCAACTGAGAGAAACACTAGAGGGAGCAACACCACCTGAGAGACACTAGAGGGAGCAACACCACCTGGGGGAGACAGAGGTACTGCAACACTAGAAGGAGCAACACCACCTGAGAGACACTGGAGGGAGCAACACAACCTGAGGGAGACAGAGGTACTGCAACACTAGAGGGAGCAACACCACCTGAGAGACACTAGAGGGAGCAACACCACCTGAGAGAGACACTAGAGGGACCAACACCACCTGAGAGACACTAGAGGGAGCAACACCACCTGAGGGAGACAGAGGTACTGCAACACTAGAGGGAGCAACACCACCTGAGAGACACTAGAGGGAGCAACACCACCTGAGAGAGACACTAGAGGGAGCAACACCACCTGAGAGACACTAGAGGGAGCAACACCACCTGGGGGAGACACTAGAGGGAGCAACACCACCTGAGAGACACTGGAGGGAGCAACACAACCTGAGGGAGACAGAGGTACTGCAACACTAGAGGGAGCAACACCACCTGAGAGACACTAGAGGGAGCAACACCACCTGAGAGAGACACTAGAGGGACCAACACCACCTGAGAGACACTAGAGGGAGCAACACCACCTGAGAGACACTAGAGGGAGCAACACCACCTGAGAGAGACACTAGAGGGACCAACACCACCTGAGAGACACTAGAGGGAGCAACACCACCTGAGAGAGACACTAGAGGGACCAACACCACCTGAGAGACACTAGAGGGAGCAACACCACCTGGGGGAGACAGAGGTACTGCAACACTAGAGGGAGCAACACCACCTGAGAGACACTAGAGGGAGCAACACCACCTGAGAGAGACACTAGAGGGACCAACACCACCTGAGAGACACTAGAGGGAGCAACACCACCTGAGAGAGACACTAGAGGGAGCAACACCACCTGAGAGAGACACTAGAGGAGCTGGTGTTTCAGAAAACCAGCCTCTGTTTGGACTAACCAGGATGAGCTGCCCGAACGTGAGGATGGCCGGACCGATCCGGATCAGAGTGTTCATGATGGTTCTGAATCTGGAAATGAAAAGCAAAAAGGAGAAAATTTTTTCATCGTAAAACTCGACACGTAGCTCTGACGATCGCGGCAGGTGGTGGAAGTCACTCAGGTCAAGTCCAAGACGGGAAGTTCAGAGTTCCCAGGAAACTGTTCACGGTGTCAAGTCAAGTCAGACTCTAGTCAGCAAGTCGTACGTGTCGGAGTCAGGCCTAACATTTACTGTGGGAAGGTTAATACTTATTTTCAAAATAATCTACTTAAAAATATGCAAACTTTTCAAAAGTGTAATGGATTTGCTATTTTAAGGGGACTACATGGAAGTTGTTTTTACTCGACACTGCCTCCTCAGGACTTACTATGCAGTCACTATGGTAAGTTCGTGCATGACTGTGTTTCCCGAAATACCAACTTCTTGGAAAAGCAGACGAAGGACATGTCTGAGTGTTTACCGGTGGATGCTGTCGACGATCCTGATGAGTCGCAGCACTCGGAGGATGAAGACGATGTCCAGGATCTGGCGACTCGTGTATCCACTGGCTACAAACCACACAAACACATCAGGTCAGTTACGGGCCGGATCCAAGCTGCAGAAGCAGGGCTGTCAAACATAGGGAGATGATTTAACCCAGCCCCTGCCCTGGAGAGCATTCCAGAGTATATAAAGTAAGTCTCTAGCACAGGTGGTGCAGACGGTAGAGCGGGTCGTCTCATGATTGGAAGGATGAGGGTTCGATTCCCGCCTCCTGAAGGTGCACGCTGTCGTTGTGTCCTTGGGCAAGACACTTCACCCACCTTGCCTCCAGTGTCTGCGTACACTGGTGTATGAATGGGTGAGAGGTTCCTTGCTGTAAAGCGCTTTGAGTGCCTAATGTAGGTGGAAAAGCGCTATATACGTTTAGACCATTTACCACATTCCTGTGCGGAGTTATGAATTTTTAAAGAATAACCAGAATGCTCCTTCTAGCCACTAGGGGGCATTACATTTAAAAAAAGGAAAGAGTTCCACACCTGTCCAGCAGAGGGCACTGACATAATAAGCGCTCAGGATATGAACAACACATTATATAGCCACGTGGTAAATGGACAGTTTGCCCCAGGGCGGCTGTGGCTTCAATAACAGCTTACCACCACCGAGTGTGAAGTGAATGAATAATGACTACCATGTAGTTCTTTGAGAAACTTGTGACACAGGCTCGTAAAGTGCAATACAAGTGTAAACCGTTGTAATTAATGAAGCTACAGTCAAGTTGGGGCTTTGACCAAATCACAGATTATTATTATTTATTTATTGGAAACGTTCTCTATGATCTGCAGCCCGCGATATCTGCATCGTGATAAACAAACACCTAAAGACAGAAAGACTCACAGGATTTAAGGGCGGCGTTTGTGATTGTGGCGATGAGCGCAGCTATGACGATGATGGTGTCGAACCTGGGGAAACAATAGTGAGAGCAGAAGATACCAGAAGAAGCAGAAGATGCAGAAGATGCAGAGGAGTCAGAGGAGCAGCACAAACCAGTTCCAGAAGTTGTGTCTGGAGAAGAAGGCGCGCGGCTCGTAGGTGTAGAGCTTCAGGAGGATCTCCAGCAGGTACAGGGCCAGGAAGAACCACTCGGAGTTGGAGATGAGCGGGTTCTCCTCGTCCAGGCCGATGAAGACGGCGTTGACCAGGATGATCAGGTCGAACAGCCACACGAAGCCTCTGCAGACGGGACAGAGGAGGTTTGGCTTTAGGTACGAGCGCTGGACATGAGGACTCACCTGTGCTGGACCACGGTGTGGAGCAGGCGGCTCGGAGCAGACAGGTAGAGGGCGGGGACTCGGCTCTGCAGGGGGTGTGGCCTCTGCTTCTGCGTGATCACCTCGATGTTCAGCAGGTCGGCCAGCTGCACGAACGCCATCTTCCCTACAGAGACAGGACCACAGACTTTCAAACAGACCTCTACAGACCACCGAGGCTTATCCTGAACTGAGCTTTAGACACAAACATAAATGCAAAGTCTCGGAATTAATATATGCAGAACGCAAAATGTCCCCTCCAACAATGAGGCCAACCGTGATCCTTAAGATTAGGGCCATGGATAGTTTAAAGCTCGCATGATCCGTAAGACAAATTGGTTTAATGAAGAAATGAATAGACAGAAAAAAATAATAATAATTATAATAATAATAAAGTTTTAAAATGGGTCTGACTGTGCAAGCCTGTTCCCCTATGTGCCGTGTAGTGACATCACTTCATGACACGGCTACATCCAGAACGCTCTCCAGTCCTGACAAGAACCAGGAAATACCACCATATTAGTCCAGTGCTCCGGTCTCTGCACTGGCTTCCTGTCACTCAGAGAATAGAATTTAAAACAGCTCTGCTCGTGTACAAGTCTTTTCATGGTTTAGCACCAAAGTACATCTCTGACATGTTAGAGCCGTATGAACCATCTCGGGCCCTGAGAACTTCAGGGAGGGGTCTCCTGGTGGTTCCCAGAGTCAGGACTAAACACGGTGAGGCTGCGTTTCAGTTTCATGCAGCTAAAATCTGGAACAGTCTTAACAGTTTTACCCGAGCAGATGAAAACTGAAAGTATTTTATCTGCACTCTTGCCTTTTACTGTCAGAGATTCATTTTTATATTGATGTTTTATTGATTTGATCTGTTTTCTTGTAATTTTATGCAACTGTGAAAGCACTTTGAATTGCCTTGTGTATGAATTGTGCTCTACAAATAAACTTGTCTTGCAGGCAGCAGACAGACCCTACTCGCCGATGGCGCCCTTCTCCACTAGGGGGTGGTATCGCAGCAGTTTGAGAGCCTAAACCAAGAGTGTTCATGTTATTCTTGAATTGATTGTAAATTGTTTTTATTGGGCTTAATTGTTATTTGTTTTATACTTGTTACCGGCACCTCATGGCCAGGTCTCCCTCGGAAAAGAGATTAATCTCAAGGGACGTCCTGGTTAAATAAATAAACTCGCTCCCACCGATGGCGCCCTTCTCCTCGGGGTCACACACGCTCCACAGCAGCTCCAGGTGGGCGTGGCTGATGTCGGGCCGAACGCGTCGGACCAATCTGCTCCACCGGCCGTGCGTGACCACAGCCTCCGCCCCCTCCGCCGCCTTCTGCTGCAGCACGGCGAACGCCCGCGCCATTTTGTGCCGCTTTGCCCGGACCAGCTGCCGCACCTCCTCCTGCGAGACCAGGATGTAAGTTTATCAGAGACCAATATATCATCTACACGAGAATATCGAAACGACTTTGGAAGTTTACATTATCAAGTTTATCTAAAAAAAAACAATA
>CM038349.1:3591022-3723522 GCA_021464625.1 Proterorhinus semilunaris
GATCGTGTAACTACTCGCTTCTAACTTCACCCCGTTTGGCCCCATAGAGGAGCAGAGGAGAGGCTAAACGCTAACAACACCTGTGGTCTTTTTGTGTGACTGAGCGCACGCAGACCAGACAGGTACGCATCAACTCGTCTAAGCTCAGGTAAGAACAGATCCCAGGATGGAAAAACCTGCTCCTTTAAAGGATGCAGTATAAACATTACAGTTTTGGCACAGTGTACAGGTGATGTGTTCAGGTGTCCTGGGTGACCCGAGCGTTACCTGTCTCCCCTCGGTGACGTTGACCAGCAGCAGAGGGCGAAGGACGCGGGACCAGCGCACGCCGGCGCAGTCCGTCGCTCGGAGCGAACCGTAGATCAACATGTCCAACAGCGTCAGCTGCAGCCAGAGCAGACGGTCAGAGCAGACGGTCAGAGCAGACGGGCAGAGCAGACGGGCAGAGCAGACGGGCAGAGCAGACGGCCAGAGGCCAGAGCAGACGGTCAGAGCAGACGGCCAGAGCAGACGGCCAGAGCAGACGGCCAGAGGCCAGAGCAGACGGCCAGAGGCCAGAGCAGACGGTCAGAGCAGACGGCCAGAGCAGACGGCCAGAGCAGACGGCCAGAGGCCAGAGCAGACGGTCAGAGCAGACGGTCAGAGCAGACGGGCAGAGCAGACGGTCAGAGCAGACGGTCAGAGCAGACGGGCAGAGCAGACGGGCAGAGCAGACGGTCAGAGCAGACGGTCAGAGCAGACGGGCAGAGCAGACGGTCAGAGCAGACGGTCAGAGCAGACGGCCAGAGCAGACGGCCAGAGGTCAGAGCAGACGGTCAGAGGTCAGAGCAGACGGTCAGAGCAGACGGGCAGAGGTCAGAGCAGACGGTCAGAGCAGACGGGCAGAGCAGACGGGCAGAGGTCAGAGCAGACGGCCAGAGCAGACGTGCTGAGCAGACGGTCAGAGCAGACGGGCAGAGCAGACGGGCAGAGCAGACGGTCAGAGCAGACGGCCAGAGCAGACGGGCAGAGCAGACGGTCAGAGCAGACGGGCAGAGCAGACGGCCAGAGCAGACGGTCAGAGCAGACGGGCAGAGCAGACGGTCAGAGCAGACGGCCAGAGCAGACGGTCAGAGCAGACGGGCAGAGCAGACGGGCAGAGCAGACGTGCTGAGCAGACGGTCAGAGCAGACGGCCAGAGCAGACGGCCAGAGCAGCTCTTTAAACCCTCTGAGGCTTCATGGGTACAAGTGTGGGGAGTATTGCATACAAGTATTCAATATAGAAAGTACAAATCCGTTTAAATAAGTGTTAAGAAACAAAACTGTCGCTTCAAAAACATGAAAATGTGCCTGAATTTAGTAGAAAGTATTACATTTAGTGGAGTAAAAGTAATAACTTCTCAAAGTACAGGAGCCTTTTTCATGGATGCATACACACATTAATTGCAGGTGTCAGCAAGCGAGCGTTTCCTGGTCACTTCCTGTCAGTTGGGTAACTGTTGGATTTTGCTGAGACTGAGTTTGAGAAGTCACTGTCAGCTCTTTCTAACTTCCTCCATCCCTTCCCTTCACTTCCCCTCTCTCCCTTCTGCACTTGTGTCTGTTCTGTAGTGGAATCGTTTAATTGACCTTATGCAAAAGCCCCGCCCCCTCCGTAAAGAAGTGGCGTTTAGCACGCGTCCGTACCGGGTCAGTTCCTCTTATGATCAAATATGAGCGTTACTGTTAAGTCCACTCCTGCACTAGAGAACGCGGCTCACAGACCCCGGACTGCAGTGGCTTTGTCTCCCCCGCGGCTGTGGCTCTTATTCAGTGAGGTAACATAATAGTCATGGTTCTCCCGCCGCGATGGCTTTCAGCATGTTTAACAAAAACATAAACACTAGCACGCTGCTCATGTGTGCGTCCCGTTACCGCGATGATGGCGATGATGCAGAGGTTCTTCGGGTCCTTCCAGAACTTGTCCCGGGGGATGACTCTGCCGTAGTGCAGGAGGCGCAGGATGAACACCAGCAGGCACAGCAGCTCCACCGCCATGGTGGCCTGGGAAATAAAGACTTTCCATGTCACAATCATGGAATAAAATAAAATCAACATTATGTTCATCCAAATTGCAAAACGTTTAGCAAAGTTTTTATTGTTTGTAAGTGATGATCAACAGCTGCGCGTTTTCTGTGGCTTGTGAAATGAACATGGTACACCTGCTCCTCCAGAGCATGTTCCTTACAAGGGCAAAAGGCGGGAAGCCGCCCCTCATGGGCCGGTCCACCACGAGTCTCCATGGAGCTCCACAGCCTGGACACAGCCCAGCGCCGTCAAATGGGTCAGAGCCCAGCGCCGTCAAATGGGTCAGAGCAGTCTTTTAATGGTTGAAAAAACTGAACTCTTTTGAGGCTTTTAAGCAGAGCACACGAGGTCCAGAGCAACAGAGAAACCTGGTTTCCAAAGTGTCTTTTGGAAACCAGGCCACCAGGGGGTGGTATTACAGCAATGTCAGCTCCGACCCTCACACGTGTTATTTAAGTCCTATTGGCGTCTAGAATCCTTCCAGTTCTACTGTATTACTTTGAAAGGCTGAGTGGCACCCAGAGCACATGGCTACTTAATATGCGGGGAAAAACCAAGGACGTACTTCAGCTCCGATTACAGCCGTTTCTACCAGAGTCGGACTCTGCTCTACAGGCGACATGGAAGCTCTGCAGAGGTAAGGCCCTCCTCAGTGAGAGGATTTATAAGCTGCTGTGGACATTAGCATTAGCACTAGCCGGGTTAGCATTAGCCGCATTAGCACTAGCCGGGTTAGCACTAGTGAATGAGTTGCGATGAGCTTTTATTTATCATGGAATCGTGACAGTAATACAGAGATGGAACAGCAGTTCAGGCTCAGTTACTCTGATGTTTATCTCTCACTAACGCAGCTCAACTGTGACCGAGCTCATATTTCAGAAATTAGGATTTTTATTTTCATGAAAAAACACCTGACGCTTATTTACGTTTTCTTATTTTATTATTCATTTAGGTTAAAAAGTGGACAGGAAGTTGTCTTTACTCTGCCCTGGCCAACAGGAAGCCAACATATTTGTCAAGTGGTTCCTGTTTGTGAATTTGGGCCATCTCTCTCTTTTACTTCTCTCATGAACGCTTTGTGAATCTGACCTTCAATTCTCCAGAATCGTCTTAAAGTGGCACTTCCAAACTTTCTTTAAAGCCACACCACATAGAATTTTACCCAATAAATTAAATTGAAATAAAAGCATGTGTTCTATGACAGATATTTTCATCATTGAAAAACACCTCATAGATGTACAAACAAACATGAGCTCCTGAGACCTGACTAACTTTAGTGGGTACGCCTCCAGCTCGTCGCTATGGAGATGTGACTAAAGTCAGCAGAATTTGAGATTTGAATAGGTTAGGTCCTCATCCAAATCCATTCTTTGATCCGTGTTGAGCTGCTCATTAGGAGCGTGCTTTACATTAATGACAACAGAATAGTGAAAATGTTACGCAGTGTCTCTTTAAATAAAACATGGACGCTGCATTAGCACAGAGCCCTCTAGGTTCCTCTGATTTCCGCCTCCAACCCGAGTAAAAGAGTAAAGTCCTGACCCAGAGCGGCAGCTGCAGCACGGCCGGCTCCTCGAACAGCGCCAGGGACAGGTCCAGCAGGATGAAGAAATACAGCGCCACCTGCAGGCCCCAGTGGTTATACAGGAGGTACAGCCTGTGGAGAGAGGGCGTCAGAACAACGGGACCCAGCAGGACACGGGAGGGCACCTGACGCACCTGACGGCCTGAGGGGACGAGTCGAAGAAGATGTTCCTGTTGAACTGAGCGTCCGAGACAAAGATGGAGGCCAAGTCCAGGTCCAGGTCCTGACAGGAAACAGGAAACAGACGCAAACTGTCAAAGAATAAAACATGAAGGTTAAAGCTGCATTATGCAACTTTTTATGTGAAAACAAGTTTGTTTGTATTTGACCTTGTAGTGACTGAGCGGCTGTATGAGTGGTCCGCATGGCGCCTTTACTTTAGATCACAGGGGTCTACAGGACGCTCCAGGATCCGTTGTGTTGTAGGTTTTCTGGTGAGAGGCTCCGGAGAAAACCTACAACACAACTGATCCTGGAGCGTCCTGAAGACCCCTGTGATCAAAAGTAAAGGCGCCATGCGGACCACTCATACAGCAGCTGGGTCACTACAAGGTCAAATACAAACAGACATCAACTTGTTTTCACATAAAAAGTTGCATAATGCAGCTTTAACCTCTTAACCTGCGCCTTTAAAAAAAAAAAAGTGTCAAAATGGAGACAAACACACTTTGGTGAAAAAGGAAAACATTTAAACAGAGAAATATGAGAAGAAAATATATTACAACTTTACTGTCATTTTATGTTTTTTTTTCCATGTGTGTAAATGAGAAAAATCAGGTGGAACATTTTAAAAAAACAAGAAAAAATATGAACAAATTGAGAAAGAATTGCTTCAAAATTGGGAATAAATTGAAACATAGTTAGAGACAAAATCTTAAATGAAAATGTAGACATAAATGTGTTAGTGTTTTTTATCTGTCCTGTACAGACTGTTTTTCTTTTTGAGCGTTTTGTTTTTTCACGTGTTTCTGATGTTTTGCAAAAATGTCGCTTCCTCATCGTTTTCAACAAAGCCCCGAAAAACAATGAGACGTTTGTTTTTGAGACGATCACTCATGTGCTCCCGGAACCCGTTTGTTATGTTTTGGCTTTTCTTGATTCAACACTTGTGTGATTCGTATCACGTCATCGCTCCGGCTCTGAAGGGTCTGAGTCGAATATTGATCAAATACAGGAGTTATTATGAAGTTCCCTGCAAACTCTCCTGACCTCTGCTCCTGACGGCAGGGGCTTCGTCCACACGTGTTTTTGGATTCGAAGCTCAATAAATCTGTCAGGATTTTAAACAAACCTTCCAAATGTGTTTGAGTCCAAGCCTGAATGGAGCTCTTCTGCTGTTCCAATGTTCAAGTCGTCTGGAGGCCTTAGCTTAGCATGTGGCTAATTTACCCAGGATACATCAGTGTAGCCTTCACGGCCTTGCTCAAGCCAAAATCTCCCAGAATGCACCACGGCTCTTAGAAAAAAGGTGGCGCTGCTTATGTGACTTCAATGTTCCTTTTTAAGAAACAAAAGTACGAGTGTGGACTCGTTTTTGGCTCTGCAGACGGAGCTCATTTCAGCAACGAAGCAAAAGATTTGGTCAAATAATGAACTTCAGGTTTTTGTCTTTTTAGTCAATAATAGAAAAACTAAATCATTACTCTAAATGTATATTATTTGTTTCAAACATTAGAGGAAATGCCACAGCTGGGCATTGATGAAGGTATAGTCCCTTCTGAGTTTTATTGTTTCATCATATCTTTTTATTTATTTATTTTAGTTGGTAAAAATGTAATTACTTCCATCCGATATTATAATACATCCATGGTTTCACCCCCCAGGCCTTTTTTATTTTGTGATGTCACTTCCTTTAGCTTTGTTCCATTAGCAGCTCATTAGCCTCGCGCTGGAAGGAAGTGAGTTTGGAGGAACCGCCTCGACACGAGGAGAGTCTGTGGAAAGAGTTCATGTGTGTGATCAGGAAAGATCTCGCATTTATATCGATACGAACATTCAAGATATTAAAATCAAAAAGCAAGATATAAACGATATAGATGTTCATCAGTAGAACTGCACTCCTTTGTGTTATGATTTTATTTTTCTTAGTTTTCACCAAACCCATCGTGATATCGTATCGATATCGTATCGTATCGATATCGTATCGATATCGTATCGATATTGAGATATGACATTTTGTCCATATCGTTCAGCCCTAGTTTGTTCCTCCCGTCTTTAGCCGCTCTGTCTCCCACACAGGAAATGACCATATTTGGATCACAGCGTCGTCTCAGTCACAGCCTTTCTTACTACACGTGGATACCGAACATGTGAGTGTTTGTGAATGAATGAGCGCGGGAAAGAGCAGAGACACTTCCTGAATCTCTGACTTGAACGATTCTCATGACGTTGGAAAAACTTTGGTTAAACATTCTCTCCGTTAAAGCAGAAACGCTGAGTCGTCCGTTCTGCTGTCGGCGTCACATGACCCTCTCGTCACATGACCCTCTCACCACAGAGAACATGTAGCCCCATGTTAGCGTGGGCTCTCAGTCGTCCAGGGGTTACACAAACGGTCACTTTCTGGTTTGTGCTCACGCTTTACAGTCTTAGAGTGAAGTATCATTTTAACCTCTTAACCCCCACCTTAACCGAGTGCGTTTCCTCCAGTTTGGCTTTAATTTAAAAATGATATAAACTCTAGAGAGTGATGAAAAAGCAACAAGAAAGCCACACAAAAAAACTACAAAAACGCAAAAACTCTGAAAGCTTCTTGAAAAAACAATGATAAAAACGCAACCAAAAAGTCACAAAAACACGACAAAAATGCTTAAAAATGTGGCAAAAAAGTGACCAAAAAACGCAACAAAAGAGCGACAAAAACACAATAAAAAATGTAAAAAAATAACAAACAAAAAACTACGAAAACGCGGAAAAAACGCTTAAAAAGTTTGACAACAAAGTGGTGACAACGCGATAAAAAGTGACCAACAGTTTTGTAGGTCTTAGCTTTCAAATGAGGCGTCACGCCGGCCCATGTGACCTTTTACACGTGCGTAATGCGGGGGTTAAAGTCATGTGGTCCTAAACTGTGGATCATCTGCAGAACAGACTAGTTAAGTTTAGTCACATGTTGTTGCATATTGTTCAGATCTTCCAGCAGCTCCTAAACCTTTGACCCGCTGGAGAGGGAGCCCGGTGTCCCGGTGTCCCGGTAGCCCGGTGTCCCGGTGTCCCGGTGTCGTTCTGTTCAGTCAAAGCAGGGATTGAAAAGTTGCAAAGACTGATTCGGTCGCTGACTTCGAGTCCCCAGACCCCAGTTCGGCCCGCGGACCATGCGTTGTCCCACTCACCTCGGTCTGCTCCTCCACAGCCGCCCGCGCAGGAGGCTCATCCCCGGCCGGAGCTTTCGCCTCCTCCGCCGCCGCTCCGCCTGGACTCCTCTCCGGCTCCGACATCTGCGCCGAACTCCCCCCGGACTGCGCCAGCGTGTGCCCGGGAACCGCGGCTCCAAACTCGGGCTCCAGCAGCTCCAAAACCCCGCTCCTGCTCCGCCGCGGCGCTCGTTTCCGTCGCCAGGAAATAACGGAGGCGCAGCACGAACAGCTGGAGCGCAGACTGTGGACGCACGCGCTGCTCCGGCTCTGTCCCGGCCGAGGAGGGGCGAAGGAATGCGGGGGACGGACGGGCCGTGACGTGGGCACATCTGGAGATTTGAAACTTTTTAAATGTGGATTAAAGATGTCGGTAAAGTCAAGCTTCGCCTTCGAGTTCCATAAATCAGGCTCGATATTATTTACTCTTTTTTTATTTATTTTTTTGTCTCCGTTTCTTCTGCTTTGAACCCTGTGAAGATCCAACCAGGTACAATTTGAATTTGTAACATTTTTTCCAACCGGTCTTGAACCTTAGTGGGAGCAGTGGCGCCCCCTGCTGTTCAGTGCGTGTCATCGATCAAACCAAACCAGGAACAAATCTCACAGGTGGAACAATATTAAAGCTCATCCGCGGGAGAAGATGGCGGACAAGTAAGTCCACTTGTTGAGAGCTCCGCATAAGATCGCTACATTTTGCTGAAAATATTCCACCCGAAGTGCAACAATGAGCCATCAGACGTTTATTAAACCGGCCACACTCCAACCACCGGCATCTTCCAAACCCAAATCACCTCCATCATCGAGGGATTTCGAACATGACTACTCCGTGATGGAAGTCGCTATGCTAACAAAACGTGACCGAAGTGAGGATTCTGCACCCCCAACACCAAGTAAGATACCGGCAGAGAAGAAAGCTAAACCAAGCGAAGGAGAAGATGTGGAGAACCAAGTTTCAAACAATACCATTTTCGAAGCAATAATGGAAATTGGTAAAAGAGTTAATGTCATCAAAGCTCAACTAGATGATATCAGACAGCAGAACCGACAGAACACCGCCATGATTGTCAATTTGACAAAGACCGTGCAGTTCAATTCAGAGGAATTGGAAGGAACCAAAAATAAACTAATTGACTTGGAGAAAATTAATGAACGTTTGTTGAAGGAAAATGGTGAGCTCAAGGAAAAAGTCGGAGATGTGGAACGATATAGTATGAGATGGTGTCTACGAGTGAGAGGAATAAAAGAAAAGAAGGATGAAGACCTGCGTGCAGTGGTCATTCCAATACTGCAGAAGATTGTTCCTGAGTTTACGACCAAGATGGAGAATGCGGTGGATGTCGTACACAGGTTGGGAAAGAAAGAAGACAACCGGACCAGACAAGTTATCATCTTGTTCTCACAAAGACATGTGAAAGAAGAAGTTTGGAAAAGATCAAAACCAGGGTCATCTACTTTGAGCAAAATGCAGCGTATCAGTTTTGCAGAGATGATGCCACGGGAAGATTTAGAGGCTCGCCAGCGGCAGTGGCCTCTGGTTGATCAAGCGAGGAAAGCTGGTAAAAGGGCGTACTTTCGGGGCCCCCATGCATACATCGATGGTGTTCGTGTGAAGGACAATGGATAAAACTTGAAACATGATGGTGGATAATCTGTAAGCGGTCAGGGAGCAACTAATAGTTAATTAGTCACACAGTTTTAGTAAGGAGGAAAACGTTTTGTATTTATTATTCATGTTAAATGTTAAACTCTCTTTTGGTTCATTAAATGTTAGGGGCATGAAAGAAATAGTTAAAAGAAAAGTCTTGTTTCTGTTTTGTAAAGGGCAAAAGTCTAATTGTTTTTTTTTTCAAGAGACTCATTCTTCTGACACGGATGAAACTTTTTGGACAAACCAATGGGGCGATAAGATCCTGTTTAGCCATGGCTCCACCAGATCTGGAGGTGTGGCAATTTGCTTCAATAACTTTCCTGGAGAGATCTTAACTCACCGAACTGATGCTGAGGGACACTGGTTGACAATTGTAACTAAGGTGGAAGGTTTGTTTCTCATCATGGTAAATGTTTATGGGTATAACAATGATAATCAAAATAGAGCCATGTTAGAAGACATAACTAAGACTATACAGGAACTTAAAAGCCGATATCCCACTGACAAAGTTTTGATGGGAGGTGATTGGAATATGACACCAGATGAAAGACTAGATAGATATCCCCCAAGAGTTAGTAGACCACAAGATAATTATATTATAAGTGATTTTATGACAAATAATAACTTGATAGATATTTGGAGAACAAAAAATTCAGGGTTGCAATGCTTTTCATGGTTTAAACCTAATGGTACTTGTAAATCTAGAATTGACTATTGGCTGGGAAGTGATAGTATACTACTCCTTACTTCAAGGTCTACTATATCGAATGCTCCTCTTTCAGATCACTGTTTTATAGAGTTAGTGTTAGAACCCTCAGTCAAAAAAACAAACAAAAGAAGTTACTGGAAATTTAATGCTAATTTGTTATACAATGAAGAGTACTGCAAAATGATCAGAGATATCATTAAAAATATCACTAAGAATGACTCAATTGCAGGATGTATTAATAAATGGGAATTTATTAAGTTCAAAATTAGGGAATACAGTATTCAATTTAGTAAAGATCTAAGTCGAAAACAAAAAGAATATGAAAATAAACTTTTACAAGAAATCAATATATGTTGCAGTAAAAACCATCTGACCCCCCTGGAAAAAAACAAACTTATGAATTTACAAACTAAGTTAGATCAACTTTATCTCAATCGAGCACATGGTGCATTTGTGAGATCCCGGGCAAAATGGATCGAGGCAGGAGAGAAAAATTCTTCATATTTCTTCAACTTAGAAAAAAGCAGACAGAAAAGAAATTGCATCTCTTGTCTTTTAATTGATGGGAAAGAATGCAAAGACTTTAAATTACTAGAAAATGAAGTCTTTCAGTTCTATTCTAAATTATATTCCACTCAGTTTTCAAAAACGGATTGTAACAATTTCTTTGACAAAATATCTCATGTAATTCCCCAAATTGAAAAATCGTATTATGATTTTTGCGAAGCTGACCTTAAAATTGAGGAGTTGGATACCGTTTTGAAAAAAATTATTTTAAACAAATCTCCAGGATCTGATGGTCTTACGGTGAATTTTTACAAATTTTTCTGGGAAGAGGTGAGAGAAATATTATTCAAAGCATTATTAGAATGCATTACCCAAAAAGAACTTATGACAACTATGAAACAAGGAGTAATTACGTTAATCCCTAAACCGGGAAAAGATAAACGACAACTTGACAATTTAAGGCCCATAACACTATTAAACACAGACTACAAAATCTTCTCTGGTGCCATTGCAGCCAGACTCAAACACGGAATCTCAAATTTAATTAGTGAGACTCAATCAGGATTTTTAAAAGACAGACTTATTCACAATAATATTAGACTTGTTTTGGACTTAATCGATTATAAGGATCTGATTGATGAAAATAGTTTTATTTTATTCCTAGATTTTTACAAAGCTTTTGACTCTGTAGAACATCCTTTTATTTTAGAAACACTGAATCAGTTTGGTTTTGGAGTAAATTTTAGGAGCACTATTGGTATGCTTTATCAAAATATAAATAGTTCAGTGTTCTTGGGTCACGGTTCATGTACCAGATTTGACATAAAAAGAGGTATTCGCCAGGGTTGTGGAAGCTCCCCCCTCTTATTCATAATGGCTGCAGAGATGTTATCTATCTCAATAAAAAACAGTAACATTTCAGGAATAGATATTATGGGGGAGCAAATAATAATAAGTCAGCTAGCTGATGATACTACCCTTTTTTTGAGAAATGAAGATCACATTTCTTTAGCTCTGCAAACGATTACTGATTTTACAAAAGCTTCTGGTCTACAACTTAATTTGGATAAATGTGAATTATTTGCCTTAAAAGATCACCCTCAGCAATTATTATATAACATAAAAATTAAGAAAGGGGTCAAATATTTGGGAATAACCATAACAAAAGATAAAAATATTTCTGACAAGGTTAATGTTGGGGATAATATTAATAAATGCAAACTAATGCTAAATAGATGGTTACAAAGGGATATTTCTATTTTTGGGCGAATATTGTTGACGAAAATGGATAGCCTCTCTAGACTAATATACCCAGCATATTCCCTCCCCATGTCACAAAAGATGATTAAAGCTACCAACAACATACATTTTAATTTCATTTGGCGAAACAAATGTCACTATATTTCCAAAGATGATATGATTAAATCTTATCAAGATGGAGGGGGGAATGCAATAGATTTTGACACTATGAACGGTATATTGAAACTTAAATGGCTTAAAACCTGGCTCAACAATATTCACTCTATTTGGTATTTCATACCCAACATGATATTTAATAAGATGGGAGGTATTCATTTTCTCTTAAAATGCGATTTTGAGTTGAGCAAGTTACCAGTGAAACTTTCTGACTTTCACCAGCAGGTTCTTCTTTATTGGAAATTAATTTTTAAACACAATTTTACACCACATAACTCTCCAATTTGGAATAATAGATACATTACCATCAATAGAAAATCAGTTTATTATGATGAATGGTTTTCAAAAGGTGTATGGGCTGTTGCCCATTTTTTAAATGACGATGGAGGTATTTTACAATACGAAGGTTTTTGCGAGAAATTCCAAATTCATTGTACTAAAAGAAAATATAACCAACTAGTAAAAGCTATTCCATTATCGGTCAGGTCTATGGTTAAACAGGATACCTTTTATTCAAATATTTCCCCCAAACTGAGACAACTCTGGATTGACGGCATTGACTTTTGTGATCCCAAATGTAATAACAAATTTTTAAGATGCTATTTACTAAATTGTTCTTACCCAAATTCTATTAAAAGGAACTATATTCTAAAAGATTATAAAAAAGAAGAAATAATTAGGATTAGAACTAAATATCTGTCTTTCCCAATCCCATTCAAAGTGAAAGAAATTCATTTTAAAATTTTAAACAAAATATATCCCACTAACGAATTTATAAAACATAGATTTAAAATAGAAACTGAAAACGAAGACTTGGACCATCTTTTCTACTCTTGTAACGTAATACAAAACTTTTGGCAAGATTTTCAGAGATGGCTTCAATCAAAGGGGATTCAATTTGATACGTTAACAACAAATGAAATCAAATTTGGGATGAAGGTTAAGAATATTTTTATTGATTTTGGGGTAAATAATTTATTACTTCTATGCAAATATTTTATTCACAAATGCCGCTTTTTTAAAATTAAACCCACTATATTCCACTGGATGAATGAGCTCAATCTTTTTTCAAAATCTCTACAATTAATTGAACAAAAAAATGCAAAAATGCTTGGAAACTTTTTGTTAGATTTTGACTTACTTATATAATTTACACAATGCTTCACATACTGCCCCTAAATTTTCAAATTTTCTTTTTTTGTACTTTAACATTGTAAACATAATGTGCCTTGTTTGTTTGTATTTGTTCATTGCAATAAAAAAATAAAAAATATAAATAAAAAAAAAACAATATTAAAGCTCTGAACCAAGCCCCGGGTATCCAATATGGCCGCCCGTTGATTTCAATGGTTTGTGCTCATTGGCGCAGCGAGCCAGAAAAAATTCTTACTTCCGCGTTACTTCCGGGTCCATCGGGCCCAGAGCTTTTTTTAACGGCTACTATATACTTGTATAATTTATATTATTCATTGTTATGGCCATATTAGGGTCATTACTCATTTCCAATAAAAAACACAAAGAAACGCGGATGTTTATTGCCAATCCCCATGATTCTCAGCGCGACGAGAACGCGCACCACAGCTCGGCAGCAGAGCGCAGCAGAGACACAGTAGGTCTAGATCGCTCAACCTAGTCATTGATGCAATCAAAGTTATTCACTTTTGGAACCGTTTTCCAACGTTTAATTACAAAGTTAATTATACTTCTACAATTGACCACATGTCAAGTAAATTGACAGCGCAACGAGAGCAGGCAGAGAATCAGCCAGGGCTGCCGTGGGCGGAGCAGTAGACCCAGATCTCCAAGTATACTGCCCTACGCATGGATGTATTTAAAGATCTGTACCGTTTTCCAACATTTAAAAGATACATCCAACTTCTATTATTCAGCATAATGACTAAATCAATGTTCATTTATGCCTTTGTAAGTTTTTAAATACCGTAATTTTGTTCAACGCAGCATTTGATCCATTTAACTTTTTGCCGTGACATGAAATCAAACGTGAAATGAACGAGACACATTTTTACACGTGGTGTGTAAATGAAATCCTACAATACAATTACCACAGTTTTACCTTTGGTTATTCTGTTTCATTTAAATGTCATATTTATAGTAGTTTGGGCATATTGCCTTTTCTTTTACGTACTATCATTAAAAATGTCATGTCATATATACCTTTGTTATTATAATGCTTCCTTATAGCTGAACTTGCATGGAAACACTGAAATGTTATCTTGTACTTTGTCATCCTAACAATCAGGCAATAGTGTGTAGATATAGACATTTGCATTTTTATGGATGGAACATGAGAACAAAAATAGCATTGCAATGCGTATATTCATAATTATCAACCATGGCAATGTGATAAATACCATCCTCTAATTATTAGGCTGACAAGAGCCATTATAATACATTATAATGCAAATTATAAGCTTTTGCTTATAATTTTGGAACCACATTACATTGTATTTCACAACATTTGCAGACTAGCAATTCATCACAAGTAAATCAGCAGAGTAGAAAATTGTACTCAAGAGTAGTGTTATTTTAAAAAATAATTTTACTGCATTGTAACAGAATTGCAAAATTAGTTAAAAAAATAATTCAAGTAAAATAAATCACCAACATTTATGTCAATTGTCTTTGGGATTTTCGCAGAAACTAATAGATGTAATTGAAATGCAATGAAGCTTTTTTTTTATGTACACAATAAAATAAGGATATTGCAAAAAAGAAAAGTGCCCCAACATATTTGCATAGAAGGCCTACAACACTATACACACACAAAAAAACTGGGTTTTGCCCAAATTTTAAATGTTATTGGTTTAGACCCGATGACAGCAGTTGCAAAAAGAAACCACAACAGCGATCCTCTGCACTCTGAACATTATTGGCTTTATTTCCAGAAGTGCCGTAATATCTTCAGAGTGGAAAAGAATAATGCCCAAAGCTGTTCTACTGATCAACAAGTTCAGCCAAGACCACCTTACGTTTTTTTCTCTGCTGTCAGATTGGAAAGTAGATTCAACGACAGTCCCAGACTGGAATAGGTCTCCTTCTGGACAAGACAAACATCTATAACATATACATAACATATAACGCCTGCATTCTCACCACATAAAGGTTTAGCCGATAGCCTCTTGAGCTGCCCAGTCTGACCCTGACTCTTACAACAAGAAACCAAGGAGTAACTGCAGTTTGTAAAGAGGCACAGAACTGGTTTTAACCGAGTTTAAAAGCTAAATCTGGTCATCTTCCAAGGACACGGGCGTCACCAGCTACTGCAGTTCTTTCTGACAGCAAGAACAAGACTTTGTTTCCAGGGCTGCACAGTCACATTTTGGTGAAAATGGCAACTTCATACGGCACCATTCTTTTGGCTCCATCACTTAAGCTAAAAGAGAAACTGAGAAAATGACCGGAGAATAGGTTAGACATGACACAAATAGTCAAAGTTGGTTTAATAACTAGTTATTATTGTCTGAAACATGATAGACCTTTATTTTATTAACTTGAATAGGTTCCCTTACATTTTACAGTTGAATTTGGCACTGTTGTGATTTATGAAGTTATAGCTGGCATGACTAATCATAATTAGAAAAGTATACTTTTTTGTGTGTGTGCATCTTACCTGTTGTCCCGTCAGAGTTGGGTTTGTCTTTGTCTGGTCTTGTGTTGCCATGGTGATGGGGCTTTAAACCGAGACTTGACATTTTCGGTTTTAATATAAGCTCTATATGCTGTGGATGACAAAAGAGTTTATTTTGGTGAAGTTGGGTCAACAGTTTGAATGTGACCTACATACAATGTAATTTACTTGCTACTGGTAGTTGGCCTCTGTTCGTTCCAACACTGCCATGTGCTGAGCACCTCACTCACAGCAGAACAGGAGACGTATAATAAGAGTCTGGTCTGTCCTGTGTGGAGGAGATGGGACAGGACACGGCCGCATCTGTTCAATATAGGTACAATTACCGAGCAGCAACTTTATTACAGTTTTATTTGTGGCTATAAAATACATAACAAACTAATTGAACTTTAAGTAATAGCCAGTAATCACCTGTTAGCAAAGAAGTTCATGCTAAGCCCCATCTTCCATATCCATAGTGGACGCAGATCCCACTGCAGCAGACTCCTCTCTGCAGCAGGCGACCTAGGTGAAGAAAGGAGAACCAAAATATCACCCTCATTATACTTAGTTCATATTTTATTATCACACGACAAAATAAGAATTATATACATCTGACTACTGTGTCTATTACGGTTACTATAATCACCAGTCTTGATACATTAGTGAACAAGTATGAAAGCACGAATTTGTGAATTTAACAAACTTGATTAAAAAGTCACGTCATTATTATATAGTGCCCAATAAACCTAAACCTAACCTTTTCCTAACCTTAGCCTTAATTGTTTTCCTGTTTCTAAACTTTTTCCAACTCCTGCCCCTGCAAATAACCATAACCAGTAAGATACTGTCCAGATTAAATATGAGGCAAATAGCTGGAACCGTCTGATGGCCTCGTACACTTCGATCATATTAACTAACCTTATTTTGTTAGTTTGTCCGGCAAGTTAAATAACTTCTCACTATGTGTTACGCTATGTAATTATTGTAATTCGATACACATACCGTGTATTTTAATGTAAAATATACTGTATGTGTATTTTACATTAAACAGGGACACTGTCCTCTAGAATAGCATTGTTCTGTTAGTTTAAAATGGTACTCGTTGTAGTAGTTTCTATTTTTCACGAAGCTACAATATATCAACTGTCTCATCGAAATAGTATTTACGTGGTGTATATTAACATTTACAGTTACGGAATACATTCTGTGTGATACAAACAGCGCAAACTTACTTGCAAAATTCCTCTTTTCTCTCGATTCCCCCATGCTGTTGTTTTCCTTCATGAGCGCGCCCACGGAAATCGAGGGCGCGCTCTGCACGTGCACGGCAACACGTGGTTAGTTCTGCCCAATCAGCGCGGCGGAAAGCTAGAGCGTGGCTAGAGTGGAGCTCGTCTAAGTCCTTAAAAACGTATTTTTTAGGCGATACGCAAATTTTAAAGAGAAAAAAAGTACATGATGTTAATATAGATGATAATCGACACTAAATCCGACCTTTGTGACAGTTGTAGGCGTCCTGTCAGCCGAACACAGACAGTTTTTTCTTGCACAGCCGCTTATGGCAAAAATCCTTTCTGAGCCCGATGAGAATTTGCTGCTGTAGTGCCATCTAGTGGCCGTCCGCCGACCGGCGCGCGGGGAAGGGGGGAGTGTCCTATCCAGTTATTATAATAGATCCATGCTCTGAACTGTTTAGGAGCGGTCTCAGTTTAACATGTACGGAGCCCTTCAGGGGACATCACGAGAAAACTAACTTTGCTTTATTTTGCAACAATAAAACGCGATAATATTTGGGTAGAGAACGAGGCCGTGCGCGTGTTCCATCATCCACACATGGAGCGTGAACGGGGGAATTGGGTGTGAAATACGGAGACGTCAGATTACGTATTACGCGGGAGCTGTGCGAGGTCTACGAGGGGGTCCCAGAGCAGCGGTTCCCAAACCTGTTTGACCGGGACCCCAAACACGTGACCCACTCGGGACCTCCGTGACATAAAGTGGTTCCTTCTTATGCTGCTTTAGGGCAGAACAATTTACAATCAAGTTACTCCTTATTTTAGCTGGTTATTTTTAATATTGGAAAATAATTCAAATCTTGGGGGGGGGGGGGGGGGGGGGGGGGCATTTTAGGAATAAAAACGACACGACTTTAAAACAGTTCATATAAAGATGATTTATTAAATGTCGAGAAGCAAAGATTTACAGCAAAAAAAAATGTTTTATTTTGAAAAACAAACTCTTATTTTGAAACAGCCGCTTCCCCCGATCAGAGAATATCAACACATCTTTGTGCACTACGATTATTTTACGATTCAAACCAGTGTTAAACCGGCATGGATGATTCATAAACACTTTTCCAAATAAAACATAGACTTTAATCTCGATACTTTTTACATATTTTGATTATTTTTTCACCAAAGTGCTTCCTGAAAACAGACGTCATCACGATTTCAAACCTTTTCATCCATTCTGAGGCATCGCGTTTTAATCCTTAAGTCACAAATCGATATTTTTCAAGGCAAAACAATAAGAAAAGGCTTTTTTTTTTTTTTTTTTTTTTTACCATTTACCCACAATTTCAATATTTCTCACTCTCGAAATGTGTCGTTTTTCAGCATTTGTTCTAGAATCTGGAGCTGGTTTGACTTTGGCCGAACGTGAAGCTCGTGTAACGAAGGCGTTTATATACGTTTTAGGACAAACAAGTTAAACCACATGTTATTGTGCAAACGTCCACCAGAGGGCACTGTGGCGCTTCCTGTTCGTTTGTAAAAAGGAAAACAGAAAAAAAAAAAAAAATTTTAAATAAATAACGTCATTTAAATAAAGGTTTACAGCTTCAGAAAAAACTGGAGACTGAACCAAGAGACGAGAAACTGATGAGGGAAGAAACTTTAAAAACAGATTAGAGACGAGGACCTGCTGGTGAACGGGAATGTATCGTTTGTGCAGAAACGTGTTTTCAGCGGTGTGGTTTCGTCCTGTGACAGATTAGACACAGATTTGCTCACAGGGGTTTTTGGAACTTGAATAAACTAGTTATTAGTGAAACATCCGGCAGTGACGACGTGGCAGTTTAACCACAGATATGAACGATTCCCAAACAGGACTGGGAAACCTCGTCTTCTCTCCTACACTGGAACAACAACGGAGATCGGGGACGTCAAATCGCTTGAATGAAGGTTCTTCGTGTTGGATGTGACTCGGTCGAGCTCGTCTGTGTCAGAGACAGAAGCCAAAGCAACAGCAGGAATCACACGTAAAAGATATGACACAAAAGAATCAGAATTAAGAAAAACCTCAAACTTTCAAGTAGATTTATGTCATTTCTTCCTTAAAGGGACTAGATTGGTCATTTTAAACTCACTACTGCCCCCTCAGGTCTAACGCGTAACTGCAGTCTGAAGTAACACCTTCTGAGAGCAGGATCTTTGGGGCAGTTGTGGTGAAACAGGTTTGGGTTCATCTACACATGAGGACACGGCTGGAACATGTAGGAGGAACATACTTAATAACATGTTTAAACTCCGTATAGTCCCTTTAAGGGATGTTTCAGGAGTTTTGACATAGGGCCTCATTTCCGAGTTATCCAGAGTGTTGTTGATTTCTGGAGATATTTTAGTATTTTTTATTCATGCAGTCCTTATATTTGAAGAGTTTAGTGGCGCTAGGCTAGTGCTACGCTAGTGCTACGCTAGTGCATGTCTATGGTAACTATTAGCCTGCATATGTTGCCATATCTGATTTGTAGAAAGGTCCTTTGTTAATTCCACGTGTAGTAATGCGGCCGCAGGTAAACAAACTAATGTAGATCCGGTAGCCGAGCAGATCACTCCGCCGCTGCGTAGCTACAACCAGGAAGCTGATGCTGCTCAAATATAAGTTATTTTAAATGTAAAATGGTTATATTTAAAACATTATTTATATGGTTAGTCTGGTGATTTGCCTCAGGTGCACTGGGCTTGTGTCAGACTGTTTTTAAAGCAGGCTACTAGTTACCATAGACATGCACTAGCCTAGCACTAGCCTAGCACTAGCCTAGCACTAGCCTAGCGCCACTAAGCTCTTCAAATATAAGGACTGCATGAATTAAAAAAAATAATCTTGTTTTAGTGGTTAGCGCTCGTGTTTCACAGCTAGAAGGTCTCGGGTTTGATTCCCACCTGGACGGGGTCTTTCTGTGTGGAGTTCTGTGTTCTCCTCGTCTCCCCCGGTTTCCCCTACCACTAAAAACATGTACAATGGCCAGAAATACCGTTTTGGTAAGAAATCTCCAAAACTAAAATCGACAAAAGGATTTTCCTCATCGGTGATTGGATTCAGACCGACACAGGAGACGATGAACTTTGAGACAAAAACAAATCTGCAGTTACCATAGTTACCGCCATGGACGCCGCCTATTCAAGCGATTTTAAGTCATATTTACGTAATGTTTTTGAGAGACTGTTGTTTTTCCAGTGTAACATAAGGCACATGCGCTCTCTCACTCACAGCAGCTTGGTTCTGATGGTTCTGAGCCGCCGCTCACAGCAGCTTGGTTCTGATGGAGCCGCTCACAGCAGCTTGGTTCTGATGGTTCTGATGGAGCCGCTCACAGCAGCTTGGTTCTGATGGAGCCGCTCACAGCAGCTTGGTTCTGATGGTTCTGAGCCGCCGCTCACAGCAGCTTGGTTCTGATGGTTCTGATGGAGCCGCTCACAGCAGCTTGGTTCTGATGGTTCTGATGCGCCGCTCACAGCAGCTTGGTTCTGATGGTTCTGATGGAGCCGCTCACAGCAGCTTGGTTCTGATGGTTCTGAGCCGCCGCTCACAGCAGCTTGGTTCTGATGGTTCTGAGCCGCCGCTCACAGCAGCTTGGTTCTGATGGTTCTGAGCCGCCGCTCACAGCAGCTTGGTTCTGATGGAGCCGCTCACAGCAGCTTGGGCACGGCGGGGTTGGGTCTGACGGAGGAAAAGGCCCCGATGTGGCTGACCAGGTTGGGCTCCAGGCTGCGCGCGTGCTCCCCCCACAGCGTCCGCAGCGCCCCGTACAGCACCGTGTCTTTGGCGATCCCCTTGGAGCAGAAGGCGGCGTCCAGGACGTCGGCGGCGCGCAGGGACGCGTTCCCCGGGAACAGCATGGCGGGCGTGCAGCACTCGGTCGCCGGGGAGACGGCGTACAGCTGCGGGGACAAGCGCCGCAGCTCCAGCAGGTAGTGCCGCCCGACGAGCTCCGCCGCCGCCATGAAGTACAGCGTGAAGAAGAGGAGGCTGCCGCGGGACACGCCCACGGGGAGGGGCTTACAGCGCGGCGCGGCGAGGAGCAGCGCGGTCGCCAGCACCGAGCCGAGCCCCACCCACTCCAGGATCCGGGACGGCTCCGGGTTCCAGTAGCGCTGCAGCCGCTCCGGGTGGTACAGCTTCACGTACAGCTGGTCCCGGACGCCGCGGCGCGAGAGCAGGCTGGAAACCACGGAGAAGAAGTCCGGCCGCGGGAGCGCGTCGTCCTCCAGGACCAGCACGTTCCGGGCGCGGGTCAGCGCCAGGCCTTTGCGCAGGCAGAACACGTAGTCGCGCTTTTCCCGTTCGAAGATGTTCCCCGGGTCGGCGCCGCGTTCCCCCGGGCCGCGGCGGACGACCTTGAAGCGCTTCTCGAGGAGCGCCGCGTCCTCGTGGGCGTGGGCGCCGCGCTCCACGTCGCAGACCAGCACGTCTGCGCAGCCCTCGCAGCCGGACAGCAGCTCCTGCAGCCGCCGCGCCACCTGCAGGAGGTAGTGGAAGTCCTTGGCCTCGCTGCGTCGCGCCGTCACGATGGTCACCAGCAGCTCCGGCTCCTCGGACAGTCCCGGGACGTTTTGGGCGGCGTCCTCCCAGAAGCGCAGGGCGTCCCGGCCGCGGCCGAGGCTCTGCGCCAGCGCAGACTCGCTCATGGAGTCCAGGAACAGCGGGCGGATGTAGTAGTAGGAGTAGACCAGGCGGTGGCAGCAGAGCGGCAGCAGGAGGCCGAAGGTGACGAGGCACAGGAGGAGGGCGTGGCACACGGGGGCGGGGCAACGCACGGACTGGGCCAGCCGGGGGCGCCATCGAGACATCGGGAACTCATCCGACTGGAAACAGGAGAGAGAGAGAGATTACAGAGGGAAGAAAAGAAGAAGTGTAATGAGATCAGAATGTGAAGCCACACGGCAGAGCACAGACATAAAGCTATTCACGTTCTTCCACTTGTCCGTTGCCGGGTCGTGGGGGCAGCTGTTGGAGCTGCACCAGCTATAGCGCCCCCTGCAGGTGGTGGGTCCACAGAAGGACGGCCTCATGGTTCTAACCGGGCCTGTTGGTCTCTCATAAGGGGCTCCTGAACCGTCACCTAGGACCTGTTTGCCCTGGGAGACCCTACCAGGGGCACGAAGCCCCCGACCACAGAGCTCCAGGATCATTCAGGTCAAACCCTCCCCCACGTTAAGGTGGAGGCTCCAGGAGGGGACAGACAAAAGCCCACGGTGCATTAAAATGAACATAGACCTGGGCGATATCGACAGAAAGGAATATCTTAATGTTTTTGGGACGTTCTCGGTAACGATGACTGACATGGCTTAGGGCGGCTTTAAGCTTTAGATTTGGGTAATGCCAAACTCGGTTCAGGTGGGGGTTCAGAGGTGAACTCCAATGATTTTAGAGCAGGTTTTTACACCAGCAGATAAAAGAAAAACACTTTGGATAAACGCGTCAGAACCGCACGAGAAAGAACTCCGTTTAAAGTTTACGTCAAAGATCGGCCGTGTTCACGTCAAACTTTAACGTGTCAAAGAACATGTAAGAAGCACAACTGAATGTGACCTTTGATTTAGAGTTCGTGACCCCTGTTGTAGATGTTGTATTGTCCAGCTCTCAGCAGTTTTAGTATTTGTATTCATAGTACTCTCACGTACCTTCCTCCTGAGCTTCTGTTCTGTTTTCTCTTCAATTCTCACCATGAAATCCACAACATCCCCGGCTCTGACCGAGCTGCCGGACCGGCGCCGGTCCGGCCTCATCCTCGCTTCAGCCCCGCAGTAGTGTGTAGTACTACTGCAGTAGTGTGTAGTACTACTGTAGTAGTGTGTAGTACTACTGCAGTAGTGTGTAGTACTACTGCAGTAGTGTGTAGTACTACTGTAGTAGTGTGTAGTACTACTGCAGTAGTGTGTAGTACTACTGCAGTATCCGCCGCGGTGTCACCACTGAAACACTTCCTCATGGTTCAGACTCTTTAGGACACGCCTCCATCACGATGACTTGAGTAACAGACGTGTGTGTGGAACCATGCAGCTGCTCAGCTTTCAAATCAGGCGTCCCCTTCCCCTAGCCCAAATGAGCTCTGGTCAAGGGGCTTTTAGATTTGGGTAAAGCTGAACTGGAGGAAATAAAATAAATCAGATTTTCCCACCGAAATCTTCAATCCATTATTCAGATTTTTCCCCTTCAGTATCAAAGTGCAACGCAATTCTATTTAAATACGCTTTATAATGTAACATGTGGCTGAATTCCCCCCTGTACGGCAACCCGGGAGGGACAAACCTTCCTCCTCGTTGTGAGTCAGTAAATACGTTTCTTTATGTTCAAATAAGGACATTTTACATGACCCCAAACTTTGAGCGCTGGTGAATTATTTACAAAGGGATTCTGGATCTGGTTCAGCTTTAAAATAAACCGTTTTAGTGGAAATGACGTTTGGGCCGAAAGATCTTTAAATCAGACGGGAATCAGAAAAAGCCTCCAGATCGTGTCGAGTCCGAGGCTGTGAAGTTAAAGTCTGTAGGAGATGATTCTGCAACAACGTGAGAAAAAAGCATTCAGACAAAATGACATGAAAGTTTCCCAAATAAATCAATGAGAAACTTTCTTTTTGTGCTGATCGGGCTTTTTGTTCCCAGGTGAAGGTTCGGATGTTGACAGACGTGACTGAGAGCGTGGAAGATAAATCCCGTCGGGCTGCTGACAGTCACCAGCCAGACGGCCTCACAGACACCTGCCCTGGGGCTGATCACCGTCTGCTGCCGGGACAGACGCGTCACCCTTTCACACAAAAGACCACACGTCAGAGGAACACGGTAACCGGTCATTACTCATGATTAGAAGTTCCTTTGTCGGCTCCTGTCTGTCCTGTTCCAGGGCTCGTAAACGCTCCCCTTTCTTCACGTCATGAACCAAACGCTGCCCCCTAGTGTCGGAGCCGCGCCATAGAGGTCACATGTTTCAGTCCAGACCAATGGCCGCTGACTGCTCTGCTTTGTGACTACGACACTGGAGGCCGCCATTGCTCCACCTTTGCTGTAGTTCCTCCATATGACCGCTATTCCCCCATTGGAATGCATTGGACTTTAGACACGTTAAAAACAACTTTAATGCCGGTGCCTAATGGTTTAGAAGTGGCTAGAGCTAGATATTCCTCCTGTGATTACGCTGGGTTAAAAACACTCTGGGGAACCGGGCTGGTTATCGTTGTATACATTTTAGAAATCTTGCATAATTAATGAGGGCCTGACTTTGATTGACAGGCCGTTTACGTCGCTGCCTGGCCATGGGCGCGATTACAACAGAAATACACGCCCATTACACGCCCCGCGAGGGCCAAGCAGGGCCGGGTCTACAGTCAAGATCCCGCCCTTATGCCCTTTTTAGGAACATGAGAGGAGGAGCCTGTAAATCCGCCATGATTTCCCCTCGAACGTGGTCATTGTGGTAAACGACAAGTGTCTTATTGAGCGACACGTGGAAGGGAACAGGTTTATATTTTCCTGATGCAAAAATATCGCTTCGTTATCGACAAAGTCCCCGAAACACTGAGATTCATTTTCGTCAATCGGTCCCAAAATGGCGGCGGCGTGGCCCGCGTTCTCCTCGGTGACGCTGCTGCTAAACAGAAGAACCTCTGCACATTCACAACATTAACAACATTAAGTCTAGACCAGACACGGGCAAACTCAGGCCCGGGGGCCACATGCGGCCCGCCTAGCCCTTCAATCCGGCCCCAAGAGGCAAAACACCACCGTTCTCATTGACATAAAGATCATGTGCTGCTCCTCTAACGTGTTTAGTGATTACGATCCGAGAATATCATCGTTTGAAACTTTACCCATATCTGCTCCAGACTGTGTTTCTGATTAATTTTTATGTTAAAGAAGGACATTTTAAGTGACTCGAAACGTTTGAGCGGTATTGAGTGTTACAACATGAGCCCGAAAGTATGAACGAACATTTACAATTAAAACCCACAAAAGTAAAGACTAATGTCCACGAGTGCACATTTCCCAACGGAGTTCCATTTTAAAGGCACACTGCGCAACATTTTGGACTATACCATTTCCATCAATGCAAAGCACGTTCCCAATGAGCAGCTCGTTCTGCTGTGGGTGACCAAAGGATGGGTTTGGAAGTGAACCTGACCTCTACTGCCTTTGGTCTCATCTCCATGGAGACGGGCTGGAGACGTCCCACTCCGGTGAAGCATATCGGTCATAAAGTAAATGCTTGTATTTCAGTTTTATTCCTTGGGTAAAATCCTACGCGGTGTGGCTTTAAACCTCGATATTCCAGCTTCACCTTTGTCCCGTGCCGTCAGAGAGCACGGGTCTCCGTCCTGTTACGGCAAAAAATTATAATCTCAAAAATTAATCCCCCAAATAACTCCCTCTGAATCCAGTCCCGTGCGTAATCCCCGCGCGGTCTGGGAGAGTCCCGGGGCAGAACGGGAGGACGGGGAGGCATCGGAGCAGCTGAGCCCGCGATCAGAGCGTCCACAGCGGCCGAGGGACCAGCGCCGAGCCGGGGCTGAAACCTGGGCTAAAATAAGGCCAATCAAGGGCTAAGGCCCAACCTCAATTCTCTTTTCTACCCCTTCCCTTAGCCCTACCCCTTCCCTTAGCCCTTCCCCTAGCCCTACCCCTTCCCCTACCCCTTCCCCTAGCCCTTCCCCTAGCCCTACCCCTTCCCCTACCCCTTCCCCTAGCCCTACCCCTACCCCTTCCCCTAGCCCTACCCCTACCCCTAGCCCTTCCCCTACCCCTTCCCCTAGCCCTTCCCCTTAGCCCTTCCCCTAGCCCTACCCCTTCCCCTACCCCTTCCCCTAGCCCTACCCCTACCCCTTCCCCTAGCCCTACCCCTACCCCTAGCCCTTCCCCTACCCCTTCCCCTAGCCCTTCCCTTAGCCCTTCCCCTAGCCCTACCCCTTCCCCTACCCCTTCCCCTAGCCCTTCCCCTAGCCCTACCCCTTCCCCTACCCCTTCCCCTAGCCCTACCCCTACCCCTTCCCCTAGCCCTACCCCTACCCCTAGCCCTTCCCCTACCCCTTCCCCTAGCCCTTCCCCTTAGCCCTTCCCCTAGCCCTACCCCTAGCCCTTCCCCTACCCCTTCCCTTTGCCCTACCCCTTCCCTTAGCCCTACCCCTTCCCTTAGCCCTACCCCTTCCCCTAGCCCTACCCCTTCCCCTAGCCCTTCCCCTAGCCCTACCCCTACCTCTTCCCCTACCCCTTCCCTTAGCCCTACCGTTTGTGCTGTTATCGTTTTTAGGATATGAATAATTGCTTTTTGGACGATGACGTCATCATACTCTTTCTAAAACGCACAGACCCGACTCAGAACGGCGTCTGTCCCGTTTGCTTGCGCTGCCTTTGTGATGTGTTTATATTGAAAGTTACATTAATATAATATAATATAAATACATTTCTCGTCCCAGATTCGTCCTAAACGTAGAAAACTGTCTCTGAAACGGGAACTTGTGAGATTTGTTAATAAAGAACTGATATCAAAGCATTTGTCTTTATTTAATTAACAACACAGCATGCTTTACTTTTATAAACCACTGGGTGGCGCTAACCATTAAGTTTACGCTAAAGTTTCAACATTTTCCCTCAAAGAACTAATTAAGCAGCTGCAGTTTAATATAAATAGTTAATTATTTAAAAGTTATTTCCAAAAGTTTGAGGAGCGTCGAGACGTTCTATCATTAATAATTAATCACGCAGCGATAAAGAGTCCGGATGTGACGTCACTGTCAAGATAACAGGTGTGCGTTTAACAAAACTGTATAAACCAAAGATGTGCACAACATAAACGTCATCGTCCAAACTGCAAATATTAACATCTTAAAAACCATAACGGCACAAACGATGGACATATTTTTTTTATAAAATGTTGTTTATGTTGGGGGGGCGGGTTCTCCTTCCCGCTGGCCGTGTGTTGCTGCTTCTGCCGCGGGCCGCTGTGGCTGCAGCCGGAGCTGTAGCCACTCAGCGGGGACAGGCAGAGGTTAGAGGGGGGGGGGGACTGCTCTAAAACAAAGTGAATAAAGTCATGACCGAGGCGTTCTGTAACTTTATGAATGTTATAAGAGTTTATTGATGATGTTCGTGAATTCATTTTGCAGATTATTTCCGTGTTTTGTTCAACTCCTCCCACCCCTCCGTCCGTATCTGAAGCCCCCTCGCTCTGAGGCTCTGTGGCCCCCCTCCCTCACCCCCCTCCCTCACCGCAGAATAGAACTGGGACTCCCCTTCGTCCCCTTCGGGCATGGGCTAAACGGGGGCTGAGGGGAGAATTGAGACTGGGCCTAAATCTGGACCACACATCAACTAAACCAGGGACCGTCCGGGTAAAGCCATAGCGGAAAGCGGATACACCCCTCCCCGCGCCGGGACCGGGTCCGGGCCCGGTTCCGCGGGTCTTACCTGGGCTGGAGGAGGCGGCGGGGAGGATGTGGAGAGGCTGGCCGGGGTGGGAGCGCTCTGA
This sequence comes from Proterorhinus semilunaris, assembly GCA_021464625.1. NCBI lineage: Eukaryota > Metazoa > Chordata > Actinopteri > Gobiiformes > Gobiidae > Proterorhinus > Proterorhinus semilunaris. The sequence continues at coordinate 3,617,665 of CM038349.1, forward strand.
GCCCGTGTGGATCCTGTGGGATCGGTCCGTAAATGGTCCGCTCTGGAGCAGGAGGAGCAGGAAGAGCCGGAGCACGCGGCCGTAAAGCTCAGAGCGAGGGCGCGCGGGGCATTCCGAGCCGGAGACACGGACCCCGGTCCGGGGGGAGGTCCGGGGGGGATGACACGAATAGCGAGGGGAGGAACGGCGGAATCCGTGGTTTGGAAGGCGCGCACGAGGCCGCGGACATGAAGGAGCCGTAATACACACCGTAAAGGCGCAGCGTGAGAGTGACGGACCCGGAGCGGCCTGAGGGGGGCAGCACTGAGCCGCAGACAGAGCGAGCAGAGCTGGACTTACAATTACATCATCTCATCTTACAAGGGAAAAGTAGTGGCCCTGTGACGGCACGAGTCCACGGTTCCCTTCTTACACTCGTGTTTGTTTCGAGGAAAAACTTCCACAGCCACTCCGATGTAAAAAGTTGAACAAAAATTTATTTCCACAACTGAAAAAAACTTATACAGGAGCATTGAATACTTCGCTATCCTCAAAATAAACTACGATAAGAAAACCGCATGGCTCTTTCCTACGTGTTGCTGCTTCTCGCCCTGACTCTCTACTGCCTCTCTCCCTTCGCTCTAGCGCGATGCGCAGTCCATGGCCTAAAGCTCCAATGCGGAGTTTTTAAACTTGAAATTAGCTTCAAAAATGCACTTATACACAAATTAAATGAACAAAATTAACACGAGTGCAATATAATAATTTTACCCTAATTTACCACTACAAATTAACCTATTAAATCGCTTGTAAATAAATTAAATATTTTTACTAAATACAAATACTGCACATATGAATTAAACTAAACTTGGCACCCACATACCGGCCCCTAATTGTGACCCTATTTACACAATTACCAAAATAGAAACATGTGGTGCCAAAATATTCAAATGTCTTTCATAAACAAACTTAAACGTCTCTGTAGATGGTTGCCTCAGTCTGCTTCTTGTAGGAGGCAAATCTTCGTAATGGGTCTGTCCAGTGTGCTCGTCTTGGTTTTGATTCTCACTTGACGCACCATTCCTGATTTGTCTGGGATTGTTTGGATCAGTTTCCCTGTAATCCAGGAGTTACGTGGGGCAGAATCGTCCACGACAAGCACGATGTCTCCAATAGCAAAGTTGCGAGAGGGACGGGTCCACTTCTGTCGTTCCTGTAGTAATGGTAAATATTCTCTTGTCCAACGTTTCCAGAATATTTCCGACATATACTGGATTTGCTTCCATCTCCTCCTTGCGTAGAGATCCTGTTTGTCGAACACGCCAGGGGGGAGAGATGGTTTAGCCTTGAGAAGCAAGAGGTGATTGGGAGTGAGTACCTCTAAATCGTTTGGATCACTAGATGCTTTGGTTATTGGCCGACTATTGATAATGGCCTCTGCCTCACATAGAAGAGTGTGTAGGCCTTCTTCATCCAATGTCTGTATCTTGCAGGTGGCATTCAAGATTTTCTTCACCGACTTGATTAATCTCTCCCACACACCTCCGTGGTGGGATCCAGTGGGAGGGTTGAACATCCACTGAATGCCTTGTTGATGTAGCAGGTCTTCAATTTTTAACACATTCCATTCCTCGATGGCTCTTTTGAGTTCGCGCTCCGCACCGATGAAATTCGTTCCATTATCCGAACGAAGGATCTTTACCTGGCCTCGTCTTGCTATGAAGCGACGTAGAGCGTGGATAAAGGAATCTGTGTCCAATGAGGCCGCCATCTCTAAGTGTATTGCACGGATAGTTAGGCATGTAAAAATAACCCCGTACCGTTTTACCATGCTTCGTCCACGTTTGATTTCGAACGGACCAAAGTAGTCCACTCCGGTGTTGGTAAACGGAGGGTCATCCGGCAGAACTCTGTCCCGAGGAAGATCAGCCATTTGTTGCTGTCCTGCGACTCCATGTGCACGTCGGCAGACTATGCACTTTGCGAGTATCTTTCTCACTGCGGAGTTGGCACCAGGAACCCAAAACTTTGTTCTCAATTTGGAGAGTACGTGACTGCGACCGCAATGAGACAAGTTCTCGTGTATTTCCCTGAGGATAAGCTTTGTGACATGCAGATCCTTATCCAGGATTATTGGCCGCTTTGACTCTTCAGGTAATGCTGATCTGCTGAGTCGTCCTCCGACTCTGAGAATGCCTTGTTCAAGTAATGGGTTCAGTTTGAAAAGGCTACTGGTCCTCTTCACCCCTTGTCCTTGAGTTAGTGCGGCTATCTCTTTGGAAAATGTCTTTGTTTGGCAGTAGCGAATGACTGCTTCTTCAGCTTCTGCTAAATTCTCCATTGTAATACCGTTGGTGTCAGCTTGAAACAGCCTTTCTTTCCAACTCTTCATTTCCTTTTCAACGTCAGGTTGAGCCTTTACAGTGTTCAATTCTTTCCTTTTGCGACACAGTTGCAGCAGAATGCGCTTGACTTTAAGCATCCAAGCAACTGCTTTCTTGAGCCGAAACCAGGATGAGTAGTACTGCAGGAACTCCAGCACTACATCTTCATGTTCTTCTACGGCGTTGGCACAAACCAGGGTATTCTTTACCTCTGGGTCATTTGTGGTCAGGTCTCCAAGGGAGTGCACATTTTCTGGCCATTCTTCCATGGGTTTGGTGAGATAGTCCGGCCCCTGTAACCAAGTGTGGCTGTGAATGAAGTTCTCCGCCTTGAGTCCCCGTGACGCAATGTCAGCAGGATTCAGAGAGGTGTTGACATACCTCCATTGGTGTGGATTGGAGCACTTAAGAATGGCATCCACGCGGTTAGCAACAAAGGTGCGGAACCTACTTGTTTGGTTGCATACATACTTAAGCACTGTGGTACTGTCTGACCAGAACACTGATGGTTGTAGTGTAAGTTGCAGCTCAGACGCAAGAACCTTATCCATGCGAGCCGCCATAGTAGCTGCGGTAAGTTCCATGCGAGGGATTGTCATGAGCTTCAGCGGGGCCACTCTTGCCTTCCCCAACACGAATGCACAGTGCACTTCATCACGGCTGTTCTTCTGCAAGAGATAGCTAACCGTCCCGTAGCCCTCTTCACTAGCGTCAGCAAAGTGGTGCAGTTGGTTGTATACTGACTCTCCAAAGCCCACAGGTTTGAAGCATCTTGGGATACTGATGTTCTCCAGATGGTGAAGTTGGGTCTTCCACACAAGCCACTTGCGAGCTAGGTCTCCTGGTATGACAACATCCCAGCCAATTTTCTGCCTGCAAAGCTCTTGCAGAATCTTCTTGGCTTGTAGCGTGACTGGTGACAGGATCCCCAATGGGTCATAAACCGAACTCACAATGGACAGGAGGTTCCTTCGAGTGGGAGCTTTGTCTGGCATTATGATCCTGAACTTGAAGCTGTCGGACTGAATGCACCAATGGACCCCCAAAGCTCTTTCCATCGGAAGCATGTCTTGATCCAAGTCAAGGTCTTTGACTTCTGATGCCCTCTCTTCTTCTGGAATAGCAGACAGCACTGCTCTGCTATTACTTATCCACTTTGTGAGCTTGAATCCACCACTTTGACATACAGCTCTCAGAGTGTGGAACAACTGCATGGCTTCCTCTTCTGAGCTCACAGACTTTAAGCAATCGTCCACGTAGAAATTGTGGAGCACTGTTTCAACTGCTTGGCTGCTAGACTGATCTTGGTTGTCTTCAGCACATTTGCGCAAAGCAAAGCTGGCACAGCTTGGAGATGAGGTTGCACCAAAGATGTGAACCACCATCTTGTATTCCACCATTTCCTGATCGATTTCACCAGAGGGCCACCAAAGGAACCGAAGATGGTCAGAATCTTCATCTGGCACCTTTACTTGGTGGAACATCGCTTCCACATCCGCCATGACTGCCACTTCTTCTTGCCGGAATCTGGTAATTACACCGAGAAGGGTACTGGTAAGATTCGGTCCTTGTAGGAGCTGGTCATTTAAAGTGGTACCTTGGTACGACGCTCCACAGTCAAAGACCACTCTGAGCTTGAGTTTCTTGGGGTGGTAAACCCCGTGGTGCGGCAAGTACCAAACCTTTCCATCGTCACGACTGAGATCTTTGTTGGGTACTCTCACAGCGTATCCTTTGTCTATGACGTTGCTCATGAATGCCGAGTATTCTGTGTGGAATGAAGGATTTTTCACAAACTTTCGCTTTAGGTTTAAGGCACGTTGTTCGGCCACTTTGCGGTTGTTGGGCATCTGAATGTGTTTGTTGCGCAAAGGCAGAGCTATGCTGTAATGTCCATCCACAATGGTAGCCGACTGTGTCGCTATCTCCAGAAACCTCAAGTCTTCCCTCGACATTTCTTGTTTCTCATTTCTTTCGCACTCAGGAAAGTCACTTTTAAACTGCTGGCTCCAGAGTTCCTCCAGTGTGCTGACTGATATGCGATTGGCTGAAACTTGGATCAGCCCACTTGTTGCACTTGGAGAAGCATGTCCTTGGAGAGGTTCACTGATGGTCCAGCCAAGCCTAGTCTTCACGGCATACGGACCACCATTTTCGCTGGCAATAACCTGCCAAGGTTCTATAGCTTTAGGTGCATTAGTTCCAATTAGAAGTCCAATGTGCGCATCAATCTTAGGGATAGACACTTGCTGAAGATAGGGCCACTTGTCCACGTAATCTTGTGAAGGAATGTTGTCGACAGAAGCAGGAATGTCACTGTGACTGTACATTTCTGGCAGTTCAAAAAAGTCGTTACTGTCTAAGCAGCTCACTTCTAAGCCAGACACCATGTGACTGCTGACGACCTTTTCTTCTCCCATAGTTTTCAGCAAAATGTTTGTCTTCCTGCCAGTGAGACTGAGCTCTTGCATTAACTCTTCAGTACAAAAGCAGGCAGTACTGCCAGGGTCGAGAAAGGCATGAGTGCGTGTAACCTTTTGTCCCCTTTTGGATTTGAGTTGTACTGGAACTATCGCCAAGATGTGTTCCGTTTTCTCTGCACCATGAGCTGTTGCATTTGTTCCTACAAATCCGTTTACAACCGACTCTGATGGTTGCTCTTCTCTTTCAGCTGTTACCGCTTCGGGCTCAGACTCCTTGTTTGTTCCACTCGGCTTTACCTTCATGTGTAATACAGTGGGATGTGGTTGTGCACAGACTTCGCAGCTCGCTTTCTCTTTACATGAACTACTCATGTGTCCCTGTTTAAGGCAACTGAAGCACAGTCCTTTAGTTCGCATAAAGTCAATCTTTTCCTTATGAAGAGATTTCTTCATTTTCTTGCACTGTTCCATAGCGTGCTCTCCACCATGACAAAATAGACAGGGTTTGGAAAATGCACACCCCTGATTTCCGCCAATTTTATTCTTCACCTTAAAGGATGTGTCCTGGGTAGTGGTGATGGTTGCAGCTGTGGTGAATCCCTTTCTGATGCCACTTTTCCTTTGCGACCTCTCATCCACTTGCCCTTTAACTTGGCCTTTTAATGTGATGTCCTTTATGTCGCCAAACAGCGGGTGCAAAGCCTCCTTGGCCTGCTTATTGACAAAATTCACTAGATCTTCAAATTTAGCTCTGCGTTTGTCCTTGTCCAAGATGCCACATGCAAGCGTCCTCCATCTTTCTCTCAGTTTGTAAGGGAGCTTGGCAATGATAGCTCTCAAGTTGGCTGTGTTATCCAACTCCTCCATGTACTCCACATCTGTCATTGCATTGCGACATCCAGTAAGATAAAGGCCGAAAGCCTGAAGAGCATCTCCATCATCAGACTTAATGGTAGGCCAATTAAGAGCCTTGGTAATGTATGCCACTGAAATTTTATAGGCATTTCCAAAGTGTTCTTCCAAAAGTCTCTTAGCTTCTTGATATCCACGAGTGGGCTCCATATGTAAACAACTCCTTATCAATTCCCGTGGCTGACCACTTGTGTACTGTTCCATGTAGTACAATCTGTCCTTGTCGCTCTCCGTTTTATCCTCCACGCCATGTTCAAAGGCCCGCATGAACAGCCGATATTCCATTGGGTCTCCTTTAAACACAGGTATATTCTGAGGAGGCAATGTTGCTAACTTCTGCTGCTTAGTTAGCACTTCAACAAAGTCTTGCAGAGCACCTGGCGTCTGTGATGGACGGGAGGCAGCAATGCGCGTTTGCTGTACGTTCTGTTGAGCGTTGTTCTGCGGTGCTCCTTGCAATATGGGTAAAGGACCACTTAACTGTTGCGGAGCTATTAAATCTCCAACATTGTGTGACGCCACGTAGGAGTTCATTCCATCTCGACTGGGTGCCCGACTGGGTGCCTTGGATGTACGACCTTCATACTCCGATAAGATCTTGATCTTTGCCTCATTAGCTGCTAGAGCGGTTTGTATTTCTAGCTCCTCCCTTTCACTTTTGAGCTTAGCCTCCTTTTCCTCCAACAATCGTTTCTGTTTCAAAGATGAAGCCTGAATCAACAATGTAGCTCGCTCCAACTCTGCCTTCAAGCGCGTGGATGACGCAGAAGATGAAGCACGGGAGCCTGGTTCTGAAGGTGCTTCATTGTGCTTTGACAGAGATACGTTAGATATGCTGTCTGATGCATCCACATCCTCACTGTATATTTCAATCCTGGAAATGCGCAAAGTTGTTTCTTCCATCCACGCTGAAACTGTCTCAGCGAAAATCTTAAAAGAATCAGCCTTAGGTTCAAACCAGCTCTCCTGGTCTCTTTTCATATCCTCTTCTGACATCTGCTGAAGTAGCTCTTTAACATTTGTGTTCAAGTCGCAAAACTCTCCAAACAGCCTATTGAAATCTTCCATTAGCTGTTTTACTTCTGTTAGGCTGGAATCACTTTCATTTTCCATTAGCTGGCGCACGTGTTTCACCGCTCCTGTTAGCTTGGCTAGCTTAGCCCTGCGCAAGTTAGCAGCACGCTGCAGCCTTTCCTCCATAGCTCTCGGTGTGACTTTCACTACCCTGGTATCCACTACAGTGTCAGTACCATCATCTTCAACATCACTCATGATATCAATTTGCAGAGTAGCAGCAGGGAAATTCTCCTTTTATCCACCAATTAGAAAGTATCTTGGCTAGTAGGCTGCTTAGCATCCAAATGACTTGGCACTTTTGCACTGTGTAACACTTCCTCTTACTCACGTTTCTTGTCACTGCAGCAACTTGATTTTCTTCCTTTGTTGTTTGAAATACGTCCACAAACATTCATAAATCCACAGCGAGCAGGTTTTCTTACAAATGTGACGGCACGAGTCCACGGTTCCCTTCTTACACTCGTGTTTGTTTCGAGGAAAAACTTCCACAGCCACTCCGATGTAAAAAGTTGAACAAAAATTTATTTCCACAACTGAAAAAACTTATACAGGAGCATTGAATACTTCGCTATCCTCAAAATAAACTACGATAAGAAAACCGCATGGCTCTTTCCTACGTGTTGCTGCTTCTCGCCCTGACTCTCTACTGCCTCTCTCCCTTCGCTCTAGCGCGATGCGCAGTCCATGGCCTAAAGCTCCAATGCGGAGTTTTTAAACTTGAAATTAGCTTCAAAAATGCACTTATACACAAATTAAATGAACAAAATTAACACGAGTGCAATATAATAATTTTACCCTAATTTACCACTACAAATTAACCTATTAAATCGCTTGTAAATAAATTAAATATTTTTACTAAATACAAATACTGCACATATGAATTAAACTAAACTTGGCACCCACAGGCCCAAATAAATACTCAAGTAAAAGTACAAATATTACTTGAATTAAATCAAAGACTCGAGTACCTTCATTGAAGATAAATAAACTTTATTTATAAAGCACAGAGGCATCACAGATTACAGCACATGTGCCCGAGGCTCACGTCCTAAAGTCCCGGGACCTCGAGTGTCTGAGGAGCAGAACCGCTTTAGTCGTGATGGACTGGACCAAAGATCTGACTCACAGTTGAGTAATATTACAGTCCTGGTCAGAAGAAACATCTCACATGGATCTTAAAGTTCCAAACAGAACCTCAGGAGCAACAAGAAGAACTGGAGCCAAACCTCCAGCTGATCAAAAGTTAATAATAATAATAATAATACATTTTATTTATTTTGCACTTTACAGAAACCTCAAAGTGAATAAAACTAAATGAACATTGAGAGCAAAAACACTTTAACAAACTAAACATAATAACAGACTTTAATTAAATGTGTTTTTTGTTAAAGGCCTCCACACTCTGGGGCCTCAGGGCCTCACGCAGGCCGTCCAGAGTCTGTCCCGAAGGGTTAGGCCCTTTGAGTCAGTTTGAGTCGTGACTTTGTCCTGAAGCAAAAGCAGATCAGGTTTAAAACATGTAACGTGTTAGAGACTCGTCCCAACAACAAACATGTACAACAGGCGTCACTTGTCCACGCTGTCGAGGCTGAAGGCCTGAAGGCTGAGTCGTTACAAACTTTATATTTGACACATGAAGCTGCAAAAAAAAACAATAATGAGGCCGTGCTGTGAACAGACTTAAAATAACTTTATGAATAAACGGAACAAAACAGTCAGGTGGCTCTGAGCCGGACGATCCGATTGGCTGGAGGATCCGATTGGCCGGACGATCCGATTGGCCGGAGGACCTGAGGTCAGTCGGTTACTGGACCCAATAACCAGAGGTTCGACACATCTGGAGCTCACTGGTGGAGTTCGTAGAAATGCTGAGTCAGCGTTTTCTAGACTTCAGGCGTGTCAGGGGGCGTGGCCACAGGTATATTGCTTGTTGGTTGCATAGTAACGAAGGGTCAAAGGTCAGGGAGGTCCGGTTAGAGGCACTGAGTTTAGCATGAAGCTAATAGGCTAATAATAAACCAACCAAATCAGGCCCTTTAAGTTTAGGCTCGTCCTGTGACAGGGGGCGGGGCCTGTGTGTGTGTGGGGGGGCGGGGCCTGTGCTCGGGTTAAACACACCTGAGCAGGTGACAGGTCATGTGACCGAGTTACCGCCACAGATCCAGTTTCACAGACACGAACCTGAGACGAGGCCATGATCCAGAGCAGCACTTCCTCTACACCGAGTCAGATGCCCTCCCGCCCTAAAGCACAGGCTCTACAAGAGGAGAGAGTCAGATGCCCTCCCGCCCTAAAGCACAGGCTCTACAAGAGGAGAGTCAGATGCCCTCCCGCCCTAAAGCACAGGCTCTACAAGAGGAGAGAGTCAGATGCCCTCCCGCTCTAAAGCACAGGCTCTACAAGAGGAGAGTCAGATGCCCTCCCGCTCTAAAGCACAGGCTCTACAAGACGAGAGTCAGATGCCCTCCCGCTCTAAAGCACAGGCTCTACAAGAGGAGAGAGTCAGATGCCCTCCCGCCCTAAAGCACAGGCTCTACAAGAGGAGAGAGTCAGATGCCCTCCCGCCCTAAAGCACAGGCTCTACAAGAGGAGAGTCAGATGCCCTCCCGCCCTAAAGCACAGGCTCTACAAGAGGAGAGAGTCAGATGCCCTCCCGCTCTAAAGCACAGGCTCTACAAGAGGAGAGTCAGATGCCCTCCCGCTCTAAAGCACAGGCTCTACAAGACGAGAGTCAGATGCCCTCCCGCTCTAAAGCACAGGCTCTACAAGAGGAGAGAGTCAGATGCCCTCCCGCCCTAAAGCACAGGCTCTACAAGAGGAGAGTCAGATGCCCTCCCGCTCTAAAGCACAGGCTCTACAAGAGGAGAGTCAGATGCCCTCCCGCTCTAAAGCACAGGCTCTACAAGACGAGAGTCAGATGCCCTCCCGCCCTGAAGCACAGGCTCTACAAGACGAGAGTCAGATGCCCTCCCGCTCTAAAGCACAGGCTCTACAAGACGAGAGAGTCAGATGCCCTCCCGCCCTGAAGCACAGGCTCTACAAGAGGAGAGTCAGATGCCCTCCCGCTCTAAAGCACAGGCTCTACAAGAGGAGAGAGTCAGATGCCCTCCCGCTCTAAAGCACAGGCTCTACAAGACGAGAGAGTCAGATGCCCTCCCGCCCTAAAGCACAGGCTCTACAAGACGAGAGTCAGATGCCCTCCCGCTCTAAAGCACAGGCTCTACAAGACGAGAGTCAGATGCCCTCCCGCCCTGAAGCACAGGCTCTACAAGAGGAGAGTCAGATGCCCTCCCGCTCTAAAGCACAGGCTCTACAAGAGGAGAGTCAGATGCCCTCCCGCTCTAAAGCACAGGCTCTACAAGACGAGAGAGTCAGATGCCCTCCCGCTCTAAAGCACAGGCTCTACAAGAGGAGAGTCAGATGCCCTCCCGCTCTAAAGCACAGGCTCTACAAGAGGAGAGTCAGATGCCCTCCCGCTCTAAAGCACAGTCTCTACAAGAGGAGAGTCAGATGCCCTCCCGCTCTAAAGCACAGGCTCTACAAGAGGAGAGTCAGATGCCCTCCCGCTCTAAAGCACAGGCTCTACAAGAGGAGAGTCAGATGCCCTCCCGCTCTAAAGCACAGTCTCTACAAGAGGAGAGAGTCAGATGCCCTCCCGCCCTAAAGCACAGGCTCTACAAGACGAGAGTCAGATGCCCTCCCGCTCTAAAGCACAGGCTCTACAAGAGGAGAGTCAGATGCCCTCCCGCTCTAAAGCACAGGCTCTACAAGACGAGAGTCAGATGCCCTCCCGCTCTAAAGCACAGGCTCTACAAGACGAGAGAGTCAGATGCCCTCCCGCTCTAAAGCACAGTCTCTACAAGAGGAGAGTCAGATGCCCTCCCGCTCTAAAGCACAGGCTCTACAAGACGAGAGAGTCAGATGCCCTCCCGCTCTAAAGCACAGGCTCTACAAGAGGAGAGTCAGATGCCCTCCCGCTCTAAAGCACAGGCTCTACAAGAGGAGAGTCAGATGCCCTCCCGCCCTAAAGCACAGGCTCTACAAGAGGAGAGTCAGATGCCCTCCCGCCCTAAAGCACAGGCTCTACAAGAGGAGAGTCAGATGCCCTCCCGCCCTAAAGCACAGGCTCTACAAGAGGAGAGTCAGATGCCCTCCCGCTCTAAAGCACAGGCTCTACAAGAGGAGAGTCAGATGCCCTCCCGCTCTAAAGCACAGGCTCTACAAGAGGAGAGTCAGATGCCCTCCCGCTCTAAAGCACAGGCTCTACAAGAGGAGAGAGTCAGATGCCCTCCCGCCCTAAAGCACAGGCTCTACAAGAGGAGAGTCAGATGCCCTCCCGCCCTAAAGCACAGGCTCTACAAGAGGAGAGTCAGATGCCCTCCCGCTCTAAAGCACAGGCTCTACAAGAGGAGAGTCAGATGCCCTCCCGCTCTAAAGCACAGGCTCTACAAGAGGAGAGTCAGATGCCCTCCCGCTCTAAAGCACAGGCTCTACAAGAGGAGAGTCAGATGCCCTCCCGCCCTAAAGCACAGGCTCTACAAGAGGAGAGTCAGATGCCCTCCCGCCCTAAAGCACAGGCTCTACAAGAGGAGAGTCAGATGCCCTCCCGCCCTAAAGCACAGGCTCTACAAGAGGAGAGTCAGATGCCCTCCCGCTCTAAAGCACAGGCTCTACAAGAGGAGAGTCAGATGCCCTCCCGCCCTAAAGCACAGGCTCTACAAGAGGAGAGTCAGATGCCCTCCCGCCCTAAAGCACAGGCTCTACAAGAGGAGAGTCAGATGCCCTCCCGCTCTAAAGCACAGGCTCTACAAGAGGAGAGTCAGATGCCCTCCCGCCCTAAAGCACAGGCTCTACTGTAGGGGGCGCTATTTTCCTTCCTCCACTTCAGAGCCCGTGTTTTGCTTTAGGGTCTGACTGTGTAGTGCAGCATTATTCCCCTTGTAGGGGGCGCTCTCTTTAATGCTGAGCGTGTCAGACTTCGTGCACAAAGGTTTACTGGATCATCCAGGTGTTTTATCTTCATGACCTGGTCCGTCTCACACGGGACAACGATAAACGGACTCACGTCTGTTGGATTTGGTTTTGTCTTTGGGCCAAAGCGTTTCCTAAATGTCACTGAGAGAAAAATAAGAAAGAAAAATGATATTCCGATACAAAAATGTAACATGAACCACATTTGTTCCTCACGAGACTCTCAGTCGCCCAGTCACTTTTTGACTATGGTAACTATGGTAACTATGGTAACTATGGGTGTGAGCGCCAGTTGAGAAGCTTTTGGATTTGGGTAAAGACGAACTGGACAATGTGAGCTTGGTTAAAGTGGGAGGACCAGCTGGACGACCGAGAATCTACATCGTGAAGAGGTTGTTTTGAAAACAAAGCCGTCGCCGTGGTCGCCGTGGTCGCCGTGGTCGCCGTGGTAACCCTCAGCGCGACGCCGGCGGTCAACAATACCACAGAGTAAACACTCCTGTTTACTCTGTGGCTCTGCTGGTGTTTTGGTGTCACCTGTCTCCGTGGCGACAGGTGAGCTGCAAGCCCCGCCCACTCACACACATGCAGACTCCTCCCCGTCCTCCAGAGCAGACCCCCTGTAGTCCCGGTTCAGTCCCGGGTCAGAGAGCGCCCCAGAGTCACTTAGACTTGGACATTCATTTTGGGAAGCTTTTATTCTCAGCTGGATTATTTTTCTGATGTTATTTTATAGCTCTGGTTCGGTCCCGGTTCAGACCCGGTTCAGTCCCGGTTCAGTCCCGGTTTAGTCCCGGTTCAGTCCCGTTTCGGTCCCGGTTCAGACCCGGTTCAGTCCCGGTTTATCCTCGGTTTAGTCCTGGTTCAGTCCCGGTTCAGTCCCGGTTTAGTCCCGGTTCAGTCCCGTTTCGGTCCCGGTTCAGACCCGGTTCAGTCCCGGTTTATCCTCGGTTTAGTCCTGGTTTAGTCCTGGTTTAGTCCTGGTTCAGTCCCGGGTTCAGTCCCGGTTTATCCTCGGTTTAGTCCCGGTTCAGTCCCGGTGTGGTCCTGGTTCAGTCCCGGTTCAGTCCCGGTTTATCGCCCGCCGTCGGCCCATGGCGTCGAACACCGCCACGTTGGGGAGCCTTCCCAGCGGAGCCGGGATTTGCACCACGTTCCCGGACCTGCTCTACTTCCCTGAGATGGTGAGTTCTTCTTCTGGACCGAGAGCTTTAAGTGTTGGATCTTCTGGACCGAGAGCTTTAAGTGTTGGATCTTCTGGACCGAGAGCTTTAAGTGTTGGATCTTCCGTGTTTGAAAAAAGAAAAGATGAAGCAACAGAATTAAACAAAAAAGTGCTGCAAACATCAATCAATCAAATCAAACTTTATTTATAAAGCGCTTTTCATACCAAAAGGTGTCACAAAGTGCTTTACAGATGACAACATTTAAAACAATACGCCCGCATCATACATATATATATATATGGATATATATATATATATGTATATATATGGATATATATATATATATATATACCCATATATATATATATATATGGCTATATATATCCATATATATATATATATATATATATATACATATACAATATATCATTAGGACTAAATAGCTGAATAGCTGTCAGTTAAAAGCTAAGCTAAATTGGTACCCTTTTTTTTTAACTTTTCCTAAATTTTTCATACAATTTGTTTGTCATTTTTCCTAAATTTAACGATTATATTTCCTCTTTTTTTGTAAAAAAAACAAACAAAATCCTCCAATTCCCCCCCCCACATTTTCCCTCTTTTCGTGCCATTGGAGATAAACTCAGTATTTCCTCCTCATAGTATTGTATTGTTTCTATATCAGACTTAAACCTTGGAGTTTCCGGTCTCTCATCGACCTGAAACCCGTCCCCGTGTTTTTGTCGTCATTTATTCATTTGCGTTGTTTGTCGGCCATCTGCTCCTCCCTAACAAAGCAGCGGCGCTTTAGAACGGTCTCAAGTTTAAGTCCCTTTAGAATGATCAAACCTTCATCACTGTGAGCTGGGTTCCTCTCGTCTCCTGGTTGTTCGTGATCATGTTTCCAAATGTTTTATCGGATCGTTGTTTAGAAGTGGATTCACAAACACATGTTTACGAGACAGTCATGTGACCTGAGTCACAGTCATGTGACCTGAGTGCAGCTGAAGGAGAAGACACTGTTTTTGTTTCATGTGGATCAGTCCAGCCATTACAGAGATATAAACCAGAAACCGAGTCCCGTTACCATGGTTACCACACAGGCTGTTTACATGGTGTGACGTCATGTGAACGCATCTTATTAGGCTTTACCAGGGTTAAAAACAGTGACTCAATCACTTTAATGCATAAGAAGCACAAACAGTTGATGCTGTTGAACCCATGTGCTGTGAGATGTTCTAACCACTCGCTGAGCTCATGGCGTCTTCACAGCTCTGGATGGATCTGCTTTGTGACCAGGACTATCTGTAGAACTTTGCAAACAATGGTGGCAATTGTGGATTAGGATTTATTTATTGTTTTAATGCCAGTGTGTTTGGGCTGCAGCATTAGCCCTCATATATATCAGATATTTATATATGAGACGCATTAGCCTTCATATATATCAGATATTTATATATGAGACGCATTAGCCTTCATATATATCAGATATTTATATATGAGACGCATTAGCCTTCATATATATCAGATATTTATATATGAGACGCATTAGCCTTCATATATATCAGATATTTATATATGAGACGCATTAGCCTTCATATATATCAGATATTTATATATGAGACGCATTAGCCTTCATATATATCAGATATTTATATATGAGACGCATTAGCCTTCATATATATCAGATATTTATATATGAGACGCATTAGCCTTCATATATATCAGATATTTATATATGAGACGCATTAGCCTTCATATATATCAGATATTTATATATGAGACGCATTAGCCTTCATATATATCAGATATTTATATATGAGACGCATTAGCCTTCATATATATCAGATATTTATATATGAGACGCATTAGCCTTCATATATATCAGATATTTATATATGAGACGCATTAGCCCTCATATATATCAGATATTTATATATGAGGCGCATTAGCCTTCATATATATCAGATATTTATATATGAGGCGCATTCATAAAATAAAAAATAATAGAATAAAAAACACTTATTGCTGGTGACGAGACATGTGATCCATGAGTGTTTCTGCAGACCCTCTGCATCATCATCTGCAGAGGGTCTGCAGAGTATGGACATCAAAGCCGCTAGAGCAGAGAGAGAAATCATCTGACCAGCAGGTTTACAAATCTGTCCCCCTACGTTTAATACAACAATACAGCAGAAGCAGCAACAGGGACAAGTAGGGGGGGGGGGGGGGGGGGTAATAACCCTCTCTCTGGTCTCTCTGGTCCTCAGCTGTTCGGGGTGCTGGTGTGGATCCTGTGGTGGTTCAGTCCTGTTATAACCTTCTCTCTGGTCTCTCTGGTCCTCAGCTGTTCGGGGTGCTGGTGTGGATCCTGTGGTGGTTCAGTCCTGTTATAACCTTCTCTCTCTGGTCTCTCTGGTCCTCAGCTGTTCGGGGTGCTGGTGTGGATCCTGTGGTGGTTCAGTCCTGTTATAACCTTCTCTCTCTGGTCTCTCTGGTCCTCAGCTGTTCGGGGTGCTGGTGTGGATCCTGTGGTGGTTCAGTCCTGTTATAACCTTCTCTCTGGTCTCTCTGGTCCTCAGCTGTTCGGGGTGCTGGTGTGGATCCTGTGGTGGTTCAGTCCTGTTATAACCTTCTCTCTCTGGTCTCTCTGGTCCTCAGCTGTTCGGGGTGCTGGTGTGGATCCTGTGGTGGTTCAGTCCTGTTATAACCTTCTCTCTGGTCTCTCTGGTCCTCAGCTGTTCGGGGTGCTGGTGTGGATCCTGTGGTGGTTCAGTCCTGTTATAACCTTCTCTCTCTGGTCTCTCTGGTCCTCAGCTGTTCGGGGTGCTGGTGTGGATCCTGTGGTGGTTCAGTCCTGTTATAACCTTCTCTCTCTGGTCTCTCTGGTCCTCAGCTGTTCGGGGTGCTGGTGTGGATCCTCATGGTGGTTCAGTCCTGTTATAACCTTCTCTCTC
The DNA here is from genome assembly GCA_021464625.1 of Proterorhinus semilunaris. Lineage (NCBI taxonomy): Eukaryota > Metazoa > Chordata > Actinopteri > Gobiiformes > Gobiidae > Proterorhinus > Proterorhinus semilunaris. Next base: position 3,633,531 of record CM038349.1, read on the forward strand.
TGGTCTCTCTGGTCCTCAGCTGTTCGGGGTGCTGGTGTGGATCCTGTGGTGGTTCAGTCCTGTTATAACCTTCTCTCTCTGGTCTCTCTGGTCCTCAGCTGTTCGGGGTGCTGGTGTGGATCCTATGGTGGTTCAGTCCTGTTATAACCTTCTCTCTCTGGTCTCTCTGGTCCTCAGCTGTTCGGGGTGCTGGTGTGGATCCTCATGGTGGTTCAGTCCTGTTATAACCTTCTCTCTCTGGTCTCTCTGGTCCTCAGCTGTTCGGGGTGCTGGTGTGGATCCTGTGGTGGTTCAGTCCTGTTATAACCTTCTCTCTCTGGTCTCTCTGGTCCTCAGCTGTTCGGGGTGCTGGTGTGGATCCTCATGGTGGTTCAGTCCTGTTATAACCTTCTCTCTGGTCTCTCTGGTCCTCAGCTGTTCGGGGTGCTGGTGTGGATCCTCATGGTGGTTCAGTCCTGTTATCACCTTCTCTCTCTGGTCTCTCTGGTCCTCAGCTGTTCGGGGTGCTGGTGTGGATCCTCGTGGTGGTTCAGTCCTGTTATCACCTTCTCTCTCTGGTCTCTCTGGTCCTCAGCTGTTCGGGGTGCTGGTGTGGATCCTGTGGTGGTTCAGTCCTGTTATAACCTTCTCTCTCTGGTCTCTCTGGTCCTCAGCTGTTCGGGGTGCTGGTGTGGATCCTCATGGTGGTTCAGTCCTGTTATAACCTTCTCTCTCTGGTCTCTCTGGTCCTCAGCTGTTCGGGGTGCTGGTGTGGATCCTGTGGTGGTTCAGTCCTGTTATAACCTTCTCTCTCTGGTCTCTCTGGTCCTCAGCTGTTCGGGGTGCTGGTGTGGATCCTGTGGTGGTTCAGTCCTGTTATAACCTTCTCTCTCTGGTCTCTCTGGTCCTCAGCTGTTCGGGGTGCTGGTGTGGATCCTCGTGGCCTGTACGTACGTGGTGCCGCAGAATGCTCAGGGCTGGGTGATGTTCGTGTCCGTGTTCTGCTTCGTCCTGACGTTCATCTGGATGTGTGTGTTTGCCTGTGGAGGACACCACAACAAGAGCAGCTGGGCGGCCGCCGTGAGTACCACCAACACGACTGTGATTGATTTAAGTCACAGAAGACAAACAAAACCACTGAGTTTGAGTTGAGCTCTGTCTTCTCTAACCATATATATCTGTGTATTTTCCCTGTATTGTGTCTGTAGGACTTCTTCTACCACTTCATCGCGACGGCCTTCTACCTCAGCGCTTCAGTAGCTCTGGCCATCGTCACCCTGGGCATGAGGACCACCCCCCTGGTCCAGATCTATCAGCTGGACATCTCCGCCGTGGTCAGTCCCACTCAAATATATGAACACATAGACCACATGTTTGTAGTTCTGTCCAGATGCTGCTCTGCTCGTCTCTGCCCTCTAAGTCTACAGCGGTGAAAGAACAGAGAGATGAAGGTGCAGAGAAGGACACGCCTGAGCTGGAACGAGGCCTGGCTGCAGAGGAACGTCTGAGAGGAAACCATTACACCCTTTAATCTCAACTCAGTTATTCAAGACTCAAAAGATTGTATTGTCAATTCATAAGAATTTAAATACTCGTTTTTCTCAAGTCCTTGGGGGTCGAGGAGTAGAAGCACAGGGAGAGCAGGGAAGGGAGGGAGTTCAGCTTCCTGATAGCCTGGTGGATAAAACTGTTCTTCAGTCGACTGGACCTGGTCTCCTCCCTGAAAGCATGACCTTGAAGAGACTGTGTGATGGTGCGTAGGGTCCCTGGTGATTCTAACAGCTCTGGGGGTGAGACGGTGGAGGACATGTCCTTAATGGAGGGGGGAGGGGCTCCGCAGATCTTCTCTCCTGCTCACGATGCGCTGGAGTCTCATAGTGGTTCAGTTTCCTGTAGAGCCTAAGAGTTCCTTCACACTGAGGTCATTCCTGTCGTTCGCAGGTTTTCTCGTACGTCACGACTCTGCTGTACTTCATCCACGCCGTCCTGTCGGCCTTCCGCTGGAAGTCCTTCTGAAGGACGCACACACAGACTTTTAGGTTTCACCACCGACACGTGGGACGGGACGACGTCTGGACCAAACACAGCCGACCTCAGACCCCTCTCAGGATCATCCTCCTCCTCTTCATCGCCTCCGCTGCATTTTTTGTATTTTGTACCTCGAGGTTTAATGAATTCGAGGAAATGGATCTGCGACATGAAATCAACAACTTTTATTTTTTTTTAAAGTACTTCTTACTGTAAATGGAAGAGTTTTGTAATTTTTGAAATCCTCATGAATCATTGAATACATTAAACGTGCGTATTGTAATCATTCGCCTCGATTTATTTCCTTCAGTAAAGTTTCCGGTGTTTAACCCAGGTCTTCATTACCTCCCGACAGGTGAGTCTCTGTCCCCGTGGAGACCGGCCGGGGGGGCGGGGTCATGAATATTTGATGAGCTCAGGTTAAACGCTGACAGCGCCGTTCAACACACGGCCTGTTGAAAAGAGACGGATCCGTCCAGGGCTTGAGCTCGGCTTAATCTCACTTTAACTAACCCCGGCCTGATCCTGGACAGTGTGGGATTCCCCCTTGTATGACCCGTCTGTGTCTATAAGACCACGGCGGTCAAGCTTTGGGTTTGAAAATAAGGGCCGTCCCACCGCACCTACCGAGCTCCAGGACGGGGTAAAATATCGTAGCCTGGCGTCCAGAATGACCTCTGTATATTTCAGATCAGTCTGGGCTTTTGCCGCCGCAGCCAAACGAATCCGTGCGAGCAGCGTCACACACGGAAGTGCCTCCATAATCCACGGGAGGGAGCGCTCCAAAAACACATCGACAGTAGGGGAGTTTTGTGATTCGTAATCCTGTTGGACTTTAACGCAGAACTGTCACCGGGTCTATTGTTGAAGAGGTGATTGAAACAAAGTGAAGTGAGAGCATGGAAGGTGTAACTAATCAATAAATCAATGGTTTTTAGCCCAATATCACACAGGAGTTTCCTCACAGCTGCACCGAACATGAAGGCAATAAAACAGAGCAGTAAATAAGACGATGTAAAGTTCAGGCGAATCAAGTATCCAGGCAAACATAAAGTCCAAATAAGCGTCAGCAGTGGAGACGAGCAGCTCTGGAAAACTCAAAAACCCAGTGGGAGAAACGAGAAACCTTGAGGAGAACCACAGAAGGAGAGATCCACTCCCATGGACGGACAGGCTATAGAGACCCAGGGCCGAAGGAGTCCCTCAGCAGACAGGCCAAGATCACAGACCGTCCAGTCCTTTTTATTAACCCAGTAGGCCGAGTTCCTCCGTTCAGCCGGGTTCCTCCCGAGGGGGAGTGGGACAGGAGACACCATGTGAATAGTAATGAACAGACTACAGATAAAATAAATATTGTATCATAATAAGACAAAGTTTGCAGTAAGAAGAAGAAGAGCTCAGTGTACCGTACTTCCCACAGCAGTGTTTTCCTCAGGCAGCTTTACTTCAGGCTGTGGGTTAGAGCTTTACTTCAGGCTGAGGGTCAGAGCTTTACTTCAGGCTGAGGGTTAGAGCTTTACTTCAGGCTGAGGGTTAGAGCTTTACTTCAGGCTGAGGGTTAGAGCTTTACTTCAGGCTGTGGGTTAGAGCTTTACTTCAGGCTGTGGGTCAGAGCTTTACTTCAGGCTGAGGGTTAGAGCTTTACTTCAGGCTGTGGGTTAGAGCTTTACTTCAGGCTGAGGGTCAGAGCTTTACTTCAGGCTGAGGGTTAGAGCTTTACTTCAGGCTGAGGGTTAGAGCTTTACTTCAGGCTGTGGGTCAGAGCTTTACTTCAGGCTGAGGGTTAGAGCTTTACTTCAGGCTGAGGGTTAGAGCTTTACTTCAGGCTGAGGGTCAGAGCTTTACTTCAGGCTGAGGGTCAGAGCTTTACTTCAGGCTGTGGGTTAGAGCTTTACTTCAGGCTGAGGGTTAGAGCTTTACTTCAGGCTGAGGGTCAGAGCTTTACTTCAGGCTGAGGGTCAGAGCTTTACTTCAGGCTGAGGGTCAGAGCTTTACTTCAGGCTGTGGGTTAGAGCTTTACTTCAGGCTGTGGGTTAGAGCTTTACTTCAGGCTGTGGGTTAGAGCTTTACTTCAGGCTGAGGGTCAGAGCTTTACTTCAGGCTGAGGGTCAGAGCTTTACTTCAGGCTGAGGGTCAGAGCTTTACTTCAGGCTGAGGGTCAGAGCTTTAACTGACCTGATCATAAGCTAATTCTCAAAGGTTTGTTTTGAGCCTAGTCTTAAATGTAGGGACTGTTTCTGCTTCTTTAGTTGATGCCGACTCTGACCAGACTCAACCGCTGACAGTGGGGCGTTACCCGAGGCCCGTGACTATAGGGCGGGGCATCGTTAGTTTTGTTACCAGTACTTTAACGATATTAGTTTTTTGATATCGATACCGGAGCGATCCTGTTGGTCCGTAGCTCACCGCAGTTTGTGGATACTGTAGTACAAGTATCAGCAGTCCTGCAGACCGCGGCGAGTTCAGGGCCGGCTCGTGTTTCCCGGCGCCGCTCCCTGCGTACTGTGTAGTCAGATGTGTTCAGGGCCGGCTCGTGTTTCCCGGCGCCGCTCTTTGTCCCGATCAACACCTCGCCTCATGTTTAATGCAGGACGCGTCAGTCTCTCGCCACCAGGAAACAATACCTGTACTCTGAGGAAGGTCCCGGGGTCGAGGCAGCGGGGACGGCATCGAGAAAAAGATCCGGTAACGCTGGTGTCAAAAAAATAAACGTATCAAAAGTAGGATCTGAAGATTTTTTACATTTGTCCAAGTGCTGTTGGTCCCGGGACAACAGGAGGAAGTCACTCCCGCTGAACATCCAGGGGGAGGACGGTTTCCCTGGTGAAAGACTGACTTTATTTAGGTATTTATAAACACATATAAAGACAGTCTGGACATGTGGTGATGGGACGCCATTTCCAAATGGAGACTGGAGGCGGGGCTAACGATCGCAGTTTGAACGAGAGAGAACCAATCAGACACATCGTCTTCACGTCCTCCGCCATGTTTGTTTGTCGTCCACACGTGTCGAGTAAATGTCCCGGTGAAAGCCCTCAGAGCAGCTTCTCCTGTGGCTTTAAGTCCAGCTCATTTCAAACAGGACACTGGGATCCTTGTGTCGCGGCCGCCATCTTTACTGTTTTGGCGACGGCCGGAGGAGCACAGGTGGCTGATGGGAAAACCGTTAAGTCCCGCCTCCAGTGCTGTGATTGTCTCGACTTGATTTTGCCGGAATCAAATCGCACAATTCCAGACTCGTGCCGGTCTAGTTCACCTCAACAATAAACTGGACTGGTCCCACAACACCAACGCCCTGTACAAGAAGGGCCTCCACTTTCTGAAGAGACTGAGGTCCTTCTGAGGAGACTGAGGTCCTTCAGAGTGAGCAGGCCTTGCTCAGGACTTTTTATGACTCTGTGGACAACACCTCCCACCCACTGCACGGGACTGTAGAGGAGCTGAGCAGCTCTTTCAGTGGAAGACTGAGACACCCTCAGTGCAAGAAGGAGCAGGTCCTTCTGCTGTCAGACTGTAACATGTGCAATAATCTCTACTTTTATTTACATTTGAGTTTCTTATTGTTTATACTGTTGCCCCTTTGAGCTTGTTGTTATTCCTCGTTGTACAGAAGATCACTCTGTTATTAGACCCTGAGTGTTTTTTATTAAGAGCCGAATGTAACAAGTGAATTCCTCCATTATCTTATTTTACCACCCGCCTTTAACCGAGCGCATTTTCTCCAGTTTTACCCAAATCTAAAAGCTTCTCAACTGGAACTCACAGCATTTGAAAGCTAAGACCTATAAAACTGATAACTGTTGTTTTTGTCGCAGTGTCGGCGCTTGTACCGAGAAGCTTTCAGATTTGGGTAAAGCCGAACATTTTCTCTTTGTTCGAAAGCGTCTCGAACAAAAGTGTCAAAACAGCAACAAAAATGAGATGGAAAAGAGGAAAATAAAAAGCCATAAGAATCCAATCGTACTCTGTGCAGCAGCTGCTAAAAGAAAAGGACATAGTTGAAATGCTCCTGAGGAGCCTCACTGCCCCCTGCTGGAGCCCACAGCTCCTGCACTCAGACAACACGGGTTTAAACGTGTCCTGCAGAACAGTGTGAGGGTCGTTCATCTGAGGGCGGAAACATTTCATCAAAACCATTTCCCAGTTTCCAAAAGACGAGACGGCAAAGCGTTCACGGGACACGCTGGAGGATAGTTCTTTTTAGAGACATCAATTTGAAACTTCTGTAAATGATTGACATCAATATGAGACAAAAGGTTTCCTGTCGTTTTTGTCAATGTTAAGCATAAAAATGGACAAACTTGCAAATGTTTTCAGCAACAAAATCTAAATAAATAATGGGCCGTGTCGGGTTTACATGGTTTCATTTTGTGAATACTGAATATATTAATTACAAAGATTTATTCTGAGGGATTTTGGATCTTGTTTAGTTTTTGAACAGTCGGCGCCCGTTGCTCCTCCTCCTTCCGGCTCCTTAAATAAGTTGAATCCATGTGTGGCTCACGTGTGCTCCTCGCCCCTCAGGAGGAGGCGTTTAACGACCCCCTCTCTGTAACTGGAGGGTTAGTAACTCAGCTCCGTGATGCTCCTCGTGCAGGGGGTGCGTCTCACTGTCCCGGCCCCACACGGCCCAGTCCGACCAGTGAGGCCGGGACAGGTTATGTTTGTCCCGCGCTGATGACGGCGCTGTAGAACATCCCTCCTCTTTCAACTTCATTCACGCTCATCCCAAAATGAAATCCCAGCATTTAAATCTTAGCAAATGTTTGTCAAAGGTGAACCACCGAACTTTGAACCGGAAGTTAATTTAAACTAAATATATAACTGCTTGAAAGTTTATATTTTTGCTAATTATGAACTTGTTGCCTGTCAATCAAAAATGAACCTTCTCTCCAGTGGCGTTTAAGTTTACACGTGAAAATCGGAAAATTAGAATATTGTGTAAAGGGACTATATTGTAGCTCAAAGTGTCTCCTTTCATCAGCTCATGAATCCCAAACACCTGCAAAGGGTCCCAGAGACTTTAAATGGTCTCAGTGGTTCAGTAGAATTCACCAAAGCACATTCAGAGAAAGTGAAGTGGAAGGAAAAGATGCACGAGCCGCAGGGATGAGCTCAGTCTGGAGAGGACTGTCAGGAAAAGCCATTCAAACGTGTGGGGGACCTTCACGAGTAGTGGACTGAGGCTGGAGTCAGAGCATCAAGAGCGGATCCTGGACATGGGCTTCAGATGTTCCTCTGGTTAAGCCGCTCCTGAACCACAACGGGAGCGGTGTCTGGAGGGGGGTCCGGAGCAGAGTCTGCAGGCTGAGATGGCCCCTCGCCAGGGTCCGCTGGAACAATAAACATTTCACTACACAAGGCTCTCTGATTACATTGTTCTGTAAATGAATACACAAATAAATACTCTCGTTGGGTCTGGGTGTCAGTGTGTTCCTCTGGTCCCACTGAGGCCCTGCTCACCGATTATTGATGCCACTTTAATCTCCATCTCAGGCTCGGGGTGGGTGATCCTCCGCCGTCTGAGGCTCCGGCGGTGAGCTGACAAACGCAGATTTGAAAAGAGGCCGACACATGTTCCATGGCTTTTTTCCGATGTAGTTTAAGAAAATATGGGCTGAGTCAGTCCACTTGTTTTTCACCTGTGGAGCTTAAGCGTTTACGTTATTGGTCCCTCTCAGGCTGTGGCTCCAAACAAGCCTCCAGCACCTGATGAGCGTATCTTCACTGATGTGAAGTTTGGTTTCCATGGTTTCTCCGTCAGTGCGCCAACACGTGGCCCTCATAAATACGCAGATTGTATTAATGAGTTGATTTGCCAAATATGGGTGACATGGGCGGAGTCGGGGCGGGGTTCGGTCAAGTGTTTTTTATGAAGTGGAAATGGCCTGCAGGTGGGCGTACGGAGGGTTTCATGAATCCCCATTGTTTTCTCCGTACGTGAAGTTCGGGTTCTGCTCGTACGGACGGTTTTGTAAATGAGACCCCGGGGATGTTGGAGTTCCTCCCCGCTCGACAGAACGTCATAAATAAACATTGTAAAGAGAGTCTTTCTGTTTCTGTCTCTCTGACCATGTGTTTTATTTCCCATGATGCTCGCTGTGAATGCCACCCGGCAGGAGGAGGTCTCCCAGAGCGGCGTGCGGCGTTGGCGTTGGATAGCGCGAGTGCGGGGCCTTGTATGGACATGTCCCTCGGCCGCAGATAAGCACTTTTACAGCGGCGTAAATTTAGAACGATATCAGTGAAGGAGCGCAGGTGAGGACAGAGACATGGAGCCCGTTTCAAACGCTCTTCACTCACACTTAAAGGCCCCATTCCTCGTGTGGCTCCTGTAGCAACACTGCAACTACAAACCAGAAAGCTTTTCCTTTACAGTGACTCTGAAAAATGACCCTGCAAGTCGTGAAAGGCATAAATATTACAGAAGTGCCTTTAGCTCTGAGCTTCTTCCGAGCCCCAACCTGATTTAAATCAAATGAACAAATGAATGGTGACGCCGGGCACAATACCGACGTATGACGAGATTGTGTCTGTTTTACATCATTTCTGTGGTTTCTTCATCATTAACCTACGAATCAAAACATGCACAACAGGTGAATCCTCCAGTCAGGCGTTTGACCTCCAGCCTGACTCCACACCTGGAGATGGCGCCTGCCCTCCGCTCTTTACAGGGCCATCAAAGGATGGGTCACTTTTGATACGCGTTTCAAGTAAAAATGGCCCTGATTCTACAAGATTCTATTTGTGTAATTGGTAAAAAAATAAAAAATGGAGACTGCCATGATGGTCGCCATGGGACGCAGAACCACCCCGGGTCAATGTAAGTAAGTAAGTAAGTAAGTAAGTAAAGTTTATTTATAAAGCGCTTTTCACAAATAAAATCATAAAGTGCTGTACAGTGTAAGAGCAAAACAAATAAAATAAAAAATAACAACAAAAATAACAACAAAAATAACAACAAAATAACAAAAATATAAATAAATAAATAAATTTAAATAAATTGTGCGTGCTGATGGGCTACGATGCTGACCAGGACTTCAGAACGATTAGCATGAGCTACAAGAGCTAAAGGTAACGTAGCACCAAGCTAGGAGGACGCTATCAAGACGAAATGACGACAAACTCTTTGTTGATGTCTGGCCAAGACTAAACATCTTAAACATCTTTAGAGTCATCACGAGTTCAGGTCACAGAACCAAAATACTAGTTAGCATCATGCTAGCTGCTAGCTCGGAGCTGTTCTTACAAATGCACAGTTTGGCCGTCGAATCCTTGACCTGATTTATATTGAACGCTCCGATACAAATGAACGGGGAAACCAGAGGCAATAGTAATGAAGACTAAACATCTTTAGAGTCGTCATTTACTGAAGTTTACATGAAATATCTCAGGTCAGGGAAGAAAATCACTTGAGTTTTTCAGATTCACTTCTGGCGGGGGGAGCGGCGGGTCACTGTGTTTCCATCAGAAAGAAGTGGCTCTGATGGTGAGGCTTTGAGTCGTGTTTGGTGCAAAGACCTTTGACTCATGGTTTCTGTCCTCTTGTGTTTGCCCAGATACATTTGTGCAGAACTGCGTCCGTTATTTCAATATTTCACTGCAGCCCATCGACAAGAACCCCCACTGTCCCGACTCCCCGACACTGAACTGTCCCTCCCCGACTCTGGACATATTTGTGCGCGAGACTCGCTCTCGGGGCCGTCGCTCTGCAGTGAGTGTGATGTGTTGCAGCTCCGGGGTTTATCTGACACCTCTGTATCTGCTCCACTTCAGAGGAACCACATGACCAGAGGCAGGACATTCACTACACGGTCTGTACTTTACTCCCGAGAGAATGATTACTTTTACTCCACGACATTGGAAAGCTAAATATAACATCAGTAAAGGCTCCAGAGTAAAAGTCCATTCGTCCGTGTGTGTGGTTCATTTTAAAGCTACACTGTACGAAGAGTTACTTTGAACAAAAGCTAAAACAATCATGTCTGGTGCAACAGCCACGGTTTATTATTGAATGAAACATATAGAAGTGGTTTCAAGACAAAGTTATTTTCTTACATTTTCAAGTTCAAAAAGTAAAAGTTTGTATACATTATTTTTATGTTCAGAGGAAGCTAACATATTAGTTTGTAGTCCTTATTTTTACTCATATTTTTAAGTTCTCTTTAAGAAAAAATGAATAAATAAAGGTTCACATTAATTATAACTTAATTCCAACCAACTCGAACATGACCCCAGGTTCATGGACGTTCTGATGGCGACTTATCCAGGAATCCTGAAGTCAAATTTAATATTTCAAAGAAAAATGTAAAACATCACGAAGGAGAATTTTATCGTCCTCGTAGGGACATCTGTCCTCTGCATTTGACCCGTCCTTCCATGACGTCGGGGCGTCCCGTCAGGAGCAGTGGGTGACGGCGAGAATCCCCTGACACCGGGAGAACATGCTCCACAGAAAGGTCAGCAATGTTGTGGCTGCAGCACTTTCACAGTGAAAAGTGCACTTCTCTTCAACAAAAATGACTTAATTATTGGACTTTGTGCTGATTTCGAGTTCGTTTGTGTCACTGCCAAAGGAACAAGAATCATTTTTCTTGCCTCGTCTTATTTGAAGCGTTTTGTGCTTGTTCCATTGACTCTCAGTTAAACCTGCCCATAATCAGCCATATCTGTCTCAATTCAAGCACTTTTCAAGTCATTTATGTAGAAGAGGCTTATTTTCCAAAGGTCACTGACTCGCGATAGGAAGAAGGGTTGTCCCGTACATATATATATATATTTTTAAAGTTTAAATACTTAAAGCAGCACTAAGTAACTTGTTTAACTTAAATCCTTTCCCTCTGGGGGTAATACAAGTGTTAATGGGACGACTGGGGGGTCTTTCATCGCCCCCCTGGTGTCTCTGGCCAGAAAACCTCAATTGCAACTTCGCTGCCACCGGGTCGGCGTCACCAATACACACTAATGTAATCACGAAGAAGAAGCTAACAGGCTAACGGGCAAAGCTAACTGCGGGCTAGCACCACTTAAACAGTATTTACAGCCAAGTTTGAGTGAAATGATCTCCATTGTGTAACTGGATGAACGAGATCCCTCTGTCCCTTTGTCTTTTCTGTCAGCGTAGGATTTACTCTCACGGACGATTAATGAGTAAAACACAACATGTTACGACACCTGCAGTGGCGCTTATGGCCTCTAGGGGCACGAGTTACTTAGTGCTGCTTTAAGTATACTTTCTCTAAAGCCTTTACTTGTATTGGAGTAATCTGTGACCAGGAGTATCTGTACTTTTACTCCTCTGTAACAAACAGGAGCTGGTGGTTCGTGTGAGCGCAGACGGGGGACGGAGAGTCTTTCTTCTTTGGTGCACTTCCAAGTGGGATCCCCCCTTCAGCTCGGACGAAGAACAGATGAAGGAAAGAGGGAGAGAGAGAGAGAGGGAGAGGAGAGGTCTGACGGAGGCGGAGCTGGACACAGTCCCGTCCGCCCGTGGACCAGAGGAGACCCAGAGCTGCCAGCGAGAGCACGGTCAGTTCATTTTGATTACATTTAACCTTTCAAACCATCTGTGTTGGATCTGATTCACCAGACACTCACTCAGGCAAAAGCTCCACCACTAAAACTAAAGATCCGTCGTTTTGTTCAAACCCTCAGGACGTTACGTCGGTCCAGGGGCCGCTTTACGCCACATCGTTCTGAGGCAGGGTTTCAGCGCGGCGTTTAAAAGTCTTTACATTAATTATGCCAAAATTAAGACACTAGATCTACATTTCTAAGAACATTTTTTTTGTTAGAGTGAAATAGGGCTGGGTGCCGTTAAATTTTTCGATACAGATACCTGAATGATTCCTCTCTTGATGTCTATTCAAACATATTTGCCATGAAGAACCAAAGTCAGGGTTTCCACAGGGTGTGAAGAGCCCTGGGGCAAATGTAAACGATCTCTGATGTAAAATCTCACCTCCCTTTAAATGTGACCTTTGACATTAAAGGTTTTCTTTTCGTTTGTTTTCAGTTTACTGAGAGCAAACAGGCCCGAATACGAGATACAAACTACAGGAAAGAGGGATTTACAAAGATAGATTGTGAATAGTTTGTGTTCACATGACGTTGCAACATTGTAAACAGCCTATAGTTTAAAATGGAGTCGGTGCAGCTAAGAATCCTATTGTGGTAACTATGGTAACGGTCAAGATGCGGAATTTTGGACTCGGTTCAATATCTCTGTAGGGGCTGGACCCACATGAAACAAAAACTGTCCCAACTGTAGTGTTCAAAATAATCCAACATCAGTAACCAGATGATTCAGTTTTTGGTAAAAATCATAGAACTACAGGTCCAACAATTTACCAGATGGTGCAGGAGATTCTTAGAAACACAGACCCAGCGTTCATGATCTGCTCCAACTTCTGTGTAGTTGAATATTCAATTGAAGAGGTGTGTTCAAAGTAATAGCAGTGGGAAGTTCAATTGGTCAATCCTTCTGTGGAAAAACAGGTTTGAATCAGGCGGCCCTTATTTTAGGAAGTCACATGTTCTACATTTCACTTTGAAATCCTGAAGAAAAATGAGTCGTTCAAGACCTTGTTCAGAAGAACAGCGTTCTTTAGTTAAAATGTTGATTGGAGGAGTTAAAACTGCTAAAATGATCTCCAGCGCGTTAAAAGCAAAAATACAGACGTGGAGGAAAATGGAAGACAACCATTGGAATGGATCGAACAAAGGCTCCAAGGATCAGCTCCAGGAGGATCAGAGACAGTCTGAAGTTTCCTGTGAGGACTGTGACAGAAGACGCCTGTGTGAAGATCATCTACCCCGCAAAGTCCCACTGTTACAAAGAGACATGTGTGTTTCAAAAGATCACATCATCTGGCCCAAAGAGAAATGGAGAAACATTTTGTGGACTGATGAAAGTAAGATTGCTCTTTTTGTCTGTGACAGTTTGTCAGACGACCCCAGACTCTGAATTCAAGCCACAGTCGACTCTGAAGACAGTGAAGCCTAGTGGGGCATCAGGATATGGACATGTTCCTCTAACTATGGTGTGGGGCATCAGGAGATGGACGTGTTCCTCTAACTATGGTGTGGGGCATCAGGATATGGACATGTTCCTCTAACTATGGTGTGGGGCATCAGGATATGGACATGTTCCTCTAACTATGGTGTGGGGCATCAGGAGATGGACATGTTCCTCTAACTATGGTGTGGGGCATCAGGATATGGACATGTTCCTCTAACTATGGTGTGGGGCCTGTTTATCCAATACCAGGGATCATGGGTTAGTTTGGATTTATCAAAATACTTGAAGAGGTCATGTTGCCAAATGCTGAAGAGGAAATGCCCTTGAAATGTTTCAACAAGACGATGAGCCCAAACACACCAGTGAGATAAATCTGTGTTCCAGACCAAGAACATTAATGTCATGGAGTCGCCCGATTCCTTAATCCCATAGAAAACCTTTAGGGTGACATAAAAAATGCAGTTTCTGAAACAAAACCAAGGAATTGTGGAATGTTGTCAAAGCATCTCGGGCTGGAATTACCCGTCGACAGGTTTAGAAGTTTATTGACTCGATGCAGTTCTAATAGTTTATTGATTCACTTGAAAGTTAAATCCTACAGGGAATATTTATTTATGTCGTACATACTGAGCGTGTAAAGACAAAGCAGACACTGCTATTTTTCTGAACAGCCCGATGGTCATTTTTTTAAATTTTCTGTAAAGTTCTTGAAGAAATGATACATTTCTCTTCATGTTTTCATTTAGAAAACCATGGGCAAAGCATCGAAATAAAATCTAGTATGACACTTGTGTGCTTAACTAACGTTTTTTAACACAAACTGTACGTACACTAAGAATACTTTACCTTTAAACAGTTTAAAGCCCAGATCACGATGTCATGACCTTGGAAGCTCAAGTCTGGTTCATCCTTGGGTGTGATTTCAAGACACTTGAAGGTCCAGGTTCATTGGTTCAAACAATGATGGAAATGTCCAGTCATCATCCAGATCAGAAAGAAGGTTCTGTGTCCCAGAGATGAACGTGCCGGGTCTGAAATGTGAAGATCAACCCAAGAACAAAAGACCTGGTGAAGATGCTGAACCTGGTACGAGTTTCTCATTATTACAAGTCCTGCACCGACATGGGCTGAGAGGAAGCTCTGCCAGGAAGAAGCTCTGACTCCAAAAGAAACAGCAAAAAGCCAAGACATCCAATTAGGTTCAGTAGGTCTTCTAAGAATGATGCTCCTTTTGTTCCAGACCTAACAAGCCAAGACATCGTCGACCTATTTCACGTGTTTGTTTATTTGCTGCACATTAATAAGAACTCTCTCGTCCTTTCCCTCTCGTAGATTCCTGGTAGCTCCAAAATGGCGCCCACCGCTCCTCTCCTCCTCCTCCTCTTCTTCTTGTCACCTCAGCTCCCGCTCTCGTCAGCAGGGGGCACCGCCGTCCTCACCAACAGCAGCTCCTCGAACGCAACCAAATCGAAATGCAGCGGGCAGACGGAGTGCATCGAGGGCGTCATCCTCCCCATCTGGAAACCGCTCAACCCCGCCTCCTCCGAGCGCATCGCCAGAGCCACCATCTACTTCCTGGCGCTGGCGTACATGTTCCTGGGGGTCTCCATCATCGCCGACCGCTTCATGGCGTCCATCGAGGTCATAACGTCGCAGGAACGGCAGATCACCATCAAGAAACCCAACGGCGAGAAGGTCACCACCACGGTCCGGATCTGGAACGAGACCGTGTCCAATCTGACGCTGATGGCGCTGGGTTCGTCCGCCCCGGAGATCATGCTCTCCGTCGTGGAGGTCTGCGGGCACAACTTCGATGCCGGCGAGCTGGGGCCCAACACCATCGTGGGGAGTGCGGCCTTCAACATGTTCGTCATCATCGGGCTCTGCGTTTCCGTGATCCCCGACGGAGAGACGCGGCGGGTGAAGCACCTGAGGTAGGTATGAGGAGATTTCTATCAAAGCGGCGGCCATTTTTGTCCCTGATATCAGTGACCAGGTTTTTCCCTGATCATCTTGAGAGCGGGGCAGCAAATGTCTTGTTTAGTGACTTGCTGTAGGAACTTCAGCCAGTCGAGTCGCACCGGAGTATAAATCGCACCAGCCAAAAAATGTATAAAGAAGAAGAAAGAAACATACATAAGATGCTCCGGAGTATAAGTCGTACATGGACATAGAGGTGTAACTGTAACTGTACCGGAGACAAGCACAAATTCGTCACATTTTCGACACATTTTCGACACATTTTTATTAAATTTTTGACACATTTTTGACAAATATTTGACACATTTTTGACACATTTTCGTCACATTTTAGATTTTTTTTTGATACATTTTCATCAAATATTTGACACATTTTTGACACATTCTCGTCACATTTTTGCCTTTTTTGTACTGTTATTCTTGTGTTGCTTTTTTCACGTTTTGCTGCATTTTCATCCTTGTTTTCGTCGCTATTATGTCTTTTTCGAGAAGCTTTTATGCTCTTTCCCTTTCGCTATCCACTTGCCTTTGCGTTGAGTTTGAAAATGTCGTCCACAGGGTGTTCTTCGTGACGGCGGCCTGGAGCGTGTTCGCGTACACCTGGCTGTACCTGATCCTCGCCGTTATCAGCCCGGGCGTGGTGCAGATCTGGGAGGGGCTGCTGACGCTCTTCTTCTTCCCGATCTGCGTCGGCTTCGCTTACGTCGCCGACCGCCGCCTGCTCTTCTACAAGTACGTCTACAAGCGGTACCGCGCGGGGAAGCGGCGGGGCGTCATCATCGAGACGGAGGGCGAGCCCGACGTGCCGCTGAAGTCCGACGCGGAGACGCCGAAGGTGAACGGCGAGGAGCTGGAGGCCTTCTTCGAGTGGGACGAGGAGGAGTCGCGGAGGGAGGCGGCGAACATCCTGAAGGAGCTGAAGCAGAAGCACCCGGAGAAGGACCTGGAGCAGCTGACGGAGCTCGCCAACTACCAAGTGCTGAACCAGCAGCAGAAGAGCCGCGCGTTTTACCGGTGCCAGGCCACGCGCATCATGACGGGCGCGGGAAACGTCCTGAAGAAGCACGCGGCCGACCAGGCCAAGCGGGCCGCCAGTCAGTTCGAGTTTTCCTCCGAGGCGCTGGCGAACTACACCAAGGTTTATAACTTCATAAAGGATCTGAGGATTACTTATTATATTACAGTTATATATTACAGTTATATATTACAGGATTACTTACAGTTATATATTACAGGATTACGTACAGTTATATATTACAGGATTAAATTTTATGCAAAATTGAGGGGAAAAAAACATTTATATATTTTTTTATATTTGAAAAAGAATTTAGGAAAATTTGGGAAAAACGCGTACAAAATGGAGGAAATTTAGGGAACATATTTTTAAATATGGAAAATTTTGGGGGGAAAATAAGAAAAACTCTGAACCGTCCTGTTGTCGTTACATTTCTTGGTTATTTCACCTCAAACAAATGATACAAATGTGACAGAAAAGGAATAAATTAACATTATTAATTTGTTTTCTGGCTCTACAAATATTTTAGTATAGGTATTCATAACAGTATCGTTAAAGTACCCAGCCCTACTTACAGTATCTGTATTTTTAATGTATTATTTTGTACATGTGACTCTATTTGCCCTGAGGCCGAGCAACACTCATGTCCCGTTAAATACAGGACTTGCCTCAGATCTTCTTCTCTGAGGACCTTTTTGACCCCCTGATGCGCTCGTGTCTGTTTTAAACCCCCAGGTTTCCTTCGACCCGGGTTCGTACCAGTGCCTGGAGAACTGCGGGAGCGTGGCGCTGAACGTGGTGCGCCATGGCGGCGATCTGACGCAGAGAGTCTACGTGGACTTCAGGACAGAAGACGGCACCGCGAACGCCGGCTCGGACTACACGTTCACCGAGGGCACGGTCGCCTTCGAGCCGGGCGAGACGGAGAAGGAGATCCGCGTGGACATCACCGACGACGACATATTCGAGGAGGACGAACACTTCCTGGTGCATCTGGGGAACGTGCGCGCGGACCGTAAGAGCGAGAACGCCGTGGTGGGGCTGGGCCTGCCGTGCACCGCCACCGTCACCATCTTCGACGACGACCACGCGGGGATCTTCACCTTCGAGGAGGCGGGGCTGACGGTGAGCGAGAGCGTGGGCGTGATGGAGGCGCGCGTGGTCAGGACGTCCGGGGCGCGCGGCGTGGTCGCGGTGCCGTACAGGACCATCGCAGGCACCGCCAAAGGAGGAGGCGAGGACTTCGAAGACACGCACGGGGTCCTGGAGTTCGACAACGACGAGGTCGTGTGAGTAGAGAAAACATGGAACAATATTGTCTCACGATTAGGTTGGTCCTGGTTTCACTCTGCTGGAAATACGGGTGCGTACCTATGTTCCTCAGGTCCTATGTTCCTCAGGTCCTATGTTCCTCGAGTCCTTTGTTCCTCGAGTCCTATGTTCCTCAGGTCCTATGTTCCTCAGGTCCTATGTTCCTCAGGTCCTATGTTCCCTGGGTCCTATGTTCCTCGAGTCCTATGTTCCTCGAGTCCTTTGTTCCTCGAGTCCTATGTTCCCTGGGTCCTATGTTCCTCAGGTCCTATGTTCCTCGAGTCCTATGTTCCTCAGGTCCTATGTTCCTCGAGTCCTATGTTCCTCGAGTCCTTTGTTCCTCGAGTCCTATGTTCCCTGGGTCCTATGTTCCTCAGGTCCTATGTTCCTCAGGTCCTATGTTCCTCGAGTCCTATGTTCCTCGAGTCCTATGTTCCTCGAGTCCTATGTTCCTCAGGTCCTATGTTCCTCGAGTCCTATGTTCCTCGGGTCATATGTTCCTCGAGTCCTATGTTCCTCGAGTCCTATGTTCCCCGGGTCATATGTTCCTCGAGTCCTATGTTCCCTGGGTCCTATGTTCCTCGAGTCCTATGTTCCCCGGGTCTTATGTTCCTCGAGTCCTATGTTCCCTGAGTCCTATGTTCCTCGGGTCATATGTTCCTCGAGTCCTATGTTCCCCGGGTCTTATGTTCCTCGAGTCCTATGTTCCCTGAGTCCTATGTTCCTCGGGTCATATGTTCCCTGAGTCCTATGTTCCCCGGGTCCTATGTTCCTCGAGTCCTATGTTCCCTGAGTCCTATGTTCCTCGAGTCCTATGTTCCTCGGGTCCTATGTTCCCTGAGTCCTATGTTCCCTGAGTCCTATGTTCCTCGGGTCCTATGTTCCCTGAGTCCTATGTTCCCTGAGTCCTATGTTCCTCGAGTCCTATGTTCCCTGAGTCCTATGTTCCCTGAGTCCTATGTTCCTCGAGTCCTATGTTCCCTGAGTCCTATGTTCCCTGAGTCCTATGTTCCTCGAGTCCTATGTTCCCCGGGTCCTATGTTCCTCGAGTCCTATGTTCCTCGAGTTCTATGTTCCTCGAGTCCTATGTTCCCCGGGTCCTTGAGTCCTAGTCCCTAGACTCTAACCTTAAGGGCACTGGGCTAATCTTAAGTTCCTCCACTTCTATTGACGGGGAACATAGGGGAACATACCCCAGAAATATATGACTAAGTATCTTGTGTTCATAATTTGATCAATTAGTGCACATTGAGAAAACACAGATACATTAAAAATAAAATGATTATAACCCTACCTTACCCCCGCCTTAACCCACAGCATTATCTCCAGTTTGGTTTTACCCAAATCTAAAAACTCCTCCATCTCGTGGAGGCAGAAAAAGCTAGTTTTGCACTAGAAAGCATTGCTCTTTACATACAGTTTAGTTTGAATTTAGCCGCGGTTTAGCTCTAGTTTAGCTCTGGTTTAGCCCTGGTTTAGCCCAGGTTTAGCTCTAGTTTAGCTCTAGTTTAGCTCTGGTTTAGCCCTGGTTTAGCCCAGGTTTAGCTCTAGTTAAGCGCTGGTTTGGCTCTAGTTTAGCGCTAGTTAAGCTCTGGTTTAACCCTGGTTTAGCCCAGGGTTAGCTCTGGTTTAGCTCTAGTTAAGCGCTGGTTTAGCTCTGGTTTAGCCCTGATTTAGCTCTAGTTTAGCCCCGGTTTAGCTCTGGTTTAGCTCTAGTTAAGCCCCAGTTTAGCCCTGGTTTATGCTGCTAGAGCTGGGCTAAAACGATGTAAAAAAAAGCCATAATTTGGGGTTAAAAGCACAAAAATCCAAAGCAAGCAAACCAACAAAAGCGTCTGAAATATTGTGGCGTAAAAGTCTCGCTGTAAATGCAGAGTCTGAGTTTTCAGTATTTCTTATTGGATGACGTTCCACGCGGCCCCATGAGGTCCTTAGTCCCGGTCCAGGCTGGAGGCCGAGGGGGTGTTTACGTGTCCCAGGGAGAGCGCTCCTGTTTGGGCAGCAGAAGGTTTTATTAACAACATCGCTGTAACAAGTATCAGAGTGAAGGCTCTCATGGCGTTTCACCGCCACTGGGGGCGCTGTGAGTCGGACGTCCCGCTTCCTTCGCCGTAACGAGCTCACGTTCACCTAAAGGTTCGTGAAATCAGGAGATACGGTGCCGTTTTTCAGGTGTGATGTACTTTAGCCCTGCTTCAGCCGTTCCTCGCGCTCCGCTGTGGGGTGTTGTAAACAAACCGGTCTCTGTCCTTTTTAGGCGTCGCTCGAGCCGTTCTGTTCCTCGTCCCAAACTGACAGGGCCGTCTCCCGGGGCGACGCCGCTGCAGTAAAACGCTCCCCGCTGCTGTAAAGACAATAAACCTACAGTGAGGGGCGAGATTAGCTCATCTGAGTAACACTGACAAGTTTATTTAAGTTTGCGTCGGCCTGAAACAACCTGGAATGTTCCCCGTGTGGTTTTAATAACGACTGCATGGCCTCTTAAGGACGGGTGACCGGGTTTTCCACATTAAAACAAAAACAGGACACAATGGGGGTTTTCGAGGTGACATTTTAAACCCACGTTGAATGGTCGAATCCTGTTTATAAAAGTCTAATTAAATGACACGGACCAGGCCTTTGAGGCGTTAGACCTTTAGTTGTTTCATTGGTTCCGTCACGTGGCCAGAAGTCAGTCTGGAGTAAAAAGGCCGGGACTGGTGGAGAACCGGAAGACCTGGGACAGAGCGTGGGTAAAACTGGGAGAAATCAATGCTTTTGGATTCATCCACTGGGACACGGGACTCAAAACTGGGACTGTCCCGGGTAAAGTGGGACATCTGCTGGAGACGCTGCAGGTGAACAGGGAAACCTTTTTAAATGTCCTCAAATATGAGGAAACAAATGTGTTGCAAGTTTTCTGTATATATGGCGTTTTATGCAGAAAACATTTCCCAGATTTTCAGCAAACTCTGAATAATTTGGTTTATTTTGTGTCTCCGTAACGTGTGCTGTCAACAGGTTTTATTCACAAGACGCCACAACATTATAAACAGCCTTTAATTAAATGGAGTTGGTAGAATGTGTGTTTAAGCTTTAACCATGAGATCTATGAGGTAGCAGATTAAATCAACAAGTGGCTCCTCCTCCGTCCCAAAACAGTAAAGTAACTTAGTCCATAACGTTCTTGTGTGTGCACATAATAAGATAGAAGGTGCACATGCTGTAAATTACATAATAAATCTGGATTCATTACAAACGTCTCATAATCGGATCAAAATACAAAAGAAAAGATTTCACACTTCAGGAACAGATTCATTTACTGCATTCTTTTCCAGTATTTGCTTTCTGTACATTATTTAAAATTGTACCACAGTTGAACACAGTTTTAAATCCTCTTTGAATTGTATTGTGGTAACTATGGTAACAATCCAAATTTCGGACGTGGTCTATGGTTAATGTTCCTGTAACAGTCGGACTGATCCACATAAAAAACAGAAACTGTCCCAAAGTCCAGGGTCTTCTGTCTCAGCACAGATGAACTAAGGTCACGGTCACACGCGTGTAACATGTTAGGACGAGTGACGTCATGTGTGTTAAGCCGTGATTAATGTTTTGTTTATTTATTTATATTTTATATTTTATTTTTTTATTTTTGAACAGGGACAGTGTACGATCTACATTAGCCTCAGAAAGGAGAGATGCATTGTACCAGGTTATAGCACTTGTGCTAATTTCCACCTGCAGTCCCTGGGCCTATTGTACATGTTTTTAGTGGTAGGGGAAACCGGAGTACCCGGAGGAAACCTACGCAGACACGGGGAGAACATGCAAACTCCACACAGAAAGGCCTCGTCCAGGTGGGAATCGAACCCGGGACCTTCCAGCTGTGAAGCACGAGCGCTAACCGCTGTGCTACCGTGCCGCTCATAACATCGGTTAACGCGGTGAGTCCGACGGCCCTCGTCTTAAACGGACATGTCGAGCTGAGGATCGAGTTTCTGATGGAAAAGCCGTGAATTAAAGATGGACCGTCTGGAGGAGGCCATGTTGAACTGGGTCAAACAGGAAGTAGACCCGTCCAATCAGATCGCAGCTTGGCCTGGGGGCAGTGTCCCCCCCCCCCCCCCCCCCCCCCGAGGCTTCACTGCAGAGAGAGACTTATTAATGATTCATATACATGAGCTGTTCAATGTAGATTTGACTGTGAGTGAGCGGAGGGATGGGGACCTTGTCATCATAGGAATTGTTGACAACAACAAAAAATCCCCATCCCTCCTGTGAAATATGGAGCTGTTTCTCTGATGTGGCTCCAGAATGAAGTGAAGGTCCCGTTAGTTCCATCTCCTGAGAGAACGCCGGGTTAGTCACAAACCAGGCTGGTTTTTAAATCTCGTACTAATGAGGGTCGGACTGTTAGCATTGGAGCTGCGCAAGCTACACGTCACGCGAGGGCGGAGTCTACAGTGAAGATCCCGCCCTTATGCCCTTCTTAGGAACAGAGCTGGGGAGGAGGAGTCTGTCAATCCGCCATGAGTGTGTAAACTTTTGATCAGGGTCATTTCTTTGTCATTATGATTCAAACAGACACCATCAATGTCTTCACACAAACACTATGAGTGAAAAAAAACGTTTTGTGACTTTCATGTTCTTTGAAAAATAGTAAAAAAAAATCAAACCTTCTGCCGGGTTATGTAAATTCCAATTTCTAGTTCATATTTTTCCACCATTTCTTGACATTGGAGATAAACCTTCCACCTCTACCTGCTTCTTAAACCTGTGTCTTTCTCTCCTCTCTCGTTGTCCTCTGTCCTCTCCGTCTTCCTCGTCCCTTCAGTAAATCGTTCCAGATCAATATAGTCGACGACGATCAGTACGAGAAGAACAAGAACTTCTTCGTGGAGATCGGAGAGCCTCGCCTGCTGGAGATGAGCGAGAGGAAAGGTTAAAGGAAACGCCCTGACCCTAAAGACTCCGCCCACTCACGCCCGCAACTCAAATCTGTAAAGAGTCACAAAGCAGCAACGTTTGAGTCTTTCCTTAAATCTACTCAGCCGGACCTTCTCTGTGACTCTTACAGGCTCCGCCCATAACCTCCTCCATGTTTCCCTCGTAACCCGATACTGTCCCGCGTGTTTTCACTGAACTAACACGACCACGTCACACTTTTCCCAAACTCAAGGGAATTTTCAGCCTGATACAAAAAAAAAACGATTGTTACGGAAAAACAGACTGTTCTCCAGTTCGGCTTTCCCCAAATCTAAAGGCTTCTCGGCAGGAGTTTACAGCCTGTAGGCCCGAGGAAGGTGGAGGTTTACAGTTCTATTGTTTACTGGTGGTTCTGGGTCGCGAGGGGCAAATTAAAATGAAGAATTAAAACGCTACAAGGAAAATATATTATGAAAATCTTAGCATAAAATGATCATGAGGATCATCAGGTCTTTCTCTGACCCCCCGTGTGTTTCAGGAAGAGCATCCGGGTCCCCATCATGGACCACGACGCGTACGACCGACACTGCTCCTTCTCGCTGCAGCTGCTGCCCCCGATCTGGGGCGCTCCCCGGGACCGAGCAGGTCGGACTCAAACACCCGGTCTCCGCTTTCTGAGCTTCTACTTCCTGCTTCAGCTTCTGTCGCTTTGCTGCTTTTAGACGCTGCGTCCGAAGGTCCAGACTCTGAGACGGAGAAGCTGTGGCCTCACAGTAGATCAGGGGTTGGTGATTCCCTGATGGTCCTGCAGGACTGTAGCCTCACAGTAGATCAGGGGTTGGTGATTCCCTGATGGTCCTCCAGGGCTGTAGCCTCACAGTAGATCAGGAGTTGGTGATTCCCTGATGGTCCTGCAGGGCTGTAGCCTCACAGTAGATCAGGGGTTGGTGATTCCCTGATGGTCCTCCAGGGCTGTAGCCTCACAGTAGATCAGGAGTTGGTGATTCCCTGATGGTCCTGCAGGGCTGTAGCCTCACAGTAGATCAGGGGTTGGTGATTCCCTGATGGTCCTCCAGGGCTGTAGCCTCACAGTAGATCAGGAGTTGGTGATTCCCTGATGGTCCTGCGGGGCTGTGGCCTCACAGTAGATCAGGGGTTGGTGATTCCCTAATGGTCCTGCGGGGCTGTAGCCTCACAGTAGATCAGGGGTTGGTGATTCCCTGATGGTCCTGCAGGGCTGTAGCCTCACAGTAGATCAGGGGTTGGTGATTCCCTGATGGTCCTGCGGGGCTGTAGCCTCACAGTAGATCAGGGGTTGGTGATTCCCTGATGGTCCTGCAGGGCTGTAGCCTCACAGTAGATCAGGGGTTGGTGATTCCCTGATGGTCCTGCAGGGCTGTAGCCTCACAGTAGATCAGGGGTTGGTGATTCCCTGATGGTCCTGCGGGGCTGTAGCCTCACAGTAGATCAGGGGTTGGTGATTCCCTGATGGTCCTGCAGGGCTGTAGCCTCACAGTAGATCAGGGGTTGGTGATTCCCTGATGGTCCTGCAGGGCTGTAGCCTCACAGTAGATCAGGGGTTGGTGATTCCCTGATGGTCCTGCGGGGCTGTAGCCTCACAGTAGATCAGGGGTTGGTGATTCCCTGATGGTCCTGCAGGACTGTAACCTCACAGTAGATCAGGGGTTGGTGATTCCCTGATGGTCCTGCGGGGCTGTACAACTGCCTCATGGAAAGCGCTTTGTGACTATGTCTGTGAAAGGCGCTATATAACTAAAGCTCTTCTTCTTCTACTACTACTCCGACTCATCAGGGGTTGAGGGGACCACGTAGAGGCCTCCGGGAGAGGCACGAGGGATGAAAGCCGGGATAGGTTTGCGTAAAGGGCCTGGCTCACCGGCTTGGAGATTGGAGTTGCTGCATGGTCACGGAGATGTCTCCTGGAGATAGTGTTCACCACATTGCCGTGTAGACCTCTCAGAGACCACACGGAAACTCCTCTGAAACCGATTCACCGAGACGATGGAGACTCGCCTTATCTCCACGGGACGTCTCCGTGACCAGCGGCCACTCTAGTCTCCAACTCGTCTCCAGGCCGGTGAGACGCAGAGACGTGTCCTCAGAGGATGTGGGACCTGATCTCTTCACGGTTGAGCACTCGCCGTTACTCGTGAAAATCTGGTTTGAAGACAAAACATCCGCAGACGAACCGTCCCGCGAAGCGACCACGTCCTACAGAGAGTTTGGATTTAGGAATTTAGGATTTGACATTTGAACTCCTGACCCCCTCCCAGACTCGCACGTCACAAACCATTAATTCAACCTTCCCTTTAATGAAATGACCCCCCCCCTGTGTGAGTCGTGCTCTGCTCCTGCTGCTTCTCATCTCTGTTTCTGCTTTTCCTTCAGCCGTTTTACTCCACGAAACAGGTGAGGACTCATTTAGACCCTGTTTACTTTAGCCCTGGTTTCCTCCTGTTGCTGCTTTAATTCAGTATTAATCCATTTCATAAAATAATCCCGTGTTTCTAATTCGCTTTTATTTCCTTTTCCAGACGGATTGGTCAAAACGGGTGAGTTTCTTTGCGGCCTCTTTGTACTTCACACGTTCCTCCGTTTAGTTTCTAACTCCGCCCTTATCTCCCGTCAGACAAGCAGTTTTGTGGTAAGTCGTTTCTTTAAGCGTCGGCGGCTCGACACTTAAAGCAAACACTGGGTCATGTGATCGGAGTGGACAAAATGGCCGCCGCACGAGAAAAAAGTTCTGATCGTTGCCGCGGCGATGATCCTTTTTCTCTCTGTGTTGCTAAATAAGACTCACGAGCAAGGCCGTGGGAACCCAGGGTGCTGAGGGCGGTGCAGCACCCCCTGGTGGATAGTTTGCAAATTGCAGGCAATATTATTAAATAGGAAATATGCACAGAAAAAGTGGTTTTGGGGTAAACTTGATCCCTCAGCGCCCCCTAACTAAAAGTTCTTCCCACAGCTCTGCTCACGAGCGTCACTTTAGTTTATTATACAAGGCCAGACGCTGCAGGCGAACAGGAAACACATATAAATGTAGGGATATCAGTTTGAAACTTCTGTCACTTTATGTTTTCATTTGAAAATAAGGCATTTTAAAAATACATTTTAGTTTTGGCTATATAGAAATCAGTTGGTTGCTTGTTACTTTAGAAAACTACTAACAACGGTGGCCGGTGACCAAAAATGTTAATGTCAAGCCCAGATCAAAACATTGACCACTGCGAGAACACCTGCAACATCTCGCCTTAAGTCTTTGGCATTAGTCAAATATAAATATTAGTGAGTGGACTTTGTGGCACAAAAATCATGAAAATCACACCTGAATTTGGCGGGAACAAATCGTCTTCCTTGTAGCGTGTCGATGGCATTAACACTACATCTGCACAGCACCACCTACTGTTCTGGAGTGGATTCACCATTGCACTTTTAACTTTGGAGCCTTCATAGAAATGTAGTAGAAAGTATTATATTTATTTCAACTGTAGAAGAGCACCCTTAATAAGATCCTCACGTGACCACCTGCTGCTCACGGAATGGATTTGCGAGAGCTTTAAGACTCCCGATCTCGCGGTTTGGTCCTGGATCAGACTCCTTGGGCCTCGCTCGGTGATCGTTGAACTGTGGCGTCTCTGCGGTGTTTCCAGGTAAAGACATCTACAGGAAGGTCCAGGGGCGAGACAATCCGTCCGTCGTCAGCGTCACAGGTACCCCAGAGTCCGTTTAAACGTTCCCGGTCCCGTCCCGGGTTTAGCTTCAGTCCCGTCTCGTTGCAGACTCTCTGGACAGTCTGAAGGAGCAGGAGGAGCGGCGGATCGCGGAGCTGGGGCGGCCGACTTTGGGGGAACACAGTCGTCTGGAGGTGACCATCGAAGAGTCCTACGAGTTCAAGGTCAGTCTCACAGTTTGGAAACTTTCTGAGCCATAGATGAACTCATGGCTGACACTAACCCTTACTGAAGAGATGATTAACACAGCAGAGACGGACTGAACTCCCTTTTCCCCTTTGCTCCAGAACACGGTGGACAAACTGATAAAGAAGACCAACCTGGCTCTGCTGATCGGGACCAACAGCTGGAGGCAGCAGTTCGTGGAGGCCGTCACCGTCAGCGGCGGTAACAGAGGCCGCAACTGTTTATAGTCAATTCACTGATTTGAATCAAAATTGAAGTTCTCTCAAACCCTCAGTGTGGGCGGTGGAAGCACAGAAGGGAACGCTGCCAAAAGGAAGAGTCCCAACATAACCATGTCCATTTCTATATGCGTTTTTCTGCTAGGCCTGTATTGTCCTGGTCTTGTGTGTCGGCGCCAAAGATGAATTTCTACCTCAGGAGACAATAAAAATCTATCTATTCTAAAACGGTTTAACCCTAGCCCTGTTTAGGAATGAGCTTCCTTTAGATCTGGCTACTACTGCCATCCATCCATTTTCTTCCCCTTTATCCTGAGCAGAGATGTCCAGACTTCCTGATCCACACAGACCTCCTCCGGCTGTCCTGGGGGGGCCTCATGGTTCTAACCGGGCCTGTTGGTCTCTCATATTAAAACCATGTGACATATATTTTGCAAATGGCTAAAAGCATAACAGACAACAGTATATCTTCCACACAGCCAGACCTCGTAGCCCATATATCGCCCGGCTCTAGACAGAAGGGCATCTGACTCTTCTGATACGTCTCCGTCCGTCCCCAGGCGATGACCCGGACTCGGACTCCGGCTCAGAGCGCCCACCCTCGTGCTGCGATTACATCATGCATTACCTGACGGTGCTGTGGAAGGTGCTGTTCGCGCTGGTGCCGCCCACGGACTACCTGAGCGGCTGGCCCTGCTTCAGCGTGTCCATCTGCGTGATCGGCCTCCTCACCGCCTTCATCGGGGACCTGGCCTCGCACTTCGGCTGCACCGTGGGCCTCAAGGACTCCGTCACCGCCGTGGTGTTCGTCGCCCTGGGGACGTCCGTGCCGGGTACAGGACCCCGTCAGAGTATATGAGCAACATAACAGGAAGTGATGATGCTGTAATCCAAATATGGTCGTTTCCTTTGTGGGACGGGAGGAATATACTAGGGCTGGGCCGTATCGTATCGCATATCGTTATCGTGATATAATGTTTTGATATCGTTGTAATTTTTTATATCGTTGTGGACACAATATAATTTATGTTACTCCACCAGAGCAGCATAAACGGTGACTGTAGAACACGGGGACACGAGCTGAAAAAGTAAAATGAAATGAAGGATGTAAACTGCTTGAGTAGATCATATTTGTGAGACAATTATGCCGTAAAAAAAAAAAGAATAAAATATCACTGAATGAATCTTCCCAATAGGCGTGAGGCTGGGATTTTGAAGTAATTCGTCCATTGTCAATTATATCGTCAAATATATCGTTATCGTGATATTTATTTTTTCATATCATGATATAGATTTTAGGCCATATCGCCCAGACCTAGAAAATACACATGTGATTTATTGAACTTTGAACCCAAAAATCAAGAAGACATTTTTATTTTTACAGATGGTTTTATTCAAAAAACTAAACGAGATCCAAATTCCCTCTGAGCAAATCTTTAAAGAGTCACAAAGTAAAACCATCCAGTTAAATCGGCCTCCACTCGTTATTGTGATTTCTTAGCCAAACATATCAGCAATCAGGATCTAGTGGGAGAATAATAAAATAAAATACACATAAAACAATGAATGAATCCAAAAGAAAACACATTTAAAATTATATACAGTAAAATAGAAACTAAAATACCAATGAAGGAAATCAGAAATGAAAACATAAAATCGACTCGACTTAATGTTGCAAAGTCTAAGGCCCTGTCCATACGAAGTCAAGCTGAGGACCAAACGCAAAGATATTTTATCAATCTAGTGTATCGTCCATACGAGTCCGGCGTTTTGGGGGTCTGTAAACGAACATTTTCCAAACTAGGTCCCAGAGTGGAAAGATCTCAAAACGCCGTTTACGTGGCGCCGTTGTTACGACATCTCCGCAACTTTTACTAAAACGATGACATCACAGCACAGGGGTGGAGTCTGTTATCCATAATCTACTGACCTTATAATGAGTTTTACTCATGGATCTATGATGGTTTTACTCCGCTCCTCTTTGCTCCACTGTAATCCGCAAGCCACAGGTGACAAGTAGAAAAACAGTCTGTGTTTTTGGACTGACAGTCAAAGTCCGGTCACTGACAGGTTTTTCTGCTTTAGTCCCGTTACGTCTGAAGAATAAACTCGCCTCCTCGGCTCTTCTGTAAATCGTAAATCCTTGAATCCGTTTCATTTTCACTGTTTACATTCCACAGAAGTTTACTGCGCATGCGCCCTCTACATCTTGTTCTATTACCTGTGTGAGCGTCACAGCGCCACACACAGGCCTGGCAGGTGAATCACGCCGTTTTCACAGACATGAGTCGACCCATGTGGACGCACACATTTATTAAGCTGACTTCATGCTTACAAATAAAGTTTCTGAAAATATAAGCGTTTTGTCTTCGTGTGGATATAGCCTTAGTCTCCCGTTCAGAACTGTTTCCTTTGAGTGCAGTTAAACCACTAGATGGCAGTGTAGCCTCTCGCGCTGCAACCCTCATGTCTCTGCAGTTTAGAGCTCTTTTCAGTATTGCTGGGTTTCAGGTCACGTCACAGCGTTCTAAAGGCCTATAATAATATATAGAGGAACAATTATTTATTTTTGAGGAGATTTTTGCTCTTGTGCAGAGACATCACGGACCCAGTGACTGATATTAATGATCATTTTTGTAATTCATAGTTTTCTTTTTAGATACGACTTGTGAAAGTTCAGCTTTATCCAAATCTAAACGCTTCTCGACTGGAGATCACAGCCTATAGGCCAGAGCAGTGGTCTCGAAAGTGGGGTCCGGGGCCCCCTGGGGGGCCTAGGAAGCAGGACAGGGGGCCCCCAAAAGGAAAAAAAAAATATTTGCGAAAATGCACTACTTTAAACCAGTTTTTAGCCGATTGCTAGATGTTGCTTTTTATGTAGTTTTAGCATAATGACACAATTCCTTTGAATAGAGAGTCAATTATTTTTGAAACTTTGGGAATGGTTGGGCCTGACTAACGCCTCATTTGAAAGCTAAGACCGACAAAACTGCTCATGACTGTTTTGTGCTCAGTTAAGGCGGGGGTTAAGAGGTTAAAGTGGTACTTTTACTTTGATTAGAGTAATATTACTCCAGTACTGTTAAGGTCATGCTGCTGACCATCTCTCCTCGTCTCTGTCCCGCAGACACCTTCGCCAGTAAAGTGGCGGCGACCCAGGACCAGTACGCCGACGCCTCCATCGGGAACGTGACGGGCTCCAACGCCGTCAACGTGTTCCTGGGCATTGGCGTGGCGTGGTCCATCGCCGCCGTGTACCACTGGACCAAAGGGGCGGAGTTCAGGGTGGACCCGGGCACGCTGGCCTTCTCCGTCACGCTCTTCACCATCTTCGCCTTCGTGTGCATCGCCGTGCTGGTGTACCGGCGCCGGCCCTCCATCGGGGGCGAGCTGGGCGGCCCGCGCACGGCCAAGATCCTCACCACCACCCTGTTCTTCAGCCTGTGGCTCATGTACATCGTGTTCTCCTCGCTGGAGGCCTACTGCCACATCCAGGGCTTTTAGACGCCGCTGAGGTCATCGGCCCGTTCTGTCCCTTTAAGGCCCAGGGCAGGACGTTTGTTCGATGGAAGGACGAGTTTCTTCATCCAACAAGACCAAGGACTGAAGCCCTCAACCCTGAAGCACCACGTTCTACAGACCAAGGACTGAACCCCTCAACCCTGAAGCACCACGTTCTACAGACCAAGGACTGAACCCCTCGACCCTGAAGCACCACGTTCTACAGACCAAGGACTGAACCCCTCAACCCTGAAGCACCACGTTCTACAGACAAAGGACTGAACCCCTCGACCATAGCCTGAAGCACCACGTTCTACAGACCAAGGACTGAACCCCTCAACCATAGCCTGAAGCACCACGTTCTACAGACCAAGGACTGAACCCCTCAACCCTGAAGCACCACGTTCTACAGACCAAGGACTGAACCCCTCAACCATAGACTGAAGCACCACGTTCTACAGACCAAGGACTGAACCCCTCAACCCTGAAGCACCACGTTCTACAGACCAAGGACTGAACCCCTCAACCATAGCCTGAAGCACCACGTTCTACAGACCAAGGACTGAACCCCTCAACCCTGAAGCACCACGTTCTACAGACCAAGGACTGAACCCCTCAACCCTGAAGCACCACGTTCTACAGACCAAGGACTGAACCCCTCAACCATAGCCTGAAGCACCACGTTCTACAGACCAAGGACTGAACCCCTCAACCCTGAAGCACCACGTTCTACAGACCAAGGACTGAACCCCTCGACCCTGAAGCACCACGTTCTACAGACCAAGGACTGAACCCCTCAACCCTGAAGCACCACGTTCTACAGACAAAGGACTGAACCCCTCGACCATAGCCTGAAGCACCACGTTCTACAGACCAAGGACTGAACCCCTCAACCATAGCCTGAAGCACCACGTTCTACAGACCAAGGACTGAACCCCTCAACCCTGAAGCACCACGTTCTACAGACCAAGGACTGAACCCCTCAACCATAGACTGAAGCACCACGTTCTACAGACCAAGGACTGAACCCCTCAACCCTGAAGCACCACGTTCTACAGACCAAGGACTGAACCCCTCAACCCTGAAGCACCACGTTCTACAGACCAAGGACTGAACCCCTCAACCATAGCCTGAAGCACCACGTTCTACAGACCAAGGACTGAACCCCTCGACCCTGAAGCACCACGTTCTACAGACCAAGGACTGAACCCCTCGACCATAGCCTGAAGCACCACGTTCTACAGACCAAGGACTGAACCCCTCGACCCTGAAGCACCACGTTCTACAGACCAAGGACTGAACCCCTCAACCCTGAAGCACCACGTTCTACAGACCAAGGACTGAACCCCTCAACCATAGCCTGAAGCACCACGTTCTACAGACCAAGGACTGAACCCCTCGACCCTGAAGCACCACGTTCTACAGACCAAGGACTGAACCCCTCGACCATAGCCTGAAGCACCACGTTCTACAGTGTTGTCCGTCGTTTATGACTTCATTAAAGGAATAGACTTTCACTTCATCAGGCCTTTGATTTGTGTAAAATATTTTCTCAAAATCATCTTGAGGGCCCGAGGTTCTACGCTGGAGGGCCGGATGTGGCCCCCGGGCCTGACGTTGCGTACCCCTGGTTTAAGACGAGACACTACAGGTGATCATGGGTAAAATAATAAATGTAAGATATTAATGTGTGTGCTGTGATAAAAGGCGCCGCCCGGACGCCATGTCCAGGTGCGGCTCGGGGTTAGCATTTTTAGCATCGTGGGCTTTTTGCTAGGTCTGCTAACGTGATCCCCGTTTTCCGCCATTACTACGAAAACCAAACCCTGTATTTGTCCTCATGCCTCGTCAGATCCAAACCAGTAGCCGCGTTATTACTTCTGACCCGTGACCACAAAGAGCACTGCTGCCCCCTGCTGACTCAATAAAGTAATGTCTACAACTAAGACATTTACACCGGAGGCTTTACTGCAGCCGTTCACATTAAAACCCCTCACTGACGTCTAAATAAGTCACTGGGTTAAGTTATACCTAAAGGGAAATGCATTTGACCTGTAGGAGGCGCCGACGCTCAGGGACCCAGAATCACCCGGCTGGAGGATTAACCTATTGTACATGATTGTAGTGATATGGTACCCGGGGGAAACTTTATTTATCTATTATTTATTTATTGCACTCTCAAACACACTCTCAAACATCCTGGCCTATTGTACATGTTTTTAGTGGTAGGGGAAACCGGAGTACCCGGAGGAAACCAACACAGACACGGGGAGAACATGCAAACTCCACACAGAAAGGCCCCGTCCAGGTGGGAATCGAACCCGGGACCTTCTAGCTGTGAAGCACGAGCTCTAACCACTGTGCCACCAGACTTACTCACGCAGGCACAATGAGAACAGCTGGGGGGAGGAGCTCAGTTACCCGGGGGGAGGAGCTCAGTTACCCGGGGGGAGGGGCTCAGTTACCCGGGGGGAGGAGCTCAGTTACCCGGGGGGAGGAGTTCAGTTACCCGGGGGGAGGAGCTCAGTTACCCGGGGGGAGGAGCTCAGTTACCCGGGGGGAGCTCAGTTACCCGGGGGGAGGAGCTCAGTTACCCGGGGGGAGGAGCTCAGTTACCCGGGGGGAGGAGCTCAGTTACCTGGGGGGAGCTCGGTGTAGAGTCGCTGCTCCTTCACGTCGAAAGGAGCCAGCTGAGGTGGCTCGGGCATCTGTTTCAGAGACCCCTGGTGAGGTGGCCTCGTGGAAGACCCGGGACACGCTGGAGAATGTCTCGGGTCCCCCCAAAACAGCAGGAGGAGGTGTCTGGGGAGAGGGAGGTCTGGGCAATAAAGCGGAGCAAACCTTTGGAACTAAGGCGTCACCAAATAAAACCACATATTTGAACCTGGCTCTATCGATTATTAATATTCAGTCGTCAAAAATGTCGGCCATGTTTATTTATAAAATGCCTTTTTTTTATATGAAAACACAAACGAGAGAAAACTTATTTATAAAATCGGCAGAAACCGTTCCACATTGATGATCTACATTAAGATTCTTTCCTCTTCACCTCCAGCGTCTCGCCTTAAAGGCGTTGATCCTATCTTCTGTATATTTGGAGGTTTCTACCTGGAGTTTAGACCACGATTGTTTGCAAATATATTCCTCTAAATAATCTGGAGGCCGGACGATGAACACTTTAGTCCCTTTATGTTCCTCAGATCTGAACGAGGAACTGCTGTAACAAGGTGTCGTTTTGTCTTTCGTGTGAAGTGGCTGAATCTGTAACAGTAAAAGTAACATTTGTCTGTTTGTAAAATCTGTTTATTTTTATTTTTACAAAACACAACACAAATACAAATAATAATAAATCACTCATACTACATTCATAAAGTGCTCCAGAAACGGATCCAGTTTAATAGGATCAGTCTTCTGGCGCTGAGACGAATGTAATAACAGTTTTCTGCTCGTTAGTGAGAATATCGGTCACTGGGGGTTTCTCCAAAACGTGCAGGCCCAGGGTCAGGGTGGGACTGTGCTCCACAAACATCAGACAACAAGTTAAACATGAGTCCAGTAAGCTGTTGGGACAGTTCCAGAAAGCGTGAGCTGGTCGAGCCTGTTCCTGTGTTCCCCCCGTGGAACATTCTGGAAAGCCGTACTTTAGAACTTTGAAGTGGAGAAGTCCACGAGGAGCACAGACTGGAGATGAGTGGACGTCGTCTCGAGCTTTAGTCCACTGAGAGGCCGTGATGTTTATTCCAATGTCTTTTAGGTGATCAAGTGAAGGCATGTGTTCCATATCTGACAGTTCAGGACATGTTCTAGAAACGTATTCCGAAGTATAGTATTCATGTCTGAGCTGGAAAACTGACGAGGAAAAGAAAGACGTCGATTTAACAAAGCAACGGATTTGTAAATATTAAATATATATATATGCAAAGATGCAAACACATTTCAATAAACAAATCCTGTATCGAATGTTTTCCTTTGACTTTCCACGGAGAAAAAGCTACTTCCTGAAGTGCGGGGTGGAGCTCGTGGTTAATCAGTTTCATTTAATCCTGAAATATCTTTCCATTTAAAATGTTTTCTAATTTGATGCCAAATGTATATAGTATGAGAAACTACAAGACGTTTGCCTTTAGGAGTCGTCTTTAAAGAAGAATAAATCGATGCTTGTACTGAGGAAGTAGGTCAATGATTTTCCATCTCAACCCAGTCAGCTCCGTTTGCGTTACACCAGAAGGTCCACGGCCAGTAATGAGGTGTGTTTCTTTTATTTGCCATGACATCGAAAATAAGTGTAATACATTTTTGCACAATGTTTAAAAAAAAAAGTCTAAATGACTGCAGGTAAAATAAACCTTGTTCACAAATGCAGAAGTCAGTGACTTGTACTGCTCTGTCATTACCACCGCGCCTTATTTCTGTAAATTAATTTCATTTCAAACGTGCTCCAGCCATCAGACCCAGTATTAAACGCTAAGGGCCTCGGTTAACGGTTGATGAAAACGTGCAGCCCAGTTATAGAATCTGAGGCGATGCAATCCCATTCCTCACAGAGTTCTTTTGGTCTTTGTAAAAACGCTTCCTCAATCCTAAGAGTCTTTTTGTTCCAAATGAATTTGGACTTTATGGTCAGATAACAGATGTTTATTAAGTTTCCAAGAAGTTAGTTTTAGTTCCAAATGCATCTTGTAGTAACATCGGACTATGATCCGACAGAACAATGGTCTTGTCCTGACACTTCCGGTCGAGCGCGAAGCCCGTTCATTTAAACTGAGAACGAGGGAAAACGTTCTCCATTCAAATCTGATGTTTAGTCTATTTGTGTAAAATGTCCAATGTCCCATGTGACCTGAAAGGAGAAAAGGGGCGGGCACAATTCATGACGGCGCCCACGCGAACCTCCGGAATACGGTGAATAGCAGAGACAAAAAACAACATGAACTGGTTATCCTCTATATTAGCATAGAGGCTAATTCATGTAATCATTATAAAATGTTCCTGTTACAATATTGTCTCTGCCCCTTTTGTCTGGGATTACTTTATTCCTAACAAATAGTATGAATAATTATAATTATAAATTATCATAGCCACTTCTCTGCTTTAGTCTACAATGGTCTTTATCTTGGAGTTGAATGTTTTTGGATGTTTCCTAGAGCTTCATCTAAATGTGTCCCACTTTACCTGATTTCACTCAAACAAGACGACAAAGATTCTGATGGCGACAAAACGACAGGGGGCGCTAAAGCATGGTCTTGGCCCACGTTATTTATGTTATTTTTATTATTTTTATTAATTTGAAAGGTACAAATCAGACACTGTTACAGACATTAGCAACATTAGCGGCTCACTGTTAGCCTGTGCTAGCACGTTTCCAGCGCTGACGGGAGTGCGGGACAAAGGTTTGCCGTGGGTGAAAGACGTCACAAAAGGAACGGGATCAGAGCTCTCCTGCTGCGCGGGTACTCCGGGAACTTCTCCAGGTAAAATCTGAAATCACACGGAGTCACAGCCACCGTCAAATATGAGGCGTCTCAATGTGCATGAACAGACCGCCATTATCTGGGTGGTACCTGTGGTGCCCGAGGGCGCGGGGCCCGATGGAGGAGGCGGTGAAGAAGGCGAAGCTGAAGGCGGGAAGAGTCCACACGGCCACCGCGAAACCAAACCACTCCACGATCTCAGCCAGGAAGTTCGCCCCGGAGACCAGCTCGAACAGGCCGCCTGCAGAGAGCGGAGGTGAAGCCCCTGCAGCGCACACTGTGGACACTAGGTGGCGCTGTGCGTTGCCGTACAGAGGGGAATTCAGGCACATGCAATACAATTAAAATCATAATTTCACAAGAACATATTGGAACAAAGGAACAAAACAGCAACAAGGAAACAACGGCAAAAGAAAATAGACCCTCCACACCCGCAGCGTCCTGTTACGGCTCAACAGGGGAAGGACCCAACAAACGGACACCAGACAAAAGGGGGAAACGGTAAAGGTAGGTTTTATTGTCCAGGTGAGTAGGGTGCCGGGGGCAGATATCCTCAGGGAAGTTATTCCAGACGACGACCGCGAGGAGCACAGGAGACGGGTAAGTGAAATCCAAAAAACAGGAATGATCTCGAAACGTGGCGGCCAGCAAGTTCACCGTGTGGCGGAGGTAACCATCTGGCAGAGTCTGGCAGGACGGCAGGATTCTTGAATGAGGCTAATGGGCTCCATGCACGCGAGCGTCACGTGACTTCCCAGTGGATTCTAAGTAGTCGTTTGCGTTTCCCGTCTCCGTTATTTCCCCGTGAGGTCTTGTCTAAAAACATAAACAGCTGAAGATCACACGGCAGACAGTGAGTTCCTGGTGGAGTCACAGCATCAGGTTAAAAACATTCACTAGAGGAAACTTCCGTGCTCATCACAGTGTTTTTGTCTTGAAGCTAACGGCTAACGGCTAACGGCTAACACGAATTAAAGGGGGGGTATTATGTCAAATCGACTTCTTCAAGCTTTATATCCTGTTATTATGTCGTTCCCTCATTAAACACGTGCCTGGAGTGTTGCCTCGGCTCATTCACGTATTTTTGAGTAATCAGTAAAAACTTAGACGGCGGCCATTTTAGGTGTAGCTATGCCTCAGTCCTCCTAGGAACGCCCCCACCTCCTGGAGACGCCTCTGGACCTTTCGTCACCAGCCAAGCCTCCAACCACTGCTCCTCAGCTCAGCAGAGCCCCCTCCCCGCACAGTGTTGTTGTTTCAATGCCACAGTAGTGTGCTGAAGGGGGCGTGTCAGAAAGCTTCTTAAAGAGACAGAGGCCTATTTCAAGACGTTCAGTACGGCCATTTTGAGAGAGCAATTTTATTCAAGGCAGTTATTTTAATTTACTGCATATACAGACCAACAGAAGGTTACGTCATCATTGTAGTGCTATAGACTGGTGCTATGTGATTGAAAGAAGCATAATACCCCCTCTTTAAAAATGAAAATAGCTACACACGATTTTAACAGCGCATTTGTAAACACGGTGCAGGATTAAAATTAAACAAATGAGAAGATGCGGCGCCTACAGAACTGTGAGGACGAAGGACACGCTCGCTTCTTCACACGTGTGCCGCCAGGTGAATAAATAAACACACGCCTTTTGTCACCTGTGTTGCTGTGTTTCCATCCTCATGCTATTTTGACACTTTCAAGAAGCTTTTAGATTTGGGTCAAGTCGAACTGGAGAAAATGTGCTCGGTTAAAGTGGGGGATGGTGGATTTATAAAGGTCCTGCTACTTGTGGACAAGGCCTGAATGTCTGTGGTTTGATACAAATAACCGTGGGGAGCAGGATTCAGTGGTGCTCAGGGAGTACCCACCTCGGGGGATCCTGTAGGCCGTCTCTCCTGGTCTCCGCAGGCTCCTCAGGATGTGGTCACTGTGGATGTTCATGACCATCCCAAACGCAAACAGGCCCAGACCTGAAGAGAGCGTCTGGACTTAGTGACTGCCTCACACCATATTCAGACTAAAGGACTTTCACAGAATGATCCGGGAAAACATCTGGAGAAAATAAAATCTATAGCAATGAGTGACCACGGTGAGCGCCCCCTTCTGGTGAAATGAAGCTAACGCAGCAGAGTAACCGGTTAGTGGGAGATTATAACTCAACACTGTTCACCGGGAGTCCCTTTGTTCTAACGCAGATGTGACAGAGCTGGTGTTGTGGAGGTGATGGATCTGGTGTTGTGGAGGTGATTGATCTGGTGTTGTGGAGCTGATGGATCTGGTGTTGTGGAGGTGATGGATCTGGTGTTGTGGAGGTGATGGATCTGGTGTTGTGGAGGTGATGGATCTGGTGTTGTGGAGGTGATGGATCTGGTGTTGTGGAGGTGATGGATCTGGTGTTGTGGAGGTGATTGATCTGGTGTTGTGGAGCTGATGGATCTGGTGTTGTGGAGGTGATGGATCTGGTGTTGTGGAGGTGATGTGGTGATTGTGATTGTGGTGGTACCTGCCGTGGTCCTCACACTGTCCACCCAGTCCCAGTCCAGGCCTGGGGGTGAGCAGTGCAGGAGGGCGTGGCTCTGCAGGAAGCCGTTCACGAGGCAGAACACGACCGCGAACACCACCAGCACCACGGGCATGGGGCGCCCACGCACACAGAACGGGTACACGAGCGACCTGGAGGAACAGAAGAGGAACATTTACAAAAAGCAGCGTCTCTTACTGACAGCAGAGCACACGAGAAGGATCGGCTCAGGGTTTATGAGCCTGAGTCCGTGGGGACTGCTCCAAAATGTCCTGCAGGGAGGTCAGAGGAGTTGACATTCCCATTGCCAGTTTTACCATCTGGTTTTATATTTTAATGTCAGATTACCAAACCAATTTACAATTCCATACCTTAGCACAGTTTCTATACAAGCTCTGTAGAAAGTCAACATTATTCCCGGACAAACCCTGTGGTTCGGAGCGGGTGTGGTGTGAACTTCTCTCGCTTTGTTGCGCGACTAAAGAATGAATACGCTCTTTCCCGTCCGCCCCGTCCTGCTGCAGGGAAACGTTCCTCTTCACGAGCCGTTTAAAGGGCATTTCTCCTCCTGTATTTAACCACGAGGGAGAGGAGTGACCATTGCGTAACATTAGGTCCGTTCATACTGCTCCCATTGCTCCGTTACCAGACTAACTTCCCTGCCCGGAATGGACAGGGAATAGTGTGTGAGCAGTTCTGATTGTCCAGACTTCAGGCGTTTAGGGAACGAGCGGTCACAAAGATTAAACCATTAACTGGGCTTAATCTGTTCGTTACATTTCATTGTAGAAAACAAAACACACACTTGCAGAACATTTACCCTTTTTGACCTGAACCAGGACTTGTTTGCAGACTTGTGTCTGTCCCAGAGTCTGGTCACTCCGCCCTGGGAGTCAGTTAAAAGCTGAATTTCGGACTTGGTTAATGGTTCATATTTCTGTACCGGCTGTATCTATACACAAGCAAAGACTCTATCTCAAAGGCGTCAAAGTGGAGACAGAATTCAAACAATAAAAGGACTTTTGTCATAAAAGGATGTGGCAGGTTTGTGAATTTCTTTCCAAAGCTGAGTCCCTCTCGTTGAGTCGTATCGGCTGCTGCTACAACTCACATTATTATATTAAAAACAATGAACAAGACTAACCTCACCTGTGCAGGTAGTGCAGCATGAACGTGCACAGCAGCAGCCTCCTGCCGTGCACGCTCCCGCCTGTGGTGCACGCCATGAGCGCGGGCACGAGGAAGGCGGGCAGCTCCTGCAGGAGCCAGCCCCATCGCGCTGGCATAGAGAAGGTGAGAAAAGGGAGCAGGCCCCGCCCTGTGTAGCGGCCGTAGGCCGCGGGCCCGTTCCTTTGCTGAGCGAACAGTTGGACCGCGCCGCCAAACAGCAGCATCGCACTCAGCCCGTGCACGGCACCGTGGTTACACTCCATCATCAGCTCTGAGACTGAGGCTGAACCAGGGCACCACGATGCTGATTACAGATCGACTACTCTATTTATCATTAACAGAGTCCACAGAACATGAATAACAGAACAAACTCCTCCCATTGAAACAACAAAACACAGTTACAGATACAGAGCCTCTCGAAAGTACTGACAGGTTACACACAAGTAACAGACAACTGTGAAGTGAAAGTAAAACGATACATGATACACAACCTGCTGGAGACAAATGCATGGATGAGTGTCTCTCAGTCTGGTTTTGACACTATTCCTCTGATCTTCATGTTTTTCAGATGGTAAAAAGCTGATGATGTCATTGCTTTGATGTGGCTGTTTAAGTTCAGGTCTGAGTCCATGGTTACTCCTAGATTTCTAACCTGATGTTTTGGTTTCAGAGAGAGAGATTTAAGGTGACTGATAACACTTTGTCTTTGTGTCTGTGGGACAAAAACAATGATCTCAGTTTTGTCTGAGTTTAGTTGGAGAAAGTTGTTTTGCAGTGACAGAGAGTATCTACAGACCCGTGTTCACCTGTATCAGTGACAGAGAGTATCTACAGGCCCATGTTCACCTGTATCAGTGACAGAGAGTATCTACAGGCCCCTGTTCACCTGCATCAGTGACAGAGAGTATCTACAGGCCCATGTTCACCTGTATCAGTACAGAGAGTATCTACAGGCTCATGTTCACCTGTATCAGTACAGAGAGTATCTACAGGCCCATGTTCACCTGTATCAGTACAGAGAGTATCTACAGGCTCATGTTCACCTGTATCAGTACAGAGAGTATCTACAGGCTCATGTTCACCTGTATCAGTACAGAGAGTATCTACAGGCCCATGTTCACCTGTATCAGTACAGAGAGTATCTACAGGTCCGTGTTCTCCTGTATCAGTGACAGAGTATCTACAGACCCGTGTTCACCTGTATCAGTGACAGAGAGTATCTACAGGCCCATGTTCACCTGTATCAGTACAGAGAGTATCTACAGGCCCATGTTCACCTGTATCAGTGACAGAGAGTATCTACAGGCTCATGTTCACCTGTATCAGTACAGAGAGTATCTACAGGCCCATGTTCACCTGTATCAGTACAGAGAGTATCTACAGGCTCATGTTCACCTGTATCAGTACAGAGAGTATCTACAGGTCCATGTTCTCCTGTATCAGTGACAGAGTATCTACAGGCTCATGTTCACCTGTATCAGTACAGAGAGTATCTACAGGCCCATGTTCACCTGTATCAGTGACAGAGAGTATCTACAGGCCCATGTTCACCTGTATCAGTGACAGAGAGTATCTACAGGCCCATGTTCACCTGTATCAGTGACAGAGAGTATCTACAGGCCCATGTTCACCTGTATCAGTGACAGAGAGTATCTACAGGCCCATGTTCACCTGTATCAGTGACAGAGAGTATCTACAGGCCCATGTTCACCTGTATCAGTACAGAGAGTATCTACAGGCTCATGTTCACCTGTATCAGTACAGAGAGTATCTACAGGTCCATGTTCTCCTGTATCAGTGACAGAGTATCTACAGGCTCATGTTCACCTGTATCAGTACAGAGAGTATCTACAGGTCCGTGTTCTCCTGTATCAGTGACAGAGAGTATCTACAGACCCGTGTTCACCTGTATCAGTGACAGAGAGTATCTACAGACCCGTGTTCACCTGTATCAGTGACAGAGAGTATCTACAGGCCCATGTTCACCTGTATCAGTGACAGAGAGTATCTACAGGCCCACGTTCACCTG
Organism: Proterorhinus semilunaris; assembly: GCA_021464625.1. Classification (NCBI taxonomy): domain Eukaryota; kingdom Metazoa; phylum Chordata; class Actinopteri; order Gobiiformes; family Gobiidae; genus Proterorhinus; species Proterorhinus semilunaris. The sequence continues at coordinate 3,674,614 of CM038349.1, forward strand.
TATCAGTGACAGAGAGTATCTACAGGCCCATGTTCACCTGTATCAGTGACAGAGAGTATCTACAGGCCCATGTTCACCTGTATCAGTGACACGTAGATCTGAGTGTCATCTGTGTAGTTGTGGTACGACACATTGTTGCTGTTGATTAGCTGACCCAATGGAAGCATGTACAAGTTGAATAAGAGGGGTCCCAAGATTGACCCCTGGGGGACTCCACAGGTCATGGAAATGTATCTGAGACATAGTTGCCAATGCCTATCCTCGAGATAGGACTTGAACCAGTTTAGCGCAGTACCAGAGAGTCCCACCCAGTTTTCTAACCTGTGAAGTAAGATCCCGTGGTCCACTGTGTCAAAGGCTCAGGTCCAGCAGAACTAAACCTGAGACCTTACCTGCGTTGGTGTTCATACGTTCATATCACGCAAAATCTGGTTGAACTCACAAAGCACTTCTTTGTATATCTCAAAATGAACCTGGAGCTTTGACTTGCGCCATTTCCGTTCGGCTTTTCGGCACTCCCTTTTCTGTGCCCTGACCGAATCTTCACTTCTCCAAGGTGCCCTTTGTCTATGTTAACCATTTTAACCTTGACAGGAGCAATAGTATCCAAAACATTTAAGACGCTTGATGTGTAAGAGTCCAACAGATTATCAACATTAGAACATGGAGGATTCTCAAATCTGATCATTTCCATAAACTGTGTCCTTGTTGTATCATTTATGTGTCTTCTCTGAATAACTCCAGGCCCAGCCTCTGGTTTGGGTGTAACAGACAGGTCAAAGGTCAAAGAAGACACAGAAATGATCAGACGAAGCAACATCAACAACATTCACATTTGATATATTAACACCTTTTGTAATGACTAGAGCAGGGGTCGGCAAAGGCTTCGGGCCAATATTTTTTTACGCCGATAGATGGCGGGCCAGTCAATTGATAAAAAATAGATTTATTCATGCGTGGATATTCAATACTAGATTACCCCAAACTATACATATTTTTTGTTTAAAAATAAAATATTGTTTGAAACAATACTGTCCCCGAGTCTGTCGGATGTTCGCAGGTTACACAGCACTAGCAAAACATAAAGTTAGCATCGCAAACATGTCGCTTTCCAAAGGACTAAAAAGAAAAGTGAAAACAGGAGTTTCAGGAGGAAAGGCGACAAACATATGGTTTCATCCTACCTGGAGATGTGAACGCCAAACCTCTGCCTCCTCTGCACCGAGGTCATCTCCGTTTGCAAAGAGGACAATATTCGACATCACCAAACGAAACCTGGGTCGTTCAGTATCCACTTCAGTCTGAGTCGAGGCGTCTCAACATCAATGCTCTTCATGACAGTTCTATCCGGAGCAGCAGGTCCTGGTCCGAGGCCTGACCACACAGGAAAAGGTTTCCAGGGCCTCGCTTAAAGCGTCCTGGAGTTTGGCCCGGTGTTACGCCGAAAACTGCATGACCGCTGAAAAATTCACCCCCTCTTACCGCAGATGAAACAACGACAGGAAGGACTGTCTCTTAACAATTACAGCCCATTTGTGTGTATTTATTTATGTAAGACTGACTGACCACAGCTCATTTAACCAGAAGAGATCGTTTTTTTAAAAATGTCTTTAAAAGTCAGGGATATTTTTTGGCTGAGCGTGTGATATGAGGAGTGTGGCGTGAGAGCGTGTGATATGAGCAGTGTGGCGTGAGAGCGTGTGATATGAGGAGTGAGAGCGTGTGATATGAGGAGTGTGGCGTGAGAGCGTGTGATATGAGCAGTGTGGCGTGAGAGCGTGTGATATGAGGAGTGTGGCGTGAGAGCGTGTGATATGAGGAGTGTGGCGTGAGAGCGTGTGATATGAGGAGTGTGGCGTGAGAGCGTGTGATATGAGGAGTGTGGCGTGAGAGCGTGTGATATGAGGAGTGTGGCGTGAGAGCGTGTGATATGAGGAGTGTGGCGTGAGAGCGTGTGATATGAGGAGTGTGGCGTGAGAGCGTGTGATATGAGGAGTGTGGCGTGAGAGCGTGTGATATGAGGAGTGTGGCGTGAGAGCGTGTGATATGAGGAGTGTGGCGTGAGAGCGTGTGATATGAGGAGTGTGGCGTGAGAGTGTGTGATATGAGGAGTGTGGCGTGAGAGCGTGTGATATGAGGAGTGTGGCGTGAGAGCGTGTGATATGAGGAGTGTGGCGTGAGAGCGTGTGATATGAGGAGTGTGGCGTGAGAGCGTGTGATATGAGGAGTGTGGCGTGAGAGCGTGTGATATGAGGAGTGTGGCGTGAGAGCGTGTGATATGAGGAGTGTGGCGTGAGAGCGTGTGATATGAGGAGTGTGGCGTGAGAGCGTGTGATATGAGGAGTGTGGCGTGAGAGCGTGTGATATGAGGAGTGTGGCGTGAGAGCGTGTGATATGAGGAGTGTGGCGTGAGAGCGTGTGATATGAGGAGTGTGGCGTGAGAGCGTGTGATATGAGGAGTGTGGCGTGAGAGCGTGTGATATGAGGAGTGTGGAGTGAGAGCGTGTGATATGAGCAGTGTGGCGTGAAAGCGTGTGATATGAGGAGTGTGGCGTGAGAGCGTGTGATATGAGGAGTGTGGCGTGAGAGCGTGTGATATGAGCAGTGTGGCGTGAGAGCGTGTGATATGAGGAGTGTGGCGTGAGAGCGTGTGATATGAGGAGTGTGGCGTGAGAGCGTGTGATATGAGGAGTGTGGTGTGAGAGCGTGTGATATGAGGAGTGTGGAGTGAGAGCGTGTGATATGAGCAGTGTGGCGTGAAAGCGTGTGATATGAGGAGTGTGGCGTGAGAGCGTGTGATATGAGGAGTGTGGCGTGAGAGCGTGTGATATGAGCAGTGTGGCGTGAGAGCGTGTGATATGAGGAGTGTGGCGTGAGAGCGTGTGATATGAGGAGTGTGGCGTGAGAGCGTGTGATATGAGGAGTGTGGCGTGAGAGCGTGTGAAGGCTGCTTAGAGTTAAATTGCAACAGTGGAATGGTGTTGTGCTAAACACAAGCAAAGATCTTCGGCAAAACATTTGCGGATAAATTAAGTCTCTGTTAGGCTTTTATTTTTTTTATATCCTCTGGCGGGCCAAAAAATATTGGCAACGGGCCAATGGGCCGGACGTTGCCAACCACTGGACTAGAGTGTGACCTTTGTTGTGAGTCGCTTCACTCACGTGCTGAGTTAAACCAAACATTTCAAGAACAGCTCTAAATTCTCTTGCATGCCTGTCATTGGTCACATCCACATGCACATTAAAATCACCTGAAATTACTAAACAATCAAAATCAGTCAGTATAAATGAAAGTAATTCAATAAAATCTTCAATAAAACAATTTTGTGGTGGTTTGTAAATAGTCATATAAATTATGGAAGATTGTTTTATCTTCATTTTGAAAGACACATACTCAAATGATTGAAAAACCCCAAATGACAATTTGTGGGTGACTATATTGTCCCTGAATATGGCACAGACACCCCCGCCCCTTTGGTTTTGGCGTGTTTCAGACACAAAAGTGAAATTTGATGGACTACACTCAATCAAAACTGCGTTTCCAGTGTTTTTGTCAAGCCATGTTTCAGTTAAAAACATAAAGTCTAGATTATAAGAGGAAATAAAACTATTAACAAGGACTTGTTTTTTAATGATCTGACATTGAGTACAGCATGTTTGAGATTTATCTGTGTTTGAGTGGATGGAATCTTTTTGCAAGGGATATGGATTAGAGTTCTTTGATTGGACGGTCTGACTGTCCCTCTCTTATCTAATCTAAGTTGTTTGACAGTACTAATAGTTTCAGAAGAACGTTACGTTAAACTTTAAAACATAATCCACACAATGTGTTTAGATCTGCAGACGTCAATGCTAATCATAAAACTTTTACAAAGCGCAAGGTACTTTTTTAATTTTGTAAAGACATTAAGGCAAATTTATGACTGACACAATTGTTATGGGAGGTGATTTTAACATTGCTCCAAATTCTTGGTTGGATTGGCCCCGAGGCCAGCAACCTGAAAATAACTACACAATGTTTGTATTGAAACTAACACTTTTGACTATGGGAGACTGAATAACCCTACGAAGTTAGACTATACATGGATTCGTGCTTCTAATGGGAACCGACGTTCAAGGTTAGATTACTGGCTAATCTCACATTCAATAAGTAATACTGTTCAGAAATGTGAGATTGTTACGTCTCCGCTCACTGACCACTGTTTAATCAGCGTATCCTTGTTATTAATCAAACGACCACGCTCTTCGGGTAATATATGGAACCTGAACAATAGACTTTTACTAAATGATGGCTTTTGCAAACAAATAAAGTCCCTCTGTCTAAAAGTAAAAGGAATGGATATGTCAAATAAAGGAAAGTGGGAATGGTTTAAGTTCCCACTTTCCTTCCTTTTGGAGGGAGCAAAATGCCAAAACCGCCGAAAATAGAGGCGAAGCAACAGGCAGATTCAGCGGTGGAAGAGGAATACGTAAGCCTCAGTCGAGTCACGGAGCTCATGGAGCAGCAGAGGGTCATGTTCAGGGAATTAATTCAACAACAGCAGGAAAATTTCAAAGGATTTATAAAACTCATCATGGAATCAACAAACACCCGCATGGATTTACAGACTAAGGACATTCAAGAACTAAAAACAAGCCTGCAGTTCACGCAAGGTGAGGTGGACACTTTAAAAGAACAAAATCTGAAACTCACGGAGCGCAAAAACACTTTACAAACGGACTTTTACAAAGTATGTGACAATTTACACATCATCACGGACAAACTGGAGTATCTGGAGGGGCAGAGCCGCAGAAATAACCTGGTATTTGAGGGAGTGTTGGAGTCGCCTGGGGAGACCTGGGCCGACGCTGAGGTAAAAGTTAAGGAGATACTGAAGGAGAAGCTCCAGCTACATCACGCGGTGGAGGTGGAGAGGGCTCACCGCGTAGGGAAACCCGGCGGAGGGAGAGACTGGCCGAGACCCATCATCGCCAGACTACTGAGGTGGAAGGATCGCGAGGAAATCTTGCAGCGCGCCAAACGACTTAAAGGAACAAAAATCTTCATAAACGAGGACTACACCGAATCAATAAAAAGAAAACGTAAAGAACTGATGCCGGAGCTGAGAGCTGCACGAGAAAGGGGGGAGATCGCCTTCTTGCGATATGATAAACTTATTATACGTCCACGCAGCAGTACACCACATCCAGTATAAACACCGGGAAAAACGTATGGACTTTGGTATGTAAAAACACATAATCTCACATGTCTAGTAATACATACAGTTCTATAGGAAGCACCGACTTGGACTTTTCAATAAGGAGAATTGCTGAAGCAAACTCCCAGGATTTTACATTCTCTCAATACGACCTACAGAACACTGAGATCGACATCGACCCTGAAAATAACTTCTTTTCTAGAGCTACCAATGACTGTCAATACTACACAGAGGATCTGTACAATAGTAAACTTAAGAACATTAAGGCATTCACTGTAATCCACTTCAATAGTCGAAGCCTCTATGCAAACTTTGACCACATCAAAAGCTTCTTAAAACAGTTTTCCACACCATTCAGTGTCATCCTAATCACAGAAACATGGATCAATAATGACAGAGAATTTGAGTTTTCTATTGATGGTTATGAATTTATAAGTATGAACAGAAGGAACAAGCATGGAGGGGGCGTAGCTATGTTTATAGACTCCAACTATAGTTATAAAGTAATGCAAAATAAGACAATGGTGGTGGATGATACACTTAAATGCCTTACTGTAGAGATTACAAGACAAAAAAAGAAAAATATTATTGTGAGTTCTATTTATAGAACACCTGGCTCTGATATAGATGTTTTTTCTAAGTGGATGGAGGAGCACTTTTCAGGATTAAATCATAAAGTCATGTTTGTGGGGGGAGACCTCAACATCGATCTGTTAAACCCATATAAACATAAAAAGACGGACGAATTTATAAATACTTTATTCAGTATAGGTCTGTTTCCTCTAATAACCAAACCTAGTAGAATTACAACTCATAGTGCCACCTTGATTGATAACATTTTCTCAAATGAAATTGAAAGTGACACAGTCAGCGGGTTAATTATAAATGATATTAGTGATCACCTTCCAGTTTTCGTTTTGTATAAAAATGGATATGTAAAAGATGAGGAGGAAAATAAGTATTGGTTTAGAAGGGTAAAAACAGAGAAAACTATTGATGCATTTAAAAAGGAGCTTTTAGCTCAAGACTGGAGTATTGTGTACAGAGAGAATGACACGAATATGGCTTATGATGAGTTTACGCGAGTATTTCAAAAAGTATATGACAAACATTGCCCAATGAAGAAATACAGTAAAAACAGAAAGTGCAAAGAAACACCATGGATGTCTAAAGGTTTACTAAATGCTTGCAAGAAAAAAAATAATCTTTACAAAAACTTTATAAATAACAAAACAAAAGAAGCTGAGGATAAATATAAGAAATATAAAAATAAACTGACAGGTATCATGAGAAAATGTAAACAGGATTATTATAATACATTGTTAGATAGCAATAAGAATAATATTAAAGGTTTATGGAATAGCTTAAATAGTATAATTAGAAATAAACCAAGAACGATTAATTATCCAAAATATTTCAAAGATGAGGATAACACGTTAAATAATATGAATGAAGTCGTCGAAACATTTAATAAATTCTTTGTAGATGTTGGACCGAACCTTGATGCAAAAATTGCAAACGTTGAGAATTATAATTGTGATCTGATAGAAGCAAATCCTATGTCCCTGTTCCTCAAACCTGTGGAGGAAAAGGAGATACTGGACATTGTTAAAGGGTGTAAAAATAAAACTTCGACCGATTACCATGACATGGACATGAAAACTTTAAAAACTGTTATTGAAAGTATCTCTAAGCCGTTAACTTACATCTGTAACTTATCGTTGCAAACTGGACAATTTCCTGATAGTATGAAAGTAGCAAAAGTGATTCCTCTGTTCAAAGCAGGAGATAAACATCTCTTTACAAACTACAGGCCTGTTTCCCTTTTACCGCAATTCTCTAAAATCTTAGAAAAGGTTTTTAACTCTAGACTTGACGGCTTTATCGAAAAGTGTAATTTACTCTCGGACAATCAGTTTGGTTTTAGGAACAATCACTCAACCTCACACGCGCTCTTTGATATAACTGAAGAAATAACTAATGCTGTAGATAACAAGAAATGTGCAATAGGGTTATTTATTGACCTGAGTAAAGCGTTTGATACAATAAACTATGATATATTAATTAATAAACTAGAACATTATGGGATTAGGGGGGTAGCTCTACAGTGGGTCACCAGTTACTTAAAAAATAGAAAACAATGTGTGAAAATCGGTGACTATCAGTCGAGTTGTCGACAAATTGTCTGTGGTTTACCTCAAGGTTCTATTCTGGGCCCAAAATTGTTTAATATGTATATTAACGACATTTGTAAAACGTCTGAAGTACTTAAATTTATCTTGTTTGCTGACGATACAAATATTTTTGCATCAGGAGACGACTTACAGCAGCTGTGTCGGATTGTTAACTTGGAACTCAAAAGTGTCAACAAGTGGTTCAAACAAAATAAATTATCTCTAAATCTGAGTAAAAGCAAAATGATGATATTTGGCAACTGTAATTGCAATGCTCAGGAAGCAATTCAGATAGAAGGTGTTGTTATCGAGCAAGTGCATGAAATCAAATTCCTTGGTGTGATTATTGATGACAGAATTACTTGGAAATCTCATATTAAATATATATCTACGAACATTTCTAGAAGCATTTCAGTAATTGCAAAAGCAAAGCACATTTTAAACATCAAAGCTCTACATACCTTATACTGTTCTCTGATTTTGCCCTACTTATATTATTGTACTGTGGTTTGGGGTAGTACTTATAAAAACACAGTTAAACCAATAATATTGTTGCAAAAAAGAGCTCTCCGAGTAATTCATAAAGTTGGGTTTTTGGACCACACAAACTCATTATTTTTAAAATCAAAGATCATGAAGTTTTGTGACATTGTTGAGTTCCAAACTGTTCAAATGTTATTCAAAGCAAGGTATAAATTGTTACCAAACCAAATACAAAGAAGGTTCCAAGAACGTACTGGTCGTTATGATTTACGTGATGAATTAAACTTTAGGATTCAGAAACATAGCACAACTTTGAAAAGTTTTAGCCCAACAGTTAATGGTGTACAATTGTGGAATAAACTGGAGATGGATTTGAAACGATGTCCAAACATCAACCTGTTCAAATATAAATACAAACAAAAGACTTTTGAAATATACAGACAAGAAGAAATGTGTTGCCACTAGGGGGAGCAGTAGAATCAATTATGTGTATTGTTTCCTCTATATTCAAGGAAGAGTGTTGCTGCTTGGAACGGTTGTCATTCTATTGCTCAAATTCACAAATGGAGAATTAGCGTAGGCAGGTTATGGATCTGTTTAGAGGAATCCTCCCAACGGGCTCAAAACCTTGTCTTTTAATGCACCACTCAGCATAGGAACATCATCTACAAATCAGCTGTTAGGGGGTTTGTTGAAGGGGAGTTACTGCCCTCTTCAACTGGCTCACTCTCTGGCTTTTTAATGCACCACACTGTGCAGGGCTTTCATCATACTTCACATATAACTCAATTAAATAAATTATATAATAATGATGATGATAATTAAACCCAAATTAAAATTATACTGAGAATGGTAATGACAACTGGAAAGTATCAAGATCTCAAATTATAATATCTATTAATGTACCTTTATACCATAAAAGTAACTCTGTAATCACGGGTAAAAATATGCAAGCAATATATTAAGTAACACATTTTTTTGACTTACTTTGTTCTAGACATCGTATATGAAACTAGATTGTTGTTGTAGCTGTGCGTTGGTTTAATTAATTATATAAAGAGTTTATATATTTTTGTTGTTTGTTGTAAGTTGGTCTGTATGAATGTAGCTGCTTGAAATGTTTTGAAATGTTCTTTTTTTATGTATTGCACTTGGGGGTGGGGGCTCATAAGCTTTTTGCTTCAGCCCACTCCTTTTGAGCACAATGTGTATTGCTCAAATAAACAAATAAACTAAACTAAGTTTGAAACAAAGAGGTTGGCAATCGAAACAGGAAAAAGCATGTCAGAAACAAGTAAACTAAAGAAATATTGAAAAGGATCAACATACCATGTGGTAAAACTAATGCTTCAGTGGAAGATTTAATTAAACTCCCTCCAAAAACAGCTTGATGAAATGTATTTAGAAAAAGCGAGTGGTGCCTTTGAACGATCCAGGGCTAAATGGATGGAAGAAGCTGAGAAGAACACAACACATTTCTATGGCTTAGAAAAGTCTAGACAGTCTAAAAAACAAATCTGTAAATTAACAAAAAGTGACACGGTCATAGAAGACCCAAACCAAACACAAGAGGACGTTCAACTCTTTTACTCTGACTTGTAAAGCTCCAAAAAGAGGATTGTGAATCCTTTTTTACTCTGATTAAGTATTTTGGAAGGATATCAAAGAATTGGTATTGAATGCATGTATTGACTGTATACAAGAAGGATGTCTTACTCTAACAATTAAAACTGGTATAATAACCCTACTCCCCAAACCAAAGAAAGATATCACACATTTAGACGGATGGAAGCCAATTACGTTGCCCTGCAATGATTAGAAGTTGTAGAGGCGAAACGGCCCTGTGCTGGTCGCCTCCTGGCGGGTCTCCACAAAACCAGTCCAATATTGTGCTTATTGGCCCCTATAACCAATTCCTTTATTACACACAACATAGGCCGTCCACATGACACGGTAAGAAACAGTAGACCTCCAAACCACGCACCTGGGTTATTGATTAGGCCCCTTTTGTAGGGAAATCTAACATTCAAACAAGTTTCACCAGCGCCCCCTGCCGGCCGGGAGAATATACATTTTGGCTCCTACACCCCGGCCCCTTAATTGGGTGTGCAGGAGCAACAAACAATTACAACAATGGACAAGGGGCCAAATCTAAATGAACAAGTAATTCATAATAACGCATGTACATTAACACAATGACAAACTGTGTCAATACATGTTCCATAATCTAAAACCCAAAGACAAATACCATAAACCAGAACATAACCGTTAAATCAGTCTAAAGTGCTCATTTATTAATCACAATCGTCCACTTTTTTCCATGGCTTCACATAAACTAGAGGAATGGCTTTTTCAGCATCCACATTTTCAACAAAACATTTTCCCACATTGTCCATATTTTCTGCAAGACTGTTTTTCACAAGGTCAGTGTTTGCCGCAAACCACTGAATGTCCATCTCGAGTCTGGGCTCTGAGGCCCTTGAGCTCCAGTCCTCCCTCTGCAGCATGTTAGGCCTGAACGTGTCCCACTAACCCTTCTGCCCAACTCTGACTGACATGCCCATCTTTTGTAGGATGCCGTCTGTCCTTGGATAGATCTGATGGGCTTTCTGCAACACCATCCAGCTGCTCACTAATGTCAGAGTTGACTCGCTATAGAGGGAGACCCAGTGACAACAGGACATGGAGGCTGCTCTATAATAGTCACCCTCAGTTTCGTGGCACTGCATGTTCTGTTCCAAGAGAGGTCAGAGGTGGGGACACTATGCTTTTGTACAGCATGTTGTTCACGCTCTACAGCTCCAGGAAGAGCCCAGTCAAACTCACCGGCCCCCGTTTGGTCAACCAAACCTCTGACTTTGTCTGCGGCACAGTTTGAGTACATGTTGGTGTAGCTAAAGCTGTAGATTCCTGACAAGATTTGCACCTCTTGGATGATTTTAACACATTAAACTTGGCTTTAGCCACAGCGATGTGTGTTTCAAGTTCATGTAATTCAAGCTGCTGCCTGACAAGTCGCTGTAAGTTAGTACCCCGGTGCCCAATAGAGCCGAGGGTCCACTCCAAAGTTGTTGGGTTAACTGAGGATGTTTCTTACTAATGCAGAGGCGAAACGGCCCTGTGCTGGTCGCCTCCTGGCTGCTAGATTTTTTAGGTTTTCCCCCAACGCGGGTCTCCACAAAACCAGTCCAATATTGTGCTTATTGGCCCCTACAACCAATTCCTTTATTACACACAACATAGGCTGTCCACATGACACGGTAAGAAACAGTAGACCTCCAAACCAGCCGCACCTGGGTCACTGATTAGGCCCCTTTAAAATTCAAACAAGTTTCACCAGCGCCCCCTACCGGCCGGGAGAAAGGTACATTTTGGCTCCTACATAAGTTATTAGCGTTAGAGATTAAAAACCGTAATTGATAAAAAAGTAGATGAAACTCAGTCTGCATTTATAAAAGGTAAGTATACATAATATAACATTGGACATGCTGATCAAAATGTTCTATACTGATATGTCTCTTTAAACCCAGGACTAACAGTAAATATAACTTGCGGAATAAGACATGGATGTGAAATTAGTTCCATGTTGTTCATTTTATGTCCACAGCTACCAGCATATCTCATAATAAATCATCCACATTTTCAGGGTATACATTTTTTTTTATTTCGAATGTCGCCTCAGTCAGTTTGCAGATGACACGGTTTTCTTCCTTAGGGATAAATCTATGGTTAGCAATGCATTACAAATCATTTCTATTTTTTCCAAAGCTTCAGGTCTTGAACAAATTTGAACTACTTTTATTATATGAGTGTATAGACACAGAATGTCAATCCCTGTTAAAGAAGACGTTAAATATCTTGGACTTAAAATGGTTAAAGATGAAAAACAAAGAGAGGAACTGAATATGAAAGAAAGAATTGATCAAATACAAGTATCTTTAAACCACTGGTCGGAAAAAAAAAGAGGAAAATCAACTCCATTTTATACAAATTTATCTGGAGAAATAAGACCTAGTATATTAAAAAATCTCAGTTGGTCAAAGATTACAATCAAAACAGTGGATTTGGAGGCAATGCTTAAAATGAAATGGTTGAAAGAATTTCTATCACGTTCCAAAAAGTATGTGACTTTGAAATTTCTAAACTGCCTTTTAAGTAATCTGAGTTTCACAAACAACTTTAGTATCATAGGAAGATGGTATTTACCTGTAATGTTACCCCTCATTGTGCCACCTTGTGGAATAATAGAGTAATAGTACCAAACAAAAAGTCTTGGTTCAACCAGCTTTGGTTTGACCAAGGCATTATCTTTGTACATGACATTTTAGATGTAAACGGTGAAATTCTACAGTTACAAGATTTAAAAAACAAATAAAATGTTCAATGTTCTCTTAAAGATTAAAGAAAAATCTGTAAATCTATCCCAGTGGCTTTGATACAGCTGATAAAAAACATACTATTTTTTTGTAATGTCCAAGTCAAACTTCCACATTTAAAAATAGGAGAATTAAGAATTACATAAAAAGATATTTAAATAAAGCTTTCAAAGGACATATCAAGATTATGATAGGAAGATCAAACTTAAAATATTAGATAATCCAATCATTTCAGAAAAACATTGGACATTTATAAAATGGCCAATCACACCCAAAGTAAAAGAAATGCAATTTAAAATCCTTAATAATTACTATCCATCTGCAGAGACTCTGAGGAGTAGATTTGGTTTTGAAGTTGATCCTTGTGACTTTTGTCATGAAAACCCAGAACAAACAAAACATTTGTTCTTCTCTTGTCCAGTTAGTGGGAAGTTCTGGCAGGATGTCCATAGCTGGTTAAATAATATCATTTGTGAACTTGAACAATTTACATTTGAAGATATTCGTATCTATAATTCTAAACTGGCGAGGGACATTTAACTTTTAATTAACCGTATCATCATTAAGGGTAAATACCACATTCACAAAAATAAATGGAAAAAACACCTGCCAGATGTTAACTGTTTTAAAAATAAATGGTATGTTTTTATCCTCATTGATTTTGTAAGAAGATCCAATCAAACTGTGGAAACAATTCGCCATGCTGCTGAAACGTTTTTGATCCTGTAACACTTTTACTTACCTGAAAACAATGCCTTATTTTATTTTACTCTTAATTTATTTTATTATAATTTTTTTCACTGTCAATCTAATTGTTGACGCCTTGCCTGTTTTGCTGTTTGTCTCCATGAGAATTTGTAATAAACAGCTATTAAAAAAAATAAAACATAAAAAAAAGGCTCTACGCACGTGAATGAGGACACGTGACACCGAGTGCGATCTCCACCCTTCCTCCGTGGATCTACCTCTTGATATTTTACTACACAATCTGTAGAAACATAGTGGATTGTGTAGCGTGAACATATATCTTGCTTAACTACATTTCCTTAAAAATTACAAGACAAAAACAGATGAATAAAAACGTTACCACGGGCTCAGCGGCTGATGACCCCGGAAGTGAAGGCGTTGTCATGGCAGCGGCTCTGTGTACACGTTAGCCTCGAAGCTAACAGCAGCTAAAGCTCAAAACACGGCGGGCTTGTTGACGGAATAAAACCTTAAAACATGGTGAGTTCCGCGTTTATTTCACACGCGGATTAGAATGAGACCCAGACCGAGGACAGCGAGTCCAGAACCGGACTAGAACCGCGGGAAAGGTGAAATAAATACGAGTTACGAACCCGAACTGTGCAAGCTCCAACTATAAGGCTGATGAGGGATAACTGTGCAGTCTCGAATTAAGCAGAACTTTGCTGAAATGTGAGATGTTTTTCTTACCTGACGATGGAAACTACAAGACCAAACTTATGGACTGCAATATTTGTTGCACGGACTGATCGAACCCAACATTAGGACTAGATAAGTAATGTTTTATGGATATGATCGGCTAAAAGAACAGTATAAAATGAATGCATTAAAATAAAACGCTACCCTTCAAGTTTATATAACGCAAAAAGTGAATCGTTCATTCAACAAAGTGTTGCCAATTTCAGGTTAAATAACAGGAAAGTGTTTGTGTGTGCTGGTAATATCGCAATAACGTAACAACATTTAGTGCAGTGTTAATTTCGTCGACTAAAATATTTAGTCTCTATTTTAGTCAAAGTGATATTACTGACGACTAAAATTTGACTAAAACTAAATTAAAAGTTTTTCATGCGACTAAAACTATGACTAAAATGAGACTAAATAAAAATGGAAAGGAGAGACTAAAATCATCCAAACTTCTATTGACCGTCTGAAAGAGCCTCATATCATGTAAATTCACTGCCAAAGGAGCAGCTCTGAGCTTTGTTCATGAGGAGCAGCTCCATGAAGCAGGACCTCCATTAAATATGATTATAATGAATATTATTAATACAAAGTCGACTAAATGTGTCTTAAATGTATTCGACTAAATCTCGACTAAAATTGAATTACATTTTTGTCAAAAGACTAAGACCAAATTAAAATATGTTGTCAAAATGAACACTGATTTAGTGTCATCTAGCTGGAGACATTGACTGTAGCTACAAACTAGGACTAAAATAGCTTCTCTGTTTTATAAAGCTAAAGTAAACTCGACATAGAATATAATCCGTTTGATGAGGGAGAACTGTTCTCAGATGAAGTATATCTTCGCTCGCTGAAACGCCCGTGAACACGCTGTGATTATGAGAGTTGTTTTTTACCTGAAGGCGCCGAAAGGGAAGGGCAAGAAGACGGGGAAGAAGCCGAAGCCGCCGGCCGTGATCGACGCTCTGTCCACGGAGGAGATGAACAAAGACCAGGTCAGGAGCTCCAGAGAAATTATGTTTCATAAAGACGAACGTGGTGGTTTCATGACGGGGATCCAGAGGACCCTCCACGATCGCGATGTGTTGGTTGTTGGACGAAGGAACGGTTGTCTGTGACGAGGTTAGGAGTTCGCAGCGGTAGAATGGACGATCAGAAAAGGCACTGAGCTAAATGTGTGGAAGGTTGTCGTACCTGAGCGACTGAGATCAGCGAGGCCAGTTTTCTGGACAGACCTCTGGCTCAAAACTCCTCCTGAAATAACAACATAAGTCACGCACGTGCGAGGGATAGAGCTGCGTTTCAAAATGGCGCCAGTTTTAAGCTAGTTCCGGCTGAAATGACTCGCGTCGTTCTGACTCAAAAACCGTCGATTAAAGTAAGAATTCCGCATCTCGTGTTAAATTCGACACTTCATGAGTAAAGTAAATAAGTAATTACATCGGTCATAACTGATAACGTGACTGAGCACGTAACGCCCACTGTTATTTAAGTGGATATTATAACTAAATATTAATTTCTGATTTATAAAATCTCATGAAAGTACAAATAAATATAAGATATGAATTTATATGACTTTTTTTCATCTCAATTGTTCCAACAGCTCACAAGACACTCAGGGTGGGAAGATAGTAAGGACAAATAAAAATGTCCAACCAAAGAACAACATAAAGTAATATTATGTAATAGTAACTAAAATCCAGGGAGTTCAGCTTCCCGATGGCCCTGTGTACGAAACTGTTCTTAAGGCGACTGGACCTGGCCCGTAGATTCCGCAGTCTCCTCCCTGAAGGCATTACCTTGAAGAGACTGTGTGATGGGTGCGTAGGGTCCCTGGTGATTCTGACGGCTTTGCGGGTGAGACGGGTGGAGTACATGTCCTTAATGCAGGGGAGAGGAGCTCCACAGATCTTCTCCGCTGCTCTCACGATGCGCTGGAGGCTCCTTCAGCAGGAGGCAGTGCTGGCGCCGCGCCACACAGTGATGGAGCTGGTCAGGATGCTCTCTATAGTCCCTCTGTAGAAGAACCACACAGTGATGGAGCTGGTCAGGATGCTCTCTATAGTCCCTCTGTAGAAGAACCACACAGTGATGGAGCTGGTCAGGATGCTCTCTATAGTCCCTCTGTAGAAGAACCACACAGTGATGGAGCTGGTCAGGATGCTCTCTATAGTCCCTCTGTAGAAGAACCACACAGTGATGGAGCTGGTCAGGATGCTCTCTATAGTCCCTCTGTAGAAGAACCACACAGTGATGGAGCTGGTCAGGATGCTCTCTATCCACAGCTGGAGTTGGTTTAAAGTTAGTTTCATCCACAGCTGGAGGAGAGTTGGTTTAAGGTTAGTTTCATCCACAGCTGGAGGAGAGTTGGTTTAAAGTTAGTTTCATCCACAGCTGGAGGAGAGTTGGTTTAAGGTTAGTTTCATCCACAGCTGGAGGAGAGTTGGTTTAAGGTTAGTTTCATCCACAGCTGGAGGAGAGTTGGTTTGAAGTTAGTTTCATCCACAGCTGGAGGAGAGTTGGTTTAAGGTTAGTTTCATCCACAGCTGGAGTTGGTTTAAGGTTAGTTTCATCCACAGCTGGAGGAGCACATCATCCGTCTGAGGGAGGAGCTGGATCGGGAGCGCGAGGAGAAGAGTTACTTCCAGCTGGAGAGAGACCGGATCCAGAGTCTGTGGGAGACCAGTCAGAGAGACATGGACCAGGTCCAGAGGGACCTGAACCAGAGACGACGAGAGAGGGAAGAGGCAGAGGAGCGCCACCGCCTGGAGATCAATGTAACTGCAACCCAGTCAAATTATTGCTGAAGTATTTGTGCAGTGTTGGTCAAAGGTTTCAGAACCATAAAGTGGCCTGGTCTGATACGGCGAGTGTGGTGTAAAATTCCAGGTCTACAAGCAGAAGCTGAAGCACGTCCTGTCGGAGCAGCACGGCGCCGTCTCGGACCTGAAGACGGAACACACCTCGGCCCAGGACCTGGAGCAGAACCAGCGCTCGGACCAAGAGCTGCACCTGGTGACGGAGCGGAGCCGCCTGGAGTCCGGCCTCAGGGAGAAGGAGCATGTGAGCGAGAGGAGCCGCCGCACGCTGCAGCTGGTGAGGAGGACTATACGCTCTCCGGGCTGAGGGACGGAGAGCAGGACGTGAGATTAGACCGACATCAGGACAACCAAACCACGGCAGATAACAGACCTGTGTGTGTTACAGAAGCAGCAGGTGGAGCTGATGGAGCTGATGAACGACTACGACCGTAAAGTCCGAGGTGAGACCTTTGGCTTGTCTTCACTGTCGGCTGCTCTGGTTATTGTTAATTGTGGAGGGCCTCAAGGGTCCATTTTGGGTCCTTTGTTATTTTCTCTGCATCTTCTACCCCTTGGACTGATTTTAGAGAAACACAAAGTTAGAATTGTCCTGATGCATGGTACATACAGAAAAACAATATGATGTTTGTAGACATTTGTGACCGTGGCATTGTCCCTCTGGCTTCCTTCTGTCCCTCAGCTCCTCTGGTTTCTCCTGTTGTTTATGAGGATGTTCTCGTGGGTTCGTCCCTCAGCTCCTCTGGTTTCTCCTGTTGTTTATGAGGATGTTCTCGTGGGTTCGTCCCTCAGCTCCTCTGGTTTCTCCTGTTGTTTATGAGGATGTTCTCGTGGGTTCGTCCCTCAGCTCCTCTGGTTTCTCCTGTTGTTAATGAGGATGTTCTCGTGGGTTCGTCCCTCAGCTCCTCTGGTTTCTCCTGTTGTTAATGAGGGTGTTCTCGTGGGTTCGTCCCTCAGCTCCTCTGGTTTCTCCTGTTGTTTATGAGGATGTTCTCGTCAGTTCGTCCCTCAGCTCCTCTGGTTTCTCCTGTTGTTTATGAGGATGTTCTCGTGGGTTCGTCCCTCAGCTCCTCTGGTTTCTCCTGTTGTTTATGAGGGTGTTCTCGTCGGTTCTCGCAGACGTTGAGGAGAAGTTCCGCGCCCTCAGCCTGTCTCTGAGTCAGGAGCAGGAGCGGCGGCTGCAGAAGGAGGTGTCTGAGGTGGAGGAGACGGCGAAGAAGAAGATCTCGGAGCTGCAGGCGGAGCAGCAGCGCCTCCTGAGGGCCACAGAGGAGCACTACATCACACTGAGCACCAGGCTGGAGACGGAGCACCGCGAGCTCACGGTTCGTTCTGATACTTTTCTCCTCAACATGTGAGATAACAAACAGACCAGGGAGCGCCACGGACATGTTGGAGATACTTCCTGGATACATCTCCAGCTTCAGGACATTCAGGACTAGACTCAGATCTGTGAAACGTCTCTGCGGCGTCTGTTCCAGGAGCAGCTGTCGTCGCTGAGGGCCGAGCGCTCCCGGGTCCAGAGGAAACTGTCCGAGGCTCAGGCGGAGAACGTCCGACTGCAGCAGGATCTGGAGGAGGCTCGGAGACGACTCCCAGAGCTCCTGAGGGACGTGGAGGAGAACCAGAGGAGAAAGGAGCAGGAGAAGGTCCGGCTGTCACACAGAGTTGATCAAGTGTCGCTTAGACCACATTCTTCATCAGCTGCAGTGACATAAATGTGGCTTAATTATGAAACTTTAAAGGTGTGAAATGGAGCCTGTGTCTGTTCCTCGGGTTGTCAAATAATACAATACTAAATCGATTCTAAAAGCTCGATACTCATTTGAGCAGGTATCGATACTGCGGCTGCTCAAGAGCTAAAAGTACTGACCTAAACCATGAATAAAGTTATAAAACTAAATGCATCC
This sequence comes from Proterorhinus semilunaris, assembly GCA_021464625.1. Taxonomy (NCBI): domain Eukaryota; kingdom Metazoa; phylum Chordata; class Actinopteri; order Gobiiformes; family Gobiidae; genus Proterorhinus; species Proterorhinus semilunaris. Next base: position 3,693,008 of record CM038349.1, read on the forward strand.
ATTGAGCAGGATCTGATTCTCGTCACAAGAAGCAGCGTTTGGATGAAAAAGCAGAATTTGCGTTAGCTTAGCGACCCATTCATTTCAATGGCTTAGCTTAGCCTAGCAGCATTTTCTCTTAACATTCTTAACAAAATGAAATGATATCAGAGCCAACTAGTCACAGGTTTACTGTTTGTACTGGACTCATGAATATATGCAGAGGGATTTAAAAGGCCAGTTTGAACATTGTTGTGACAGCAGAGACTGTTCCTGTTTAAGGCAGAAACAAACAGACGGTCATGGAACAAATCCAGTCTGTAAATACACTCAACAAAAAATATAAACGCAACACCTTTGTTTCTGCTCCATTTTTCATGAGATGGACTTAAAGATCTAAAATTCATTCCAGATTCACAATATCACCATTTCTCTCAAACATTGTTCTCAAATCAGTCCAAATGTGTGATAGTGAGACCTTCTGCTCTGCTGAGATAATCCATCCCACCTCACAGGTGTGCCACATCAAGATGCCGATCTGACATCATGATTAGTGCACAGGTGTACCTTATACTGCCCACAATAAAAGGTCACCCTGAAATGTGCAGTGTTTTGCTTTATCGGGGGTCTGGGGACTCAGAACCAGTCAGTATCTGGTGTGACCTCCATTTGCCTCATGCAGTGCAACACATCTTCTTCACATAGAGTTTATCAGAGTTTATTCGCCGGTCAAGCAGCAGCAGAAGAATACGACAGCGTGGACCAGTTCCCACTAATATCCAGCAACTTTGCACAGCCATTGAAGAGGAGTGGACCAACATTCCACAGGCCACAACTCACAATCTGATAAACTCTACGTGAAGAAGATGTGTTGCACTGCATGAGGCAAATGGTGGTCACACCAGATACTGACTGGTTCTGAGTCCCCAGACCCCCAATAAAGCAAAACACTGCACATTTCAGGGTGACCTTTTATTGTGGGCAGTATAAGGTACACCTGTGCACTAGTCATGATGTCAGATCAGCATCTTGATGTGGCACACCTGTGAGGTGGGATGGATTATCTCAGCAAAGCAGAAGTGCTCACTATCACACATTTGGACTGATTTGTGAACAATGTTTGAGAGAAATGGTAATATTGTGAATCTGGAATGAACTTTAGATCTTTAAGTCCATCTCATGAAAAATGGAGCAGAAACTAAGGTGTTGCGTTTATATTTTTGTTGAGTGTAGTTTATAGTGTTGATATTTTAGCATTTGACTCTCGCAGGTGAAGATGCAAAATTAGAGCGTTTTACAATGATTTTAGAAGAACATGAACCAAATAAACTCATATATTCTGTAGATGAAACAGGGCAGATGTAAAAAGAGACGTTTCCTACAGCAAATATATTTAAAAGGTGGTATCGAGTTTAAAATGTTAGTATCGTGACTCTGTTCACAGAAAGGCCGGGAGCGAGAGAAGCAGCTGGAGAAGGAGCTCCGCGGACTCAAGATGGAGAACAGACTCCTGCAGCAGGCCTTCATCAAAGTACTCGCCCTCTCCCACAATCCTTTGCTATTTGAATCTGAACTTTGAATAGTTTCTCAAGCCTGTGTTGTTGCTGTGGCTCTGCCCTGCGCCCTGTGACGGTGTGGTGTCCAGGTGGAGCAGGAGCGGGATCAGCTGAAGGCGTCTCATCTGGAGCTGGTGCTGGACGTGCAGCGCAGGAACGGCCTGAAGGGGGCGCTGTTACAGAAGAAACTGACCGCACTGAGTCTGGAGCTGCAGATGACAGAGGTAAGACCAGGAGTGACCTGAAGGGGGCGCTGTTACAGAAGAAACTGACCGCACTGAGTCTGGAGCTGCAGATGACAGAGGTAAGACCAGGAGTGACCTGAAGGGGGCGCTGTTACAGAAGAAACTGACCGCACTGAGTCTGGAGCTACAGATGACAGAGGTAAGACCAGGAGTGACCTGAAGGAGGCGCTGTTACAGAAGAAACTGAGTCTGGAGCTGCAGAGGACAGAGGTAAGACCAGGAGTGACCTGAAGGAGGCGCTGTTACAGAAGAAACTGAGTCTGGAGCTGCAGAGGACAGAGGTAAGACCAGGAGTGACCTGAAGGGGGCGCTGTTACAGAAGAAACTGAGTCTGGAGCTGCAGAGGACAGAGGTAAGACCAGGAGTGACCTGAAGGGGGCGCTGTTACAGAAGAAACTGAGTCTGGAGCTGCAGAGGACAGAGGTAAGACCAGGAGTGACCTGAAGGGGGCGCTGTTACAGAAGAAACTGAGTCTGGAGCTGCAGAGGACAGAGGTAAGACCAGGGGTGACCTGAAGGGGGCGCTGTTACAGAGGTAAGACCAGGAGTGACCTGAAGGGGGCGCTGTTACAGAAGAAACTGTATCTGGACCTATTTATTATTGCTGTTTTAGTTTGTACATAAGATATACTGTATATTTTTAATTTTTCTGCAGCTTTTTCAACTTCTTTCCCCCTTTTGTCGCACATTTGATCACATTGGAGATAAACTCAATGATCTTCCAAACAGATATTTCCATAATGATCTTGTAGACGATATTTGGTCCAGCTTTAGTCTCCGGTTTGGCTCCTGTTGCTGATGTTTTGTGTTCTGTTTTAGGAGCTGGAGCTGAGCCCGGGCCTGGACTGACCTCTGACCCCGATGAAGATCTTTATTTGTGTCTCTGATTTTCCTGAAGCCTTTTCTACTTTCTGGGGAACATTCTGGAGCCAATATATCTTGATACCAGTGAAAGTACTGCAGTATTCAAAGTATTCAGTCGGTTCCCCTCTGTACGGCAACACGACGGGGACAAACCTTCTTCCTTGCAATGAGTCCGTGGTGTTGACAGCACATCTGCACAGCGCCACCTGCTGTTCATAGAGCATATGTTTGTCTGAACTTTACATCGTCTTATTTACGGCTCTGTTCCATCACCTTAATGTTCGTGCAGCTGTGAGGAAACTCCTGTGTGATATTGGGCTAAAAACCATTGACTGATTTTCATTCATTCATTCAAACCTTTATTTAAAGCAGGACTAAGTAACTTGTTTACCTTAATAAATCCTCTCCGTGGTCCCTCTGGGGGTAATACAAGTGTTAATGATATGATTGGGGGGTCTTTCATCTCCCCCTGGTGTGTCTGGACAGAAAACCACAATTGCAACTTTCCTGCTACTGGGTCAGAGTCTTCAATACAAACTAATGGAATGACAAAGAAGAAGCTAACAGGCTAACGGGCAAAGCTAACTGCGGGCTAGCGCCACTTAAACAATATTAGGGTAAATGACATGACGTGCATACCGCCTTTGCTCGGCCCGATCCCGTCAGACCTCGGGAGCTAAGCAGGGAAGGGCCCGGCAGGACTTGGATGGGAGACCGTTTGGGGCACCAGGAAGTCTGGGGAATGGAGTGTGTGTGAGTGGTTGGTGGTGGGGCTGATGTGCGCAGACTGGTTTTTAAAATAATTAGATCAGGGGTGTCAAACGTACGGCCCGCGGGCCAGAACCGGCCCGCCAGTGGGTTCAGTCCGGCCCACGGGATAAATATGCATTATTAAAGAAGAATAAACGTAATTTTCTTAAAAATGTGCAGTTCTTATATTGTCCGCTAGGGGCGCTGTGTTTGAGTCACTTCTATCGCTTTACCTGCTTTTTCTGTTGACTCTGGCACCCTCTTCAGTGAAATGTTGAAATTGCACATACTTTTCTTAAAAAACTCTTAGGTTGTTCATAATATATTTAGTAAAAGGGACAATTCATTTCATATAAAGATTTTTAAAATTTACTTCTTCTTCTTTGCACTAATACAAAGAAAAAAAGTGGACTTATTGTTAGTTCTATATAATTTTGGAATGAGTTTACTGGTCCGGCCCCCTTGAGATCCGATTAAGTTGTTTACGGCCTCAAGACCAAAATGAGTTTGACACCCCTGAATTAGATCTTTTCATTACATGTATCACTTTATTCTACAAAACCTATTTAGTTTAAACACGTTTTCGTCACATTTCAATAATAAATATTTGTTTATGTTTTCACACCTCAAACCCCTATAATGTCAGGTGGTGCAACCGTCCAAGCAAATGATTAGACTAATAAAATATTTTCAGGATAACAATTAAAAATAAAACATCATGGCATAATTGTGTGTTAAATATCTTGCAAATAAGCCGTCATTTGTGAATATTAATAGTTTTAAAGCTTTTGAGTTCATTAAAAAACCTTTGTCCGACACTTTGTAATCTTAAAATATCAGGATGGCACAGCCGTAAGAACAGGGCTTTTATTTTGAAATAAAGAATAGTAACAGCAAACAGGATGTAGCATCAGCCAGAAAAACACGTCTTTATGTCTGAGTGAAAAGGTTTGAAAATCTCTCTCAAGAATTGATAAAAGTCTTTAATTTATTTTAAAACTAAATGCTAACCCATGCTCTCAAATGCTAAAGCTAATGTAAGAGGCCACATAAAAGCCATTTTAATTTGAAATGAGTTGCTAATGTGGTGCAACTGCAAATTATCCAATACCGGTATAAGTTATCAGAGTCAATACTAGGAAAAAAATATCAGATATTGGTTTAAAATATCCAATACTGAACCGATAACAGTTTTGGGCTGACACTGAGTCCATGGTTTTATTTCTGATTACAAATTACAGATGAAATGTTCAGAGGAGAAAGACTGTAGATGTACTTGGCAAAGATTTGACTTTGTAACATTTTTGGAAACTATTTAAATTTTAGAAAAAACTTGGTTGTGCCAAAGGAGCAGAATGCCCCGGGCCAAGAGGCAGCAACACAGAAAATGGATTGAGTTAACAACATATATACATAAACATTACTCGAGTAAAGTACAGGACTGTAGTACTTTCACTGTCTCGGACACCTCTGGCCTTTAGAGGTCGGAGAAACCCACGCAGACAACATGCAAACTCCACAGAAAGGCCCCGTCCAGGTGGGAATCGAACCCAGGACCTTCTAGCTGTGAAGCACGAGCCCTAACCGCTGTGCCACCGCCCCGGCAAACAGATGTGATCCATCTAACGAGGTCATAATTATAAAAGGGTTCAAACCTGTCTCATGCACTTTAGATGAACATTTATTCTTAAACCCTGGATCATAATCTCATCTCCGACAGGAAGGACTGTGAACCTTTCAGAATAAAAGCACACTTCACTTTGGCTGCAGTTTCTTCATTTTCATTTAGTAAAATACAATATTTACAACACATTGACTTCTACATCTGTAACACACTAAATCTAATTCAATAATAATTGAGTTAGATTCCTGACTCTCCGCAGCCTCTCAGCGTTTTAGAGCGGATGAAAGGGGAACGCCGGGGAAAAGGTCTATAGGTTGTTTTCATTTTAGAATTATATTTCAGTTGGAGGGCAGGTGCCAATAAAACTCACTGTTTAGTTATTTTAATCTACGGTAGTGTGGGTATCTGACCACTAGAGGGCACTGCATTACTGCTGATGAACAGGGGGGGCTTCTGTTTGATTGAGCTGCATCTCGAAATGTTCCTGATGTGATGAAGTGTCAGTGAAGCTCGATAACACTTCAGCAGAAACTAAACAGCTGTATCTCTCCTCCTGTTGTTCATGTTTATGCCGTGGTCCTCACACTCATTCCCTCTGCTGCCTGGTCCCTGGGAAGAAGGCCCCGCAAATACACCGGAGAGAGTGGCCGGGGCGACAACGGCTGCATAGAGTTGAAATCACTCCAACTCTGCAAACAGCGCCACCAACGTCAGAACAAGATCTGACGCCCGTGCGTAACTGGCGCGAGGAGGTCTCCGAGTTTACAAGTGGTAGTGACCAGGTCGAGCGGCTCCATGGCGATTTCCCAAGTGGGAGGTGGAACATTTACCAGTTACCTGGAACGCACCATAAAGCCTCGGACATAAAGACAGCGGCTGCATCCGAAACCCTTAAACTATAGCCTCTAAGCGCTAACACTAGTGCTAACGCTAACACTAGTGCTAACGCTAACACTAGCAACTCATCCTTAACCTGTCATGGGGTCAACTCTTAGATCTCTATGAAGTCAGTGAACTAGAGCTTCAGCAGCATTTGCCCAATTCCACCGTCCTGACCCCGGGGAAGTGACATCACCAACAGCTGTTCTACTTCTTCTTTAAAGGTCAGTGCAGGCCAAACAAAAGTGCATAGCGCCACCTACTGTTGTCTAACAACAACATAGTGTCCAAATAAAGACATTTAAGGCGAAAAAAAAAGAAACGTCCAAATGATCTTCACATTTCCCTTTATTTTATCTCTACAGTTGTTTCATAAAGCTACATATGCAAATGAGCCATGTGGCTTAAAGGACCTGTATCATGCTATTTTAGCCATTCCAAAGTAAAGTATAGGCCTTTATATGATATATTGTACCTCTACCACTACGGAGCACTCATTTTTGTGATAAATATTAGTATTTTCTGGAGGTATTTTTCCAACCCGGAAGACAAAACGCTTGGATTCAGTTAACTCCGCCCCCTCTCGCCGCTCATACAACTTTAGCAGTAGTAGAAATATATATATCACAGCAAAAAGTGAAGTTATTTCATGATGCTGTTATAAGGAGTTAACATGTGCAACACAGCTTCATGGCTAAATGGCTAACACACACGCTAACATGCATTTTGATCGACTCACCACTCTGATGTTTCCAGTATGGGATTTGCGCTGGTTATAAAAGTTAATCCACTTTGATTCTGGCCAAGGTTCATCAGCATCCATCAGCGACAGGCTCAGACAAACACTATTTTGACTGATAGTCGCTGAATCCCGGAGGGAAATGCCAACTTCTATGGCCTCTTCTTTAGGACGGTTGAATAAAGTCCAGTCCTCGCAGCCAAACGCGGTTTTCTCCGTGACATTATCAGGAGGTAAGAAAAACGAACAGGTGTCCAGACTCCAGAGTAGGTTAGAAAAAGCTCCCTCTTCACAACTTTCGGTGCAACATGACATGACCATCTGTTCAGACCGTTCGGACGCTCAGGAGGAGCGTTTGTTTTCGGTACAGGGGCAGCGCAGCGTCAGGCACTTTTTTTTTTTTTTTCTTTTTTTTTTTTTATTTATTTTTTCTTACGACAGAAATAATGAAAAAAATTGTTTTACAAATAAAAATCATGCCGTAAGGCATTAGCTTACAGACGTCGAGCACTTCCGTTCCGCTGTGACGACACAACTGAACATGTCAGTCGTTTACCAGGAGAGGGCGGATCAGCTGCTCAGAGAGCAGGATTCAGGAGGATTACTGAGAACTGCGTGAATGAAGCCAAAAACCACTCTGGGGGTGTTTTTGAGAAGGAAATAGCATAACAACATGGTTAAAAGCTCCAAAAAGTCGATTTTGCATGATATAGGACCTTTAAGTTTCTACTAAATGAAAAAAAAAGCACAAACGGCTTCATTTAGGCCGTTTACTGAGGAGTAAATAACATGTATCTTGTCACTATTAAAGCTTGTGCAGAATCTTATTTTTAAAATTATTCTCATTATTAAATGTGCGCCTCAATCAACAGGCATGAACCACTCGAGGGTGGGGGCGAGGGGGGTGGGGAGGTTGCAGTGGCTTATGGGATGGCACATGGCTCCTAATTGCCAGTGAGTTAGCATCAGAGGTCCCTATGCTAAGTGGCTATGCTAGTTAGCATACAGGCCACTGTCCCGAACACCTTCCTCACCGACAGCCCAGTTTGGATTCTCATCATGGCGGACGTGACGCACGTCCGGTTTGGCGTAAGACCTCTTACATATTGACTGGTTTCGGATGGAGCAAGCGACTTTTCTTCACATAATGTCTTCACTTCACTGGTGTAAACTTAAAAGATGTGAACACATAGCGCTAACAAAGTCAAACGTATAAATGTTTACACAAACACAACGTTACAGTCGACCTATGAGAAAAGAGTCGAGCGTGTTAGGGTCCTTCACTTGAGTATCTGATGAACTTACAGAAGAAAATAAGCATAAGAAGATAATGAGCAATGTTATTCTGAGAAAGAACCGTAAGATAACGCTGATAATGCTAAACCAGCGTCAGGCCACAGGAAGTTTCCCCACGACTTCCTGTTGGGTCACCGCTGTTGCAATAACAGGAGAACGCACCGTCCAGTGAAGTCACATGAGGCTAAAACTAAAGTATCATTTAAATTCACTGCCAAAGGAACAGCTGTGGATACAATAGTGATACAATAGAGCGGTGGTCGGCAACGTCCGGCCCGGGGGACACTTTTGGCCCGTTGCCAATATTTTTTGGCCCGCCAGAGGATAAAAAAAAAAAAGAAAGTCTAACAGAGACTTAATTGTTCATTATCCGTGAATGTTTTGCCCCTGATCTTTGCTTGTGTTTGGCACAACGCCGTTCCACTGTTGCATTTTAACTCTAAAGGTCCACACACACTGCACGGCTTTATAGAACGTCTGGGGGTTCAGACTGAACCACTGAGAATCGTCAGAGCGAACACACTACACCATTCTGACAAACAGCTGATGTTTGTGTGTCCTCTCTGCCGCTTCATTTCTCCTCCAGCTTCAAAAACTGACCTGAAATCCACAAAGTTAGGCCGTGTTTGTGAGCGTGAGAAAACTTGTGCGTGTCCCAGTTTGGTCAGCGGTGTCAACAGTGTCACAACTTCGCAGTGCAAGGCTCCTACTGCTACGAAGCCTTTTCAACTTGGCTATAGTTCTGTCACATGGAGATAAAAGTCGGCGACACGAAGAAGCGGGACGTATTTCAGTGGATTTATTAAGAAAAGGAGACGGGCCTCCGCTCCAAGATGGAGGAGGCAGTGGAGAAACCGGAGAGAGGCGAGCCGCTAGTGGCGAGGTGAAGCTAAACAGTCCGTCTCCAAACTCAGTAAGTGCTGCTAAACTCTGTTCGCGGTTGAAATGTAGCTGAAAAGGCGATTCTCGTGAACGTTTGGAGATATAAAGTCGTGCTGTTTCGTGTGGGGCTGTGGTCGTGACATGAGCCGTTTGTGCCGCTGTTTTCACGGAGAAATGAAAATGAGGCGCGGCTGTTTTTCTGTCTTTCTTTCACTCCGTCATGGCCGCTGCGTTCTGTGTGTTCACTTTGGGGACGGTGAAATCAGCCACGTTTCTCCTGTGCGTCCAAAATCGTGCTTAAAAATCAAACATGTTTGATTTCCTGAACTGTAGTCCAGGTGCGTCTGACTGCCGCCCACACGACACGATTCCAACGCCAGTCCAGTCGTGACCCTGGTGATTGTTCAGAGACAGTCCTAGAAACCTTCCTGTCGTTGTTGCATCTGTAAGAGGGGGTGCAGTTTTCGGCGTAACACCGGGCCAGAATCCAGGACGCTTTAAGCGAGGCCCTGGAAACCTTTTCCTGTGTGGTCAGGCCTCGGACCAGGACCTGCTGCTCCGGATAGAACTGTCATAAAGAGCATCGACTTGACTCAGACTGAAGTGGAAACTGAACGAACCAGGTTTGGTTTGGTGATGTCGCTGAATATTGGACTCTTTGCAAACGGAGATGACCTCGTTGCAGATGAGGCAGAGGTTTGGCGTTCACATATCCAGGTGGGATAAACCATATGTTTGTCGCCTTTCCTCCTGAAACTCCTGTTCTCACTGTGCACTTTTCTTTTTAGTCCTTTGGAAAGCGACATGTTTGTGATGCTAACTTTATGTTTTGCTAGTGCTGTGTAGCCCGCGAACATCCGACAGACTCGGGGACAGTATTGTTTCAAACAATATTTTATTTTTAAACAAAAAATATGTATAGTTTGGGGTTATTCGTATTTTTAAAGTAAAAAATAAACAGCCACTCTTCAGTTTTAAGATAAGATCTCCAGACTCTGTTGATGAAACATTCACCTTTATTGATCTGACAGAGTCACAGGAAGTGTTAGAAAAATAAGAAAATCACTGAGCTGTTATTCAAGAGATGAATAGCTTCATTTACAAAGTTTGTTTCCACTTTCTCTGCTGAACAGGGTTTTAGTCAAATGACTCTATTTAAAAATATATAAATCTGTGTGTCTGTCCCACTTTGCCGAACATGTCCAGGGAAAGTGGGACACTCAGCTGTTGGAGCTGCACCAGCCCCTATGGCGCCCCCTGCAGGTGGGGGGTCCACAGAAGGACGGCCTCATGGTTCTAACCGGGCCTGTTGGTCTCTCATAAGGGGCTTCTGAACCGCTCTTTGTCTGACCCGTCACCCAGGACCTGTTTGCCTGGGAGACCCTACCAGGGGCACAAAGCCCCCGACCACAGAGCTCCAGGATCATTCGAGGAGGAGTTGAAATGTCATATCGGACTAATGCAGCCTTTCACAGTGACTCCGTCATAAATCCACTGGAACGACGCCTCGAGGGAGAGGACTGGAGGCACGAAGGGCAATAAAAAAGTGATTTCCTGCTCACATCAATAATTAAAATGAGCAATGAGGCCTAAAAGTTTATAATAACGCACAAAATGCAGGTTGAATGTTTTTGTTTCCAGGAGCTCCAACTAAATGTGTCGAACAAACAAGACGAGACGAAGATCCTGATGGCGACAAAACGACATCCGAAACAAAAGACACAGATAAAAACGTTGTCGGCGTTTGGCTGTAGGGGGCGCCACAGCCTGGTCTTGGCCGTCGTTATTCATGTTATTTTCATTCATTTGAATTCAACAGTTCAATTCACTTCAAAAAACGTTATTTGTCCCCGAGGGGCAATTCAAAAGGGCACACAGACGAAAACAGAAAAGATACGTTAATCAGATCAGGTGCTGTATATCAGGAAACAGTCACAGGCATTAGCGACATTAGCGGCTCACTGTTAGCCCGTGCTCTAAACAAAAACATACGGGAGTGCGGGACAAAGGTTTGCCGTCGGTGAAAGACGTCACAAAAGGAACGGGATCAGAGCTCTCCTGCTGCGCGGGTACTCCGGGAACTTCTCCAGGTAAAATCTGAAATCACACGGAATCACAGCCACAGTCAAATATGAGGCGTTCAGGCGCAGAGAGGCCGGCGTCTCAATGTGCATGAACAGACCGCCATTATCTGGGTGGTACCTGTGGTGCCCGAGGGCGCGGGGCCCGATGGAGGAGGCGGTGAAGAAGGCGAAGCTGAAGGCGGGAAGAGTCCACACGGCCACCGCGAAACCAAACCACTCCACGATCTCAGCCAGGAAGTTCGCCCCGGAGACCAGCTCGAACAGGCCGCCTGCAGAGAGCGGAGGTGAAGCCCCTGCAGCGCACACTGTGGACACTAGGTGGCCATTTGGACCATTTTTTCAATTATGGTTTTATTAAGAGATATGAGACGATACAGATCACACTTGCCACATAGTGAGTCTACAATCATATTTGTAAAAAAGAAAAAAAGAAAAAGAAAAGACAAATATGGCAAATATATTCAAGGACATTTCCTGTTTTGTCTCCATCCCCCATTTATTTATTTTTATAGGGAAAAAGAAATAAAATGAACAAAAACAAAGTATAACCACTGAACACCCAGAGTTAGCAAAAGTAGCATATAATTATCAAGATTGGGATTAATTCAAATTATATATATATTAAAAATCAAATGGAATAAAAACAAAGGCATCCGTATCGGTCCGTAGTACTCTTGTCAACTAAAAGCAAATATAGTTTATGTAATCTCAGGCATATACTGTTTAGCATATTTTTCCCACTTATCCCAGTGTTTAACAAATAGATCCAACCTTAGGTTCACTATGAAAGTTATCTTTTCCATTTTGTAAATGCCCATCATTATGTGAGCCCAATCTTGGACATTTGGTTCTTTCTGTACTCTCCACTTTTTTGTAATAGCTTTTTTAGCTGCAGCCAAAAGAATATTCCAGAGAAACCCGTCTAATGTTTGCATTGCTTGGGTCTTATAACCCAAAAACATAGTTTTAAAGTCAAGGGGAATGTCCGTGTGAAAAATATGCGTTATGGCATTATTAACATCATACCAGTATTTTTGTAGAACATGACAATCCCAGAATACATGGAAATGATGCGCTATCTGGCAACCACAATTTCTCCAGCAGCAATTGTTTCCTTGAGAGAAATGAGCACGTTGTTGGGGTGTTATGAAGAAACGTGTTACACTTTCCCAACAGAATTCTTTCCAAGTGTGGGATTTGGTACTTCTCCACTGAGATGTGCATATGCATTCCCACTCCTCTTCTGTTATAATAATTCCTGCTTCCTTTTCCCATTTATCCTTTATATATTTTGTTGAGTGACTATTAAAGTTAGTAATACTCTTATATAGTTTTGATATTATTCCTCTTGTAAGTTGTGATTTGTCATTTGGACCATTTTCAGGCATAAACTGTCACATAAAATGACAGAAAACTTGCAACACATTTTTTGTCATATTTCTGCCACTGAGCTGCAGCAGAAGTTTCATGTCTCTAAATGTCTTTATTTTCCCCGTTCACCTGCAGCGTCTCGCCTTAAGTAACAATTTGACTGAGCAACTGTAGTATCTGTACTTTTAATCAAGGAACACAAAACAAAAACAAGTATTTGGAGTATTTTTAACCCCCTTGAATATAAACTGCTCCGGTGTAAAGTGGCTGATCTTCACGATACTTATCCAGAAATATGAATATATGCTGGAGGTTAGAGAACGTTCAGTAGATGTAGTCACTCACTCAGTTGGTCATTAGTTCCTCCTCGCTGCAGGTCACGTGACGACCCAAACAGGATCTGCAGTTAAGGAGGAATTTGGGGCGAGGGGACATTCGGACACAGTTCAGGAGCTGCACTCTGACTCAGACTGAGGCCATTGTCCTGGAGACGCTCCGTCACATTGAAGATAAATACCTCTAACCCCACAGCTCAGACGCCGCTGCAAATGTCTCACTGGTTCAACTCAATGTAGAATAAATAGTTTCGGTTATTAGGTTATGTGTCCCGTGGTTTATGGTTTAAAACTCAGCGCCGTCTAAAATGCCCTGTTCTCATTCTCTCGGTTCTGTCCTCATCCTTGACCATCAGGTTCTGCTGAGAAGACTGAGGACAGTGGTTCTGCTCATATTTATCTGGGCAGCTTCAGTGTTACAGCTAACCAAATAAGGTCTGAGTCTGTGGATTTGTTGTGTGGCGTGCCACAAGGTTCCGCGTTTTGGGTCCTGTTTTATCCTTGTTGTATTTGATCCCTTTGATCATCCAAAGGTTCAGTGACGTTTCTTTCCACCTGTTTGCTGATGATATCCAGCTTCACTGCTCCTTTAACCGTCTGAGGTCCGGAAGCATGTTAGCCACGCCAGATTGTAGCTTTGGGCTAATTTCCATCCGTCGTCCCCCATGCGCACTCTCAAACACACTCATTCATCCTGGCCTATTGTACATGCAACCTACGCAGACACGGGGAGAACATGCAAACTCCACACAGAAGACCCCGTCCAGGTGGAAATCGAACCTGGACCTTCTAGCTGTGAAGCACGAGCGCTAACCGGAGAAGGAGCTTCTTGACTGCAATTAGTGCAAAACTCTGCCCCGCACTAACAGGAGGACTCACATCCCCGATTCAAACAGACCTTCACCTTCTGCCAGTGTCCTGTAGGATCTAGTTTATCGCTTTCAGAGCCCTGCATGGTCAGGGTCCTTCTTACATCAGTGATCTGATCCAGCCTTACTGTGCGGGCTTTGAGGTCTGTGGATCAGAATCTGCTGCACTCATTTTCGTACTAGAGGCAATCTTTCCAGGCTTTGGAATGATCTTCCCTCCTCTTTGTGCTCAATTACCTCTGTTGACACCTTCAAGAGCAAACTGAAGACTCATTTATTTGTTCAGGTTTTTAATTAGCTACTTGTGGACATGGTCTGAATGTCAGTGGGTTGATACAAATAACCGTGGGGAGCAGGATTCAGTGGTGCTCAGGGAGTACCCACCTCGGGGGATCCTGTAGGCCGTCTCTCCTGGTCTCCGCAGGCTCCTCAGGATGTGGTCACTGTGGATGTTCATGACCATCCCAAACGCAAACAGGCCCAGACCTGAAGAGAGCGTCTGGACTTAGCGACGGCCTCACACAATATTCAGACTAAAGGACTTTCACATAATGGTCAGGGGAAACATCTGGAGGAAACAAAATCTATAGCGATGAGTGACCACAGTGAGCGCCCCCTTCTGGTGAAATGAAGCTAACGCAGCAGAGTAACCGGTTAGTGGGAGATTATAACTCATAACTCTTCACTAGGGCTGGGTACCAACACCCAGAGATTCCAAATAAACCTTTGGGCCTTCATAAAAGTGTATGAAGTTTATTTTGTGTGTGTTCAGTTGACAAATAGTCGTATAATAAGCGGAATAACGTATAGAACACCGGTCATTATCGGGAAAATAAATACTGACAAGATTCCAGTTCAATAATGACCAGCGTTCTATACATTATATTTTACTTGGTTTTCGATGCCGATACCTGGACAACACTTTTTGCGATACCTGATATGTGTCGTCTAGAACCAGAACAACGGAACAATAGTGTGTGTGGAAGATCTGCACATTTACAATATCGGGTTCATCTCCAGTGTCAGGAAATGTGGAATCACTTTGGGGAAAATGGGAGAAAATAGGGAAATTGTTTGGCAAAAATTGTGGGTGAAAAAAAATATACAAATAAAACAATGCTCAAATGGGGAAAAGATTGGGGGAAAATTTGAAAAATGTGGGCAAAAAAAAGAAAATAATGTGTAATAATTTTTTTCGGGGAAAAAAAGGTCATAAATTGAGAAAAAAAGAGAAATAATTGATTAAATTGGAAAAATCTTACTAATAAAAAATGCGCAAATATGAGAGGGAAAAAAACAAAATATCGGCACTGATGAATTTAATTAGAAAAATGGGGCAATAAAATCTGAAAAAATCATTCCTTTGAGCCTCGGTCACAGCCGGACGTACAACTTTGTGGTTGTGCGATTTCTGGCGTTTCTTAAATCGCTGCGTTTATTTTTTGTTGGTGGAGAACGTAGCTGTGGTGTTCAGATCAGATCAGATAGAACCTACACTTGTTTTGGTATCGTTTAATTAAGCATGGCCCTGCTCTTCACTGGGGGTCCCTTGTGGAGGTGATGGATCTGGTGTTGTGGAGGTGATAGAGCTGGTGTTGTGGAGGTGATAGAGCTGGTGTTGTGGAGGTGATGGAGCTGGTGTTGTGGAGGTGATGGATCTGGTGTTGTGGAGGTGACGGAGCTGGTGTTGTGGAGGTGATAGAGCTGGTGTTGTGGAGGTGATGGATCTGGTGTTGTGGAGGTGATGGATCTGGTGTTGTGGAGGTGATGGATCTGGTGTTGTGGAGGTGATGGATCTGGTGTTGTGGAGGTGATGGATCTGGTGTTGTGGAGGTGATGGATCTGGTGTTGTGGAGGTGATGGATCTGGTGTTGTGGAGGTGATGTGGTGATTGTGGTGGTACCTGCCGTGGTCCTCACACTGTCCACCCAGTCCCAGTCCAGGCCTGGGGGTGAGCAGTGCAGGAGGGCGTGGCTCTGCAGGAAGCCGTTCACGAGGCAGAACACGACGGCGAACACCACCAGCACCACGGGCAGGGGGCGCCCACGCACAAAGAACGGGTACACGAGCGACCTGGAGGAACAGAAGAAGAACATTTACACAAAATAAGGACAAGTGTGAACCATCAACATGTCCCAACACGCCAGCATTTACCGCCAAGGCTAATTTGCAATGTCCGCCCGCTGCGTTTTTGTTTGTGGAAACTCCGACAAGTCTGAACCTTTTTTTTAATAACAATCGTGTCTGACTCAGAAGAGCGCACAGAGATTATTGTTAATCTGCTGTGGCTGGACACAAGCCCACTCTTCGGAGAGAAACTGGAATAATTATCACCATCAGCAGCAGCAGCTCAGTCCACTCCTCGTGAGCACGGGTTTAATGCCCCTCAAAATAACAGTATTTATCATGAACTCTACGGACATAAACTAAACCATGAATGAAGTCTACTCTTCCCAAGCTTTGGTCCACTTTTTATTTCACAAAAATCTGCTTTATATTTACGGTTTTACAGATTAATTTTGAAACAGTTCTAAATTGTCCTTTTCCACACAGTCTTTCCTCTGAATCTGCCCGGTTTAAAAGCAGCACAAAAGTCAGGACTGCAGGCTAAAGTTGAGTCTTTAGAGTCGTCTGGAGCCTGTGTCTCCTCTTCAGCTCAGCGCGATGAGCAGCTACAGGAGCAGGGGCGGAGCCGTACACCTGGAGTACGGTGGCTCAGATCCTGCACCAGGTCAGGAGGAGGAACCTGATGCACCAACTTAACTAAACACTAAACAGCATGAATTACATATTCTCCTCATGAGTGATTTAAACATGAAACAAGGCGACAGCGTTCATGTTTATGGACTTTAGCTGCACCGACACGGGTCCGAGCCTAGAGGCTCAGTCCGGACCAGAGACACTAGAACCTGGACCAGAGACTCTAGAACCTGGACCAGAGACTCTAGAACCTGGACCAGAGACACTAGAACCTGGACCAGAGACTCTAGAACCTGGACCAGAGACACTAGAACCTGGACCAGAGACTCTAGAACCTGGACCAGAGACACTAGAACCTGGACTGCAGCCACAGAGATGCTCATGGTGTTTTTTATATTTATGTTTCGTTTTTTGTTTTTAACAAAATACCGCTGCATGCTCAAACTTTGTGTGGATTCCTCGCCTCACACCCGCGGCCGCTGCCGTGTACCGGGACACCGGGCCTCACCTGGGTCTGCGCGAGGCCCTGCTCCGTGTTCTGGTTGGTTTGAGCGCTGAGTCTGTGGACCGTATTCCGTGCTCGCGAGTATCCCGGGCGTCAAACAAATCCTTCGACAGCTCCACAGCTTTCGTCCGGACGGGTTCGTAAAGTCCGGGTTTGAGGAGCACAGGGTCTGCTGACCGCGCCCCCTCCTCTCGTCAGGGGAAGGATCGAAGCACGTCCCGTAGGGCTGTCTTCGGTCCGGACGGGTTGGTCCAGAGTCTGCTCTGACTGCAGCGTTATAGCCACGCTTTTTTTTTAATGTGGTCTAATTTTATACCTTTTTTATATTGGCTATTTAGGTCTACAGCTTATAGGTCACTTTTTATTATTAGCCTATTTCTTTTTCCCCCTCTTTTATTATTTAGTCAATATGATCTTGGATTGGCTATAAGGTTAACGTGGGTCACTGATAGATTTTTTAATCTTCCTCATGCACAAAAATATCATATTTGTTATGTTAAAAACAACTATTTAGCTGGTTGGAGAAAGGTTCTTTTTTGCCGTGTTTTGTGCGTGCCGTAAAACCCGTGGGTGAGGCTTCCTCATACGTGAATATTTGTGGGCGTTTCATTCTGGGATTTCTCCGTGGCGTTTACCATCAGCTGCGCTCGCGTACGATCTGAGCGGAAGCACAGGTTCATAAATGTCCCTCTGGTGGATATCAGAAATACAACTACGCAGACACCATTTGTTTACGCAATGTTGATAAATGAGGGCCTGTCACAAAGATAAAAAACAAACATTCAAACCTGGCTTTATCTGTTAGTTACATGACCCAGGACTCGGGCCGGTGCACAGACTCTGCAGACTTGTTTGGAACCTGCTGAGGGACAAAGGACGTTTGTGTGAGTGTCAGAGAGTCTCGACACAAAGCCTCCGCCCTGGGAGGAAACTCACACAAGTCTGAACCTGAGCTACAGCTCCACTCGTGCTGTTCACACAGACCCGGGCAGTGTGTGGTTTGTGACTCAAAGGGGAAACAGTTGGTCATTTCTTTCCAAAGCGGAGTCTCTCTCGTTGAGTCATAACGGACGCTGCTCCAACTCACATTATGTAGAAAGGGGGACAGCCAAGCGAGCCGACCCACGCCCCGGTGGAGGCTGTAGCTCTTTCTCTCTCTCTCGACATGAACATTGTTTCGCTCACGATGGGTTAATAAAGTTTTTAGTTTGACCTGTGAGGGACTGAAGGCCGGTTCATCCTCCACAAGACGCGAGAACTTTCATCTCGCGCCCAGAGCTGTCAGAACAAAATAGTTCTCTCGCTGTGATTGGCTGGATGTTTAGTGGGCGGGGTTAATTTGGCGAGAATCCAAAGTTTACTTCCTGTTACACGGGAGACAACATGGCTGAAGGATTACAAGGGTCAGGGTTCAACAGGTTTGCATTACTGTGACTGATAAATTTTATAAATAGTTTGAACTCAAATGGCTTGTTTTATTTCTGTAATTCCCGCTGAAAAAGGGGGCGTGGCAGTTCGAACAGGCCTGAAGGCGGAGCTCCCATCAGAGCAGTCGGCTCCTCCTCTTGTGGCGCCCTCCCACAGGGGGCGAAGGCGGATCGCGCCAGCACAAGACCTGGCCTCGGGGCGTAACCATGAAACAGATTATTGTGCTCTACGAAAACCCATTATTACCACAAATACAAGTCTGATCATAAAGATTAACGATCGCTATCTACTTTATCGATGACGTTTTTGTTGAAGCGGGCTGTAATTAACCGATACAAACAGTAGATGGCAGCGTTCATATCAATATGACCAGCGTTATTTTGTTCAATCGATGAAATACATTATATTTTAAGTTAACCGATGTTTTATGTTACTTATTATTCCTATTTTGTTTTCATGGCCTCATTTTGATTATCAGTAAACATCGACACAAACGGCTGTTAACGAACATTAACCAAACGTAAAACAACCAAATAAAGTAACAATATGAACTTTAAATTATAATTCATACCTGAGAAAGGTCTCTCTCTGCTGTTTTGTAGTGACTGTCCTTTGTTCTTTACGTTTCACAGTATTTAGATACACAACTCTGTGTTTTCTTTATCATGTACATATTATAAAATTATGTTTAAAGTCCCCTGGATGTGCATCAGTGTATCCGACCCACGGAACCAGAAACTTGAATGTGATTTAGCTCAGAGGACACTTTCAGATGCTAATTTGTAGGGCTGTAGGGATGTAGGGCTGTGTGCGCTGTAGGGCTGTAGGGCTGTAGGGCTGTGTGCGCTGTAGGGCTGTAGGGCTGTGTGCGCTGTAGGGCTGTAGGGCTGTGTGCGCTGTAGGGCTGTAGGGCTGTGTGCGCTGTAGGGCTGTAGGGATGTAGGGCTGTAGGGATGTAGGGCTGTGTGCGCTGTAGGGCTGTAGGGCTGTGTGCGCTGTAGGGCTGTAGGGCTGTGTGCGCTGTAGGGCTGTAGGGCTGTAGGGCTGTGTGCGCTGTAGGGCTGTAGGGCTGTAGGGCTGTGTGCGCTGTAGGGCTGTAGGGCTGTAGGGCTGTGTGCGCTGTAGGGCTGTAGGGCTGTAGGGCTGTAGGGCTGTGTGCGCTGTAGGGCTGTAGGGCTGTAGGGCTGTGTGCGCTGTAGGGATGTAGGGCTGTAGGGCTGTAGGGATGTAGGGCTGTAGGGATGTAGGGCTGTGTGCGCTGTAGGGCTGTAGGGCTGTGTGCGCTGTAGGGCTGTAGGGCTGTGTGCGCTGTAGGGCTGTAGGGCTGTAGGGCTGTAGGGCTGTGTGCGCTGTAGGGCTGTAGGGCTGTAGGGCTGTGTGCGCTGTAGGGCTGTAGGGCTGTGTGCGCTGTAGGGCTGTAGGGATGTAGGGCTGTAGGGATGTAGGGCTGTGTGCGCTGTAGGGTTGTTCCAGGTAGCAAAATATGTTAATTCAACGTTGATTTTTGGTTGAGATTGAAATGTCAATGTAGACTTAACTTCAAGGATAAAAGGATCTTAACGCACATAATCTTGGTATGTTATTATTTCAACTCATTCATTTCTAAAAAAAAAACACACATTGTTGTTTGTTCAAGTCTGTCTTTTCCACTAACTCACAGCAGAATATATTCTTCCTGAATATGATTAGATATTTATGCTTCTACATGTGCAGCCCTACTTACATGTTACCTTTAATAGGTTGTGTTCACGTGACATCAACACATCCTAAAGAGCCATAGTGAAAAACTGAGGCTGAGCAACTGAAAACTCCATGGCGGTAACTATGGTAACTGCAGTAACTGACACAATGCTGATTTGTATGTCTTTGTTTTTGGCTCATATCTCAGTCATTACTGGAAGAATCCACATGAAACAAAAAAACTGTCACAAAGTTCATTGTCTCCTCTTCCAGCACATACAGTGCCTTGCGAAAGTATTCGGCCCCCTTGAACTTTTCGGCCTTTTGCCACATTTCAGGCTTCAAACATAAAGATATAAAACGGTAATTTTTTGTGAAGAACCAACAACAAGTGGGACACAATCATGAAGTGAACCAAAATGTATTGGATACTTCAAACATTTTTAACAAATAAACAACTGAAACATTATTCAGCCCCTTAAGTTAATACTCTGTAGCGCCACCTTGTGCTGCGATTACTGCTGTAAGTCCTTGGGGTTTGTCTCTATCAGTTTTCACATTGAGAGACTGAAATATTTGCAAAACAGCTGGAGCTCAGTGAAGTTGGATGGACAGCGTTTGTGAACAGCAGTTTTCAGTTCTTTCCACAGATTCTCGATTGGATTCAGGTCTGGACTTTGACTTGGCCATTCTAACACCTGGAGATGTTTATTTGTGAACCACTCTATTGTAGATTTTGCTTTATGTTTTGGATCATTGTCTTGTTGGAAGACAAATCTCCGTCCCAGTCTCAGGTCTTCTGCAGACTCCATCAGGTTTTCTTCCAGAATGGTCCTGTATTTGGCTCCATCCATCTTCCCTGTCCCTGCTGAAGAAAAGCCCAAACCATGATGCTGCCACCACCATGTTTGACAGTGGGGATGGTGTGTTCAGGGTGACGAGCTGTGTTGCTTTTGGTTTCATCTGACCAGAGAACCTTCTTCCACGTGTTTGGTGTGTCTCCCAGGTGCTTGTGGCAAACTTTAAACCACACTTTTTATGGATTTCTTTAAGAATGTCTTTCTTCTTGCCACTCTTCCATAAAGGCCAGAGTTGTGCAGTATACGACTGATTGTTGTCCTATGGACAGAGTCTCCCACCTCAGCTGTACATTTCTGCAGTTCATCCAGAGTGATCATGGGCCTCTTGGCAGCATCTCTGATCAGTTTGCTCCTTGTATGAGCTGAAAGTTTAGAGGGACGGCCGGGTCTTTGTAGATTTGCAGTGGTCTGATACTCCTTCCATTTCAATATTATCGCTTGCACAGTGCTCCTTGGGATGTTTAAAGCTTGGGAAATCTTTTTGTATCCAAATCCGGCTTTAAACTTCTCCACCACAGTATCTCGGACCTGCCTGGTGTGTTCCTTGTTCTTCATGATGCTCTCTGCACTTTAAAAATGTTTGAAATATCCAATAAATTTCGTTTCACTTCATGATTGTGTCCCACTTGTTGTTGGTTCTTCACAAAAAATTACAGTTTTATATCTTTATGTTTGAAACCTGAAATGTGGCAAAAGGTCGAAAAGTTCAAGGGGCCGAATACTTTCGCAAGGCGAGTGTCAGTTTAGTGCAGCCTGTGGGCCTGGTTTAGTCTGGGTTGTATGAGGCCCAGTGCAGCCTGTGGGCCTGGTTTAGTCTGGGTTGTATGAGGCCCAGTGCAGCCTGTGGGCCTGGTTTAGTCTGGGTTGTATCGGGCCCAGTGCAGCCTGTGGGCCTGGTTTAGTCTGGGTTGTATCGGGCCCAGTACAGCCTGTGGGCCTGGTTTAGTCTGGGTTGTATGAGGCCCAGTGCAGCCTGTGGGCCTGGTTTAGTTTGGGTTGTATCGGGCCCAGTGCAGCCTGTGGGCCTGGTTTAGTCTGGGTTGTATCGGGCCCAGTATGAGAGGAATGAAATATGAACTGTTATGAACAAGAATCCAAAGCATTTCTAAAAGTATTTGCTCTAAACCACAAACTGTGTGTACTCTGTGAAGGCCATTCATTATAGTTTAAATATATATATATTTGTAACATTTTGGCATTTTAATTGTACTGCGCTTCATCACACAGCCTGTAGTGATTATCTGAATAACAGGAAGTGGGTGGTACTTCCCCGCAGCCCCCCTCTCCTGAGTCCGAGATATAAATCCCATTTAATCCATTGACTTTGAGAAATATCACGAGTTTAAAAGCTCAACACAGACTCAGCAACCATGTGCTGAAACACACACTTTTATTTAAAATGTTAAAACTGAAAGAAATGTCACCATATTTTCTAAAATGTAGTGTGATTCTTTGTATAAATATCCGTGCCATAGCTGTAGGGATGTAGGGATGTAGGGCTGTAGGGCTGTAGGGATGTTGGGATGTTGGGATGTAGGGATGTAGGGATGTAGGGATGTAGGGCTGTAGGGATGTAGGGATGTAGGGATGTAGGGCTGTAGGGCTGTAGGGATGTAGGGCTGTAGGGCTGTAGGGATGTTGGGATGTTGGGATGTTGGGATGTTGGGATGTTGGGATGTAGGGATGCAGGGATGTTGGGATGTAGGGCTGTAGGGATGTAGGGATGTAGGGCTGTAGGGATGTAGGGATGTTGGGATGTAGGGATGTAGGGCTGTAGGGATGTTGGGATGTTGGGATGTTGGGATGTAGGGCTGTAGGGATGTAGGGATGTTGGGATGTAGGGCTGTAGGGATGTAGGGCTGTAGGGATGTAGGGATGTAGGGATGTTGGGATGTAGGGCTGTAGGGATGTAGGGATGTTGGGATGTAGGGATGTAGGGATGCAGGGATGTTGGGATGTAGGGATGTAGGGATGCAGGGATGTAGGGATGTAGGGCTGTAGGGATGTAGGGATGTTGGGATGTAGGGATGTAGGGATGCAGGGATGTAGGGCTGTAGGGCTGTAGGGATGTAGGGATGCAGGTCAAGGTCCAAGTCAGGGTCCAGGTCAAGGTCCAGGTCAGGGTCCAAGTCAGGGTCCAGGTCAAGGTCCAGGTCAGGGTCCAGGTCAGGGTCCAGGTCAGGGTCCAGGTCCAGGTCAAGGTCAGGGTCCAGGTCAGGGTCCAGGTCCAGGTCAAGGTCAGGGTCCAGGTCAGGGTCCAGGTCAGGGTCCAAGTCAGGGTCCAAGTCAGGGTCCAGGTCAAGGTCCAAGTCAGGGTCCAGGTCAGGGTCCAGGTCAAGGTCCAGGTCAGGGTCCAAGTCAGGGTCCAGGTCAAGGTCCAGGTCAGGGTCCAGGTCAGGGTCCAGGTCCAGGTCATGGTCAGGGTCCAGGTCAGGGTCCAGGTCAGGGTCCAGGTCCAGGTCAGGGTCCAGGTCCAGGTCAGGGTCCAGGTCAGGGTCAGGGTCTGGGTCAGGGTCAGGGTCCAGGTCCAGGTCCAGGTCAGGGTCCAGGTCCAGGTCAGGGTCCAGGTCAGGGTCAGGGTCCAGGTCAGGGTCCAGGTCAGGGTCCAGGTCCAGGTCAGGGTCCAGGTCAGGGTCCAGGTCAGGGTCAGGGTCAGGGTCCAGGTCAGGGTCAGGGTCCAGGTCTAGGTCCAGGTCAGGGTCCAGGTCTAGGTCCAGGTCAGGGTTGCCAGTTCATGCAAATATATCCCCCACTTTCATACTTGTTTCCTTCACTGTAAAATCGAGAGCCTTTACCTGCAGAGCTCTGCTCTCTGGTGTCAGAAGCTTCATCTCTAACGGATCAGATCTTTACTCTCCAATGGCAGAAGGAAGTATCACAAACGATTTTGTATAAGTTGCAATATATTTTGAACAAAAAGGCTTTACATTTGCTTTATAGTTCTCTTGTCACACCGTCCCTAACGTAGGGTTCATAAACTGGAACCAATGCAATGTTGCTCCTACAAAACAAAGTTATCAGATGAATGAATTATGCACGTGACAATAGGAAGCGTTCACGTGACATGACAAGTTTAAAAAGTCACTCCCCACCAAGGCCGTGGGAACCCAGGGTGCTGAGGGCGCTGCAGCACCCCCTGGTGGATAATTTGCGAACTGCAGGCAATATTAATAAACAGGAAAAATGCACAGAAAAAGCGTTTAGGGGGAAAATTGTGTCCCTCAGCACCCCCTAACTAAAATGTCTTCCCACGGCTCTGCTCCCCACGCCCCCGCACGTGCGTCTCACCTGTGGAAGTAGTGCAGCGTGAAAGTGCACAGCAGCAGCCTCCTGCCGTGCGCGCTCCCGTCTGCGGTGCACGACATGAGCGCGGGCACGAGGAAGGCGGGCAGCTCCTGCAGGAGCCAGCCCCAGCGCGCGGGTATCGAGCACGTGCCCGTCCCCTCCGTGTAGCGTCCGTAGCGCGCGGGGCCGCGCGCGCGCTGGCTACACAGATAGAGCGCGCCCCCGATCAGCAGGAGCGCGCACAGCCCGTGCACGGCGCCGTGGTCACACTCCATCACAGCAGCAGCCCGAGCAGCGACTGATGCTGGCGCGAGGACAGCGCGGGTTCAGGAGCGCGAGGCGGAGTCAGTGCAGAAGACCGACCCTCAACATTCACACGAGCCCGAACGTCACTGCGCCTCAAAGCAGGCTCTGTATGTGTTTGTGTCGGACACCTGAACCTCATATGTATATATATATATATATATATATATATATATATATACATGTATATATATATATATATATATATATATATATATATATATACATGTATATATATATATATATATATATACATGTATATGTATATGTGTGTGTGTGTGCAGCAGAAACATCTGAAAGTGGAATGTTCGTCTGATGAACTCCTTCTGAAGTTATGTCCTTGTATTTGTATTCATGTTTGCTACTGACTCTCTGAGGCAAATGACAAATTAATCTGAATCTGAGAAGTCAGGGATGAGGATTATGCGTAATGCGTGTTTCTGCGAAGACGCGGCTCTGTGGCTCCCCCTGGCGGCCCCTCTTGCTCATCACACCCCCTCTGCTTTTAGGGACAGTAGATCTACCACATAGATATAATCATCTTTCGCCACAGAAAATCGTTTGGACTCCAAATATGATGACTCCCCTACAAGGCCACAACTCATACTGCTATTATTGTAAATATATATATATATATATATATATATATATATATATATATATATATATATAAAATTATATTTCATTTTAATTGTGTTTTTTTCTGAATTATTTTTTACATTTTATTTTATTTTATTGATGAAATGTTTTTTTTTTTTTTCGTTTTAATTTATTTTATTCATTTTTCATTTCACTTTTATTAAATGTGCTACTATTTAATTTAATTTCATTTATTCTCCACTCGCTTTAGGGAGCGAACCTCTCCGGCTCGTGCGTGCGTGTCTCACTGCGAAGGCGCGGCCGTGCGTGCTCGGCTCTGTGGCTCCCCCTGGCGGCCCCTCTCGCTCCCCACAGCCCCCTCTCCTTTTTGATCCCTCGGTGACAGCCCTGCGCCCAGCTCCTCCGCGCAACACAGCCATTTTCCACCGCCACAGAAGAAGCGACTCTCCGGGCTCCGCCGCTTCTCCTCCACCTCCTGCACCGTGCGAGGAGCTACTGCGCCACGGCCCCCGCCTCCACCTCCTCCCGGGTCTAACCCCGCTCCTCTCCGGCCTTTCTCCCCGCGTTCCTCGGGGGATGTCCCGCGGCTGGAGCCAGGATCTGTAGCGGATTTACGGCGCGGCGGCGGCGCTTCTCGGCTTCTCGCTCCCGCAGGTAAGGCGCTCGCCCTAATTGGTTTACCGTGGCTGCGCAGAGGCCAAGCGGCTTTTCCCGGGAGCTCCGTGGCTCGCGGTGCGCACCGGGGCCGGCCTGTTCCCCACAGCCGGTATAGCATCCATCCGAGCCGCGGAGGGAGGGGAGGGAGGGAGGGGGTTATATAACGCGTACGCAGAGCAGAGGACACGGCGAAAGCGGAGCGGCTGCCCGTGCGTGTGTCCTCTACGGGTCCGAATAACGCGGGCCCCAAACCCGCGCGGCAAACCGGGAACCGCCAGGACCAGGAGCGGGGCTTAACGAGCTGGCGGCAGGTGCAGCAGGCGAACCCGCTGCCAGGACGCGACACAGGCG
Source organism: Proterorhinus semilunaris (assembly GCA_021464625.1). Lineage (NCBI taxonomy): Eukaryota > Metazoa > Chordata > Actinopteri > Gobiiformes > Gobiidae > Proterorhinus > Proterorhinus semilunaris. The sequence continues at coordinate 3,718,849 of CM038349.1, forward strand.
CGCGAGCTAACGGGGCTAAACGACCGACGCTAAAGCTACACGGGACAAGAGCGGGACTCGGACCAGGCCGGGGAGACGGGAGGGCGACATGATCCCCGCGGCAGCGTGACGCGAGGCGGCACCGCGGGCGCTTTGGCCAGTGTGGCCCATCTCCACAGCAGCAGCAGGTACAGGCCGCGCGCGCACTGGAGCCGCGCGGAGGATGGAGACGGGTCCCGGGCGCAGCGCAGGCACGGGAGGTTCACGTTGTGTGGACGCGGATCCGCCACGTTCCGTTTATTGCTGGAAAGTCTCTCCGCGTGTGTCCACGTGCGCCGAAGAGGAGACGCGGGGCTTTGTGACGTGTTTGTTTGACTGGACCTCTTAACCCCCGCCTGAACTGAGCGCGTTTGTGTCCAGTTCGGCATTACCCAAATCTAAAAGCTTCTTGACTAAAGCGTGAAAATAGCGACACAAATGAGACCTCCAAAAACGTGCGGGTCGGCTCAGTCACCGCGGCTCAGGACTAACACCTGAACACTGTCGTTGTGCAGTCGCACGATGACAAATACAACACTCACGAACACAAGAGCGACCATGGATTAGATTAGATCAGCTTTGTAGGTCTTAGCTTTCAAATGAGACTTTACTCTGGCCTACAGGCTGTGGGCTCCAGGCGGGAAACCTTTAGATTTGGGTAAAGTCGAATTGAAGAAAATGCGCTCAGTTAAGGCGGAGGGTCAGAGGTTAGCCCTAAACCGAGAATGCAGACTTTATATTAAAAAGAGCCAGAGTTTTGAACGGCTCTTTTAATTGAACAGATCCCACAGACTCGGCTCCCGGTAAAGAGCCGTAAATCCCATCACTAACAGACACGTTCAGTCAGGCAGAGCCTGGCGCGGACTTTGGTCGAGCTCAGTGTCGCCCGCTGCTCCATACGGGTCGCCCGCTGTTCCATAAGGGTCGCCCGCTGCTCCTTACGGGTCGCCCACTGTTCCATACGGGTCGCCCACTGCTCCTTATGGGTCGCCCACTGCTCCATACGGGTCGCCCGCTGCTCCATACGGGTCGCCCGCTGTTCCATACGGGTCGCTCACTGTTCCATACGGGTCGCCCACTGCTCCTTACGGGTCGCCCGCTGCTCCATAAGGGTCGCCCACTGCTCCATACGGGTCGCCCACTGCTCCTTACGGGTCGCCCGCTGCTCCATAAGGGTCGCCCACTGCTCCATAAGGGTCGCCCACTGCTCCATACGGGTCGCCCACTGCTCCATACGGGTCGCCCACTGCTCCATACGGGTCGCCCACTGTTCCATACGGGTCGCCCTCTGCTCCTTACGGGTCACTCACTGCTCCATACGGGTCGCCCGCCGTTCCATACGGGTCGCCCACTGCTCCTTACGGGTCGCCCTCTGCTCCTTACGGGTCACTCACTGTTCCATACGGGTCGCCCACTGTTCCATACGGGTCGCCCACTGCTCCTTACGGGTCGCCCACTGCTCCATACGGGTCGCCCACCCCACGGGTCGCCCACTGTTTGCGATTCAAAGCTCAATAAATCTGTCAGGAATCAGATCTGTAAAAATCCTTGTGTGTTAAAATCTTGTAAAGTGTGGAGTGGAGTTTGTAAAGTGTGGAGTGGAGTTTGTAAAGTGTGGAGTGGAGTTTGTAAAGTGAAGTTTTGAAACGCCTCTGCCTTAACGTTTCAACTAACTAATGTGATAATGTTATGAGGAGAATATCACTGATTATAAACCTGACAGATTAATTATGAACGAAGAGCTCCTCAAAATATCACATGTAGAGGCACAATATCACTCAGTCCTCAAGGTCTTCATCTGACTGAGAACGACACGTTCTTACAAACTCAGCCTTAATCATGAAGCACATGAACTTTAACATGTGCCAAAGTTCAGTTTTAGTTTTGTAGCTTCTTCTCATTACTCAATAAGGGAACAGATCAACCTGAAGTAAAACATCAAAGTCCTATCGTTATAGCAATATCACAATATCAGCAGCTTCTGTGCTCGTGCTGCAGGCCTTAGTCCAAAATCCATCTTTAACTCCAACATGTCTGTGTCACTCCCTGATCGTTCCCATATTCATTCACTAATACTGACACGTTTGGTATCCACGTGTAGCACGAGATGACACTGATCCAAATATGGTCATTTCCTTTGTGGGAGACGGCAGCGGCTAAAGACGGGAGGAACATCCACAGGGGCAAAGGGACTAAACTTTCACAACATCTGCACTTTACAGACTCCACTCCACACTTTACAGACTCCACTCCACACTTTACAGACTCCACACTTTACAGACTCCACTCCACACTTTACAGACTCCACACTTTACAGACTCCACACTTTACAGACTCCGCTCCACACTTTACAGACTCCACTCCACACTTTACAGACTCCACTCCACACATTACAGACTCCACACTTTACAGACTCCACACTTTACAGACTCCGCTCCACACTTTACAGACTCCACTCCACACTTTACAGACTCACACTTTACAGACTCCACTCCACACTTTACAGACTCACACTTTACAGACTCCACTCAACTACATACAAATAACGTTCTCCAGACAGATGTATTGAGGTTTGAGCCCCCAGGTCTCGACATGTTCCTCTTGGCCGTAGCGGAGGTTTGCTCGAGTGAAAGCTGCTCTTCACGCACAGCTGAGTCTTTAATTTTAGCCGTGTGTTGTGTTCGAAACCCGACGCCTCCTCGTCGTTCCGAGACGCGTTCACTGACGCTCCGTAAAGCGCGCGCTCCACAGACAGCAGCTTGAATCATTCAGGCTGTTATGTCCATGGAAACTACGAGCTATATGGTTCCCACCCAACTGCAGCTTTTACTGGAATTTGCGTTTCAAAAGTTTCCCGTTGTCTCTGTGGAGTCTCTGCACATCTTCAGGAATTATAATGATTTACATTAGGATCATTAAAAAAAACCTGTATCTAGGTTTTTAAAATGTGCTTCAGTGCAGTGGATTTATGCAGATCTTCTCTCATTTCATTTCAGTATTTGAAGTTGATTAAAGTTTGTTCCATTGGCTCTTTTACCCCAATGGCCGCTGACTGCTCTGCTTTTTGACCACGACACTGGAGGCCGCCATTGCTCCACCTTTGCTGTAGTTCCTCCATATGACCGCTATGCCCCCATTGGAATGCATTGGACTTTAGACACGTTAAAAACAACTTTAATGCCCGGGGCCTAATGGTTTAGAAGTGGCTAGAGCGAGATGTTCCTCCTGTGATTACGCTGGGTTAAAAACAATCTGGGGCACCGGGCTGGTTATCGTAGTATAAACATTTTAGAAATCTTGCATAATTAATGAGGGCCTGACTTTGATTGACAGGCCGTTTACGTCGCTGCCTGGCCATGGGCGCGATTACAACAGAAATACACGCCCATTACACGCCCCGCGAGGGCCAAGCAGGGCGGGGTCTACAGTCAAGATCCCGCCCTTACGCCCTTTTTAGGAACATGAGAGGAGGAGCCTGTAAATCCGCCATGATTTCCCCCTTGAATGTGGTCATTGTGGTAAACGGGGAGGAGGGAGGAGGAGCCGTCTATTCTTTATACAGTCTATGTTTTACCCTCACCGTCCACACCAGGTGTTGGCATCATCTAAAGGAGATCCATGGATTGACAACAGCTGGAATCATCTGGATTGTTGCTAACGGACATAGGAATAATAAATTAACCAAAAGACAGAATTCTCAAAGTTTCAGAGTAGTCGCTCGATGGCGGTTTCTCGAGGTCGTACGCCGTCTGTCCTTTCTATTTTTAGTCGTTAAAGCGTTAAATGAAATACAGTTTTTGTAAGAAATCTCCGAAAACCAAAACTGACGAATGATTTTCCTCCTCGGTATTTGACAGTGACTGGATTCACAAAACTAAGACGGAAATATCTGCAGTTAGCCAGTTACCATAGTTACCGTCATCTTTTTAGAACGCTGTGATGTCACCTGCAACCGAGCAGCCCTCAAACTGAAATATAATTCTATAACGTGAACGCAACCCATTTTCCACTCTTTGTAGCCATTTCCTGGTGGAATATGAACTCATTTATCACACATACATAAAGTCAAGTGTAAATCGGGTCCATATGGATATTGTCTCACAGCGGATTGTTCAGGAGAAGAGAAAAAACGGCAGTCGTAGCTAGCGCTAGCGAGCGTTAGCATTAGCACGTTGCTAACATATAGCATCATGTTAGCATTCTCCGTTATTTATGTACATGGGCTGTTGAACCACTGTGCTCCTCCCCGTGGCTTTGTATCTTTATTTAGTAGAAAACTATATTCACTATTCAGCGTTTGTTAAAGTCGTTTGTGAATAATTAGATAAAGTTTAGATTTTTCTCCAAATTGTTTTCCCCATAACTGCCAGAGATGCCGTCTGTATCTAGTAGTAGTAGTAGTAGTAGTAGTAGTAGTAGTAGTAGTAGTAGTAGTAGTAGTAGTAGTAGTAGTAGTAGGAATAGTAGTAGTAGTAGTAGCAGTAGCAGTAGTAGTAGTAGTAGTAGTAGTAGTAGCAGCAGTAGCAGTAGTAGTAGCAGTAGTAGCAGTAGTAGTAGCAGTAGTAGTAGCAGTAGCAGTAGTAGCGGTAGTGGTAGTAGCAGTAGCAGTAGTAGTAGTAGTAGTAGCAGTAGTAGTAGTAGTAGTAGTAGTAGTAG